>CM029276.1:8713086-9120586 GCA_016920895.1 Vaccinium myrtillus
GCCATAGCCATTGCCAACCTGTAAGATCATTCTCTTCTTGATTTAAAAAGATCATAAGCGGAAGCAATCGAGAAGCTACCATTCTGGTTACCAAGTGTACAGTATCAAGAACTTGACTGAATCTATATGGATTCTAGAAATTTCTTCCAAAGTATTGTTGTCAACAAACGGAGTAAGGTATGATAGATCCCAATTACATTTAAAAAAGAATTAAGGGAAAAAAAAAAAGGAGATGCTTACAAGACGAGTCATTTTCCTCACATACCTCAACTAAAAAAAGCTAAAAAGCCAAGTTAGTGGAACGGATAGAAAAAACATTCAATAAATCGACTAACTCGGTCATTCTCTCGCAAAACCGAGCCGATGGGAAGGGGCAAGGTCAAAACTTAAAATTTTAAAATGCTGAATAATTAAGATGAAGTATTGCCGATCAAAAAAAAAAGATGGAAGTATCATCGTTATAGTATGTAATACTGAGTAAAATCAAAATTTGGCTTAGAGAATGGGAATATAGTTCACACACATAGATAACAACAAAAATGAGAGAACTTGGCACTCTCAAATAGAAGCCTCTCAATCCTCATCGGAATAATTGAACTTCACTGAGTGGGCTTGCAGATCGATCTGCCCTCCTCTGTAACTACCACGCTTCTTCTTTGTTTTTTCATGACGGAAATCCCTGGAGAGAGAGAGAGAGAGAGAGAGAGAGAGAGAGGGCCAAAAAAAACCAATACCAAATGGTAAAATCCATACAGATCATATAGACAATAATTAAGTTTCGGTCAACCTCGGGTTTTAAATCGTGGTATCAGAAAACATAAGAGTATCAATGATACGGGCGTGTATTGGCTGATATCAGACCATATTGGCCGATACGATACACAAGTATGGAAAACATGAGAGTATCAATGATACGGCCGTGTATTGGCTAAAATATTGGACCGTATCGGCCGACAGGATACGCAAGTATATAACTATCGGAGGTCTGAAATTCCGATCCGTAACAGCCTTTATTTAAAACCCTGAGTCAGCCTAATGCAACATAAAGGGGAGCTAGCTTTATTCCTCTATTTTACAAGAATCCAAGATTTCACCCCTGTTATCTTTAGTTAAATCAGAGAACGTTAACCCAGTCAATAGGAAGAAGAAACATAAAGTCCTTGAAGGACGGACTAAATCATAACAATAGCAAAACGAAGAAGGAAAACCTCCGATTCTCAAAGGAGATAGAAATAGGATTTTGCAAACATACTAATGGAAAATTTATTCACGATACTATTAAAAGTAGCCAAGAATGAGAGAGTTTTGAGTAGATACTTAAAAGAAATACAACTAATCCTGCACCTTAGTTACTGGTTCGGTCACGGGTTCATTCTCTATTTGGTTATTCGTCACCTAATACAGAGAGAGAGAGAGAGCCAACCAACCAGTCTACTTGCCACGGCTTTTTTAACCTTAAAAAGTTCTTTGTAAGTTAGGGAAATTGCTTCTTGACCATGCCCAAATCAACTAGTTCTGGTTTTTCCAGACAATATGAAGAATAACAGATTTACCACAAAAAAAGAAGAAGAAGAAGAACAACAAAGTATAAATGGGAGGTATGATGTGGATAATCTTGAAACATACCTTCCTTTGACCTGCCCCAATATTTCCTGTGCTTTTGCTCCATATCCAACGTCCGCACCAGCCTGCAAGAAGTTTGGAAAACAGATAAATGAGCACTGCAGCCTAACAGAAGAAATGAGAAACAACAACAATGAAATTTTAACAAAATAACAGGGAAAAAATCATACCTTGGCCCAATAAGAATTATCTTGGAGCCTCTCATCAGCAAATTTCACCTCATCAATTTTTACCCTTTGGAATGCCTTTCCTGTTGTTGGCTACGAAGTATAAAAACAAAAAGGAATCAGAAATAGAGGTGACAGTTGTACACTTGTACTATGGCCACATTCTTAAATAACAAAGATGACATCAAGGTGATGATACTCAAAAAAAAAAAAATTTATATCATCAAAATGAAAAAGAGGGAATACATGACGGGTAGAAAGGGACGAAGAAAATAATCAACACATTGACTAAAAAAATCTATGCTGAAGCCAAGGATGTTCTATTTGTAAACACTTAATGCTCACTGAACCCATCGAGGGAAGACATAAGGAAACTTCTAATAGTGCTCAATTATACTCGCTAAAATATACATTTGGGCCAGCATTTGGTTTCCAAAAGGAGTAATTTAGTTTTTAAACAGGTGGGAGAAATTATAGACTAATTACCTGTATTTGGCTTCACGCATAGCGATGAATTTACAAGAAAAGATTTACCAGTGCTATCTGACAGCAACTAGTCACAATTTCAGACCACAAGTTAGGGTAAAAGATGAGCAAATAAGAGAGCGGGATTTTAGGAAATAGGGGCTGCCTGGGGTCCTGGGGACTAACTAGGCTTGTTTTCAATGACTTGATTACCAGCCAAAACACACACAAAAGAACAGTGACAGATCCGATTAAAAAAAAAACTGAGAGAGAACAGTGAGTTATTTTCACGGAACAATAAAATCACACTGGACTTCACTCATCCAAAGATTGAATTAACTTCCAAAAGCATGAGTATAGTATATGAAATCACACCAAATCAACTATCACAAAGAAAATGAATCTACAACCTTTCAAAAGCTACTGAGCTACTCAACTTCTCTTTCATGTATTCTAATAAAGAGAGCGAGAACACCAATTTGTGCGACTCCTTTTTGAAGTTGGCTCACACTATTGATTTCTGTAATTGTATAAGAAAAAAACCCAATTGTAACCAATATTTTACGTTCCTGACCAAATAACTGGAAAGGGGGAAAAGGGGGAAACCTCCATAACTGCCACTTTTAATCCCTTAGAATCTTGCATAGGTTGGTTTACTTCTCATAGTATGGTTTTTTCTCATTGCATTGGTTGGTTTACTTCACAATCAATTTACATTAATTCATAGTTTGGTTTGCTGCTCTGTCTATGTTCATCCTTCTTCGCTAATAATCACCCTTCCCGGTATGGTATTACATAACTTATGCCTTTTATTAATAGAAGAAATATTTGGTCTGTTTGATGATCAATTGATTAACTTTGCTGGTGGTTGTTCTCCATTGTCACTGTTTATCACTGTGATTTGTGAATCGAGGAAACTGGTTTAGCAATTAATATATTCAGGTGCAAAAACTCTAGTTACAACAGAACAAGAACTACATAAACAATCCTCTATTTTTTATCTTTTGCCTTCTAGTTTTAGACGTAGATCATAAGTAATCCTGAAAAAACAAACAGAACCAGAAATTGTACCCATGAACACCTCAGGGTCCTCAGATCATGTCACCCAATCCCTAAATTACCATATATAATAAACTCTCAGAACCTAATAAATAATTGATAAAAATGACCAGAGACCGTCTTCCGTTGAAATATAACTATACGAATTATTAACTTATTAAGAAGAGAAACCAAGTAAGCGCATGCAATGTGTACAAAAAAGAAGTCCAATACAGGAAAATCCATTTTATAGCCTGTACAAATTTTCACAAATAAATTCAAAGACGAACCAATTGCACCCAAGAAAGAAACTTAACAACAATTTAGCTTAGAAACTATGCTCTTCTTTGCCGTTAGAAATTCTCCTACTGCATTCTCCCTGCAAGATATATATTAACGTCAAAGGCAGCAAACACCAACTTTTCTCCCCACTCAATCTCCACTCCAAGAACAAAGATGCTCCATCACTTTCCAAGGAAAAAACAAATCGTAGCCCAACATAACCAGAGGCATGTTAACTTGAAATAAATAAAATAGATGCTCAAATTGAGTTTAAACCTAACTTAAAAAATCCAAAGTGCCTCTCCCACCCACACCCCCACATTAAACTCCGAAGTTTTTAATCAGGTAGGTACCTATATTACATCCTACGGTCCTACCTACCAAAACCGCAGCCCATCGGGTAAACTAAAAACCATACAAACGAGGATGTAAAGTTATCCTTTTATGCAAACAGATACTGAAAGCAACTCAACTGGAAAAACAGGGATCACAGAAAAGCATCCTGTCCCGTAGTGCCTAACACACTAGTCATGGATAAGAAAAGCACCTCCCACAAAATAGCAGACGTCAGGAACTAAACCTGATTAGGCAAACCTAAATGAAGTTTACTTATCAATGTTGTATGAGAGCATGCATCGATTTCGGTACTACTGTCCTCTGGTAACCTGAAAAGCACGTCATTTAAAGAAGTCCAACTTTGATATGGCCAAATGCAAGGTCAAACAAATTTGGACCCAGGTGGAGCTTGAAAAATTAACTCATGCACAAGCAAATGATCCGTTCACTAGTTGCATGCACCACCTATTGTAAAATGTAGGCGGCTCATGCTACAAGATTCAGCCCACGTGTCTATTCTTTAAATTATAACTTCATTTACTCTTCTAATAACTTGCCACCCACATGACAAGGCACGAAGCACAAATTCATTGCTTTCATGAAATAACTTCTAAGAAAACACCAGAGGAAACAAACACAACCTGAAACTCTTCTTCATACCTTATCAAGCAGTAAATTCAACTTCCACAACACAATAGTTAATTAGAAACCACAGGGAGCGTACCTCTGCTGACCCCTCATGTTGCTTTCTTCTGGTTTTCTGAGCAGCAGATTTCACTCCATCTTTCTCGAAGTTCCTATTTGTGGGTGTAGCAGCATTTGCATTAACTTCTGTAATCTGTTCACAGATCTTTGTTTCTTCCAAAGTTTCAGTTTTCCTGCGTTTTGATTCCTCGCTTTTCACTTTCTCAACCGGGCGTAATTCATTTTCTTCAGAAACCAGTCTTTTCCTTTTCTTTGAACTCTTTTTCTCCTCACCAATTGCATCCTCTAACGTCTGACAAGACTCATTTTTTGTCTCCCTTGTTGTGGGGTCTTCTTTGTTAGGCACATCCCCGGACAATGTATCAGAAACTGAACCCTCCTTTCGTTTCTGTTTTCTAGATTCCACTTTTTTCTCCTCTAAGGGAACATCTTGCCCATTCTCCAACGCAGAGTTGTGTTTCTCAACATTTTCAATGAGAGGATCCGCACTCTGCTTCTTTTTCTTCTTCTTTTTATCTTTAGGCTTACCTTCTGCCTCAGAATCAGTTTTGACTGCGCCTAAGGAAGGTTTTGAATTGTCAAATTTATCTTCATTCGCCGCATGCAATGAATCCATTGGCTCTCGTTCAACATTAGAATCATGGGATTCAGAAATTGATTTGCTTTTCTTTTTCTTCTTATCCGTCTGTTTCTTCTGGGATTCATCTATTTGCAGCTCGCTAACTGTACCAGCAGTTGATTCCTTCAATGCTTCTGTACTCACTTGTTCTGGTTGTTGATGAGAATCAGAAACGTTTTTGCTTTTCTTATTCTCTTTCAACTCAACAGAAGAATCAGCAAGAGAATCTTTCGCTAGTATCTCCATAGAGTTCTTACAAGATTCAGCAATTCCATTTTCAACAGCATTGTTGTCACCTTTATTACTTTTCTTTTTCTTCTTTTTACCAACAGTTTGCTCAATGGCAGAACTATGGCTAGCTCCAGATTTCTTCTTGGTTTCATCAGTAAGCAATTCTGTAATTCCAAAGAACTAGTGTAAAGATCTAGTCCATATATCAGCAAATCGATTGCAGGTGCATATATTATGTGTGTGTGTGTGTGTGTGTGTGTGTGTGTGTGTGTGAGAGAGAGAGAGAGAGAGAGAGAGAGAGAGAGAGAGACTTCCATTAGAATAGTATACCTTGGACCTTGTCGGTGTCAAGAATTGTTTCCGTAGGAGTACTGCACACCACAGAAGCTCAAGTAGCATGAAAATGGAGATTGGGATATAAGGTTACAATTGAAAAAAGCAAAAGAAACGAAGTGCAGCAAAAACTTCTTGGAACACTTATGATTATTCACTAACACTAACACTTCCAAGGTGGTGCAGCTGACAGACAGATGTCAGATGACACTCTTTGGGCCCTCCCCCAACAAGTGCCAGAAAGATTACTAAAACCATACTACTGTTATTTATAATTTAGAACAATGATTATGACACTTTAAATCATGATGATTTATTCAGATCTAAAATGACCAGACCCTAAGGAGATGAAATTTGATGGCCACGAAAGACAAATAATATCCTGTCACCCTAAGTCCCTAATGAGAGTGCTAGAAAGAGGAGTACTGAATGCACTAACTCTCGACAACATTAGCAATGCAATCAGAGATGGAAGTAAGAGGTCTTAATCCATTTACATTGCACACCTCAGACCCAAAACCTACCCAAGCATCCCAGTCCCCACCTTATAGATCGCTATCATGTATGATTGCTGGGAAGATGCAACTAAGCAAAAACTTATCTTTAAATTTCTTGTCACGTGCAGATAAAAGAAGCGAAATTAAGTCTCGGAGGCAAATTGGAGAAGTATAAACAGTTGGACTATAATTCAAGGATCAGCTTCATGAATCCTGGAGTTGTAATGACATATGCATCTGTTATATATACAAACTCGAGGATAAATCACTTCTAGTCCTACCATGTCCCCAAATAGTTGCCGTACAAATCTTCCAAGTTTAATGAACATGCCTTCCAGTTGTCAGTCTGCAGAAAAAGAATCTCAGGATCACTCGCATGCTACACGTTAAACAAATATTATAAACCTATAGAATAAAAAACCATACCGCATGTTGAGGTGTAGAAAGAGAGAAGCTACAGATATGCTGTATTCGAATACTATCTGATTTGTTTAGATGTTAAAATTGTTTGAAACTTTGGAGAGTTTTTACCAAGGAGATCGATAAAATGTGCCTTTACAGAAATGGTGACAAGCCTTTCTTTCCAAAACTAGAAGGGGGAGTTATAAGAGAAAACAGATTAAAAGTATAAAGACAAGCCTTTCTTTCCAAAACATCCACACCATAAACTCAATGCAAACATTTAACTTCAACCCTAGCCACCTAAAAAACAAAACCAAGGCACTGACTTAAAATATCTAATGTAATTTCAACCTGTCAGGAGGTTGAGGTGAAAGTTGTTAACCAACATAAGCATTTATTATTTTCCGAGTGCAACAGGATTAAGGGGGTGTTCCACTAACCCAGTTTTTTGAAAAAACTGGTTTTTCACGGTTTTTTATGTGATGTATTGTGAGAGAATGACATGTCTCGGTATTTGGAAAAAACAGTTTTTTGTTAGTGGAACACCTCCTAAATTGAACAATCCAAACAAAAATCCAATCTCCAGATTAGCACATGACATCCACATGTAAAGTACGAACATAGACGTACGGCAAAGAAACTTCACAAGGAGACAACTTTCTTATGTATCCAAAAAGATGAAAGAATTGGTCATTCCACTTGCAATCAATTTCACACACAATGAAAAGGCTAGATGGAACAAGACAAGAAAACCATTTGATCTAGTTAAATCTTATACTACTGCCATAGTTGTCAGAATTGCACGATTCCCAATTCGATTCATGATTCACGCAAAAAACTATACGAATCTATAAGTGAGTGGTGAATCGTACGATTCACGATTCCATTCGCGGTTCACGCAAAAATGATACGAATGCATAGGTGGATCAATGTTTATCACAATTCAACAATATGAAACCACTTTTGTTTGTATGAATTTTTTTCATAGAAAAGTAATAATGTAAGATCGTATATACTTTTAAGGAACGGCAAACCTTATTCCCATGCAAAATGGGTTAATATGTATCAGTATTTATTTTGATCCGGGGCAATGCTCAGTGCCTCGGACCAACCCACATAATGTTGCAAAATAAGCTAGTTTCACAGATATTAGGCTACAAACTTTTATTGTGTCAAGGCTAAGCTTTCATTTTTATAATTAACCTATAACATCAACATGTGTATATCCATTTTATTATCGTATTTGTTTTCCTATTATATCCAAGTTCTTTCCTATTAGACCACGTGATCATCAATCAATAACAGAAAACAAACTCAAATATTGATTTAAGCTTAAATATTTAATTTTATAATGCATATTTATTATGGAGGAGCATAAATACATTTTCCAATGTATTTTTAAATTTAGACCAAATCATTACGATTCACGATTCGGACAAGGGTCAATTTGACAACTTTGCTTCCCGCACGCATCTCAAGCATGCAACATGCATGGAAGTATGTTTATTCAAAAAAGAATCTATCAACAATCTAAGACAGTCATGTTCAATCACAAAACTTGCTACCAGGTTGTGTTTTTGCAGAACTAACAATTGTTCCATTCAAATGGAGCCCACATGAACTCTGGTGTACAAGTTCACATTTCCATGTCTTAACGTCTAACAGAGTTTCCTTAGATGAAGACATTATCAATAAGATTAAGCTACTAGGATTGATCAAACTTTCTTCCCCCAAAATAAACTGGTCCACTTCCGGTGAACTCTTCAAATAAGTTCCAAAACTTCCAACAAGCTATCTCAAATACAACTTAAACTTTACAATGAAAATAAGTAATGAATGGAAAAAAGACTTGATCGAGTCTAGTCTTTTCTGGTGGATCATCTTGAACAGACAAGTTCAGCACATACAGAAGCAAGGTTGTGATAAATTGCCATTTCTTGACATAAAAAATAATAATGATTGGATCTAGGTTTCGCAAAAGCAAAAAAAAAAAAAAGAAGCCAGCATAGAAATAGCAAGAAAAATGGCTATCGGGTGAACTTGCTCCAAGATGCCAAAACTATACACTATCTGCCTTTTTTGACAACACCACACTCGTTGGACACTGGTTGGCCTGCTTAGTACATGTGAAGCATTGGCCTGCTTCTCTTTTTTTTGAATAGCAACTTTCATAGACTAAACCACAACAAAACAGTACAAGAGAGAAAAACGAACACAACCACGGCAGTAGCCTCACAACTAAAAACAACAACAAACAAAACAAGAGATTAAGGATCTACTCTATTCTGATCCAAAATCCGCCGAGGAACGTTCCACTGTGAGCAGAGCCTGCTTACTTAGAAAAAGAAAACAGAGTATCGAATGGATACCCTGGTATCCATCCATCAAGCTCGATTTTTAGGCTCGTGTAGTGTAGTAAACGAGCAAAGCTTCCATATACACATTACAAGTATAGGCTCGGTTCGTTTTGTAAATGAACTCGGTTCAGCTCATTCTCACCGCCGGTATAGTAATTGAGCACTTACATCCCATATATACATTACAAGTACTGAACCAAAACACTCAACCTGAGCAGCAGCAAACGTATCTGTATACTGTATACACAAGTAAATATATGGGGCGAAAGTGACAGGCAAGAGTACCTCGATTTGAGCTTCGGCGAGTAAACGTTTGAGAGCTTTAGAGAAGCCATTGCGGTCGAGGTACCCAAGGACGGATTGGAGAAGAATGGCCTTCTGGTCAGGATTTAGGGTTAGGGTTTTGCTGCTGCATTGCTTCATCGTTGTCACCTTAGTGGTTCTCTCAGCTAGCAATACCTGACGAGGCTTAAAAGCTAATAGGGCTTGGTAATTAGGGTTTGTCTGTGCCCTTCCGCTGTTCTTTGCTTCGAGCATAAAATGATAAGATTACTTTACGGTGTGTTTGGTCTGCGCTCCAAGTCTGGTGTTGATTTTAGGGTTTTAAGTCTAGGGTTTTACAAAATAAGGATTTTCCCAGTGTGTCTCATCTCTCTCTTCGGTGGAAAACGCTTACAAAACATGGGTCAAGAAAAACATTCAATACACCTTAAAAATTCATAATTGGAAAAAATGATTGACCTTTTCAAAGCACTCACCGAGTTCGTTGTAAAATTTTCAGTATAATCGTATAAGGCTGGTAGGCCTGTGTCCCTCCCATGTGTTGACGCATAACCCTGCAAATTACAAAACTGTGAAACTCTGTATTTATTTCGGAATGAACATGTCGAAAAAATGTAACACTTTCGACATCAACTTGCTGAAAAATATGATTATTATCAACATTATCTTGTCAAAACGTATTGTACTACCAAATTACGAAAATTTACAAATATAAACTTTGGCATCTAAATGTCAAAATAAGATAATTATTTCAACATTATCTTGTCGAAACTTGTAATATATGGAATTTCTCTAGTATCTTTTTCGGAATGCAAATGTTGATGTAATGTGTAGAATTTGATATTATGATGTTGAAAAAAGTAAATTAAGTCGATAATTTATTACTGAACTTTGTCTTGCATGATGTCGGTTAAGTGAAAAGTTTCAACATCGATATGTTGAAAAAATTTACATATTTCGGGGTATGAATGTCGGAAAAACAAAAACGTAGTTTTCCACATTTGCTTTTGGTGTTCGAGTGGAAATGCTTACCTCTTCATAACATTTTGGTGCCACGAAAGGAACAATGTCCATCACAGCAACTTGGTTTTCCACCATTGTATTGTCTACCAACAAATTTGATTGCATTTCTGTTGTTTCTTCTTCAATTGAATATAAACCTTCAAATGGATCTATGGAAGGAGAAGAACCTACTATTGATTTGTTGTCTACTCCTTTCATTCTCCATTGAGAGTGAGAAGAACAAGAAGTTTACAGGTGGAAAAGAGGAAGAGGTGGTGGGGGTGAGGGTGGCGGTGAAAGTGGCGGTGGAGGTGGAGGTGGCGGGATTTTGTCTGTGACAGGAGACCTTCAAAAATTTGGAACGGTGTGGAGGGAAAGAAACAGGGAAGAAGAAGAGGAGTTTGAGTGTTAAGATTTTTGTAGGGGCATTTAAGTCTTTAGCCAACAATGGAAATTGAGGACATTTTAATGGGTTGCATGGAGGAAAAAAGGGGTTGCAAATAGAATCACCCTTTGTAAATTGTAACTTAAGTTGTCAAGGGAGATACGAATACAATTATTTATTAGACACAACATCTCGTATACACGTGAATTCCGCGTAATAAATGTGTATGAGACCAATGTGTATGTCAAGAGTTGTGTTCGTGTTATTGTGTTCATGTGAAGTGATTTTACTTTCATTCGGACACAACACCCGTGAATTCCATGTAATAAATGTAAATGAGACCAACGTGTATGTGAAGAGTTGTATTTGGTATTGTATCAGAGTAATTGTGTTCCAGTGAAGTGATTTTACTTTCATTTGAACACAACACCTATCAATTCCACGTGATAAATATGTGTGAGACCAACATGTATGTGAAGAGTTGTATTCGAACATGTATGTGAAGAGTTGAGACCAACATGTATGTGAAGAGTTGTATGTGAAATTGTGTTCCTGTGAAGTGATTTTACTTTTTACTGATTTGTGCTTGTAAGAGGTTTTGTGAAAGTTGGGCTGTGTTTGCCCTGATTTTAGGATACTGTTAGAAAGTGCTTTTTATCTTTAATTAGATGTTTGTATTTATTGTACTCCTACGTAATGGAGTAAAATATATTTTTTAACTAGGTAATCAATTTAATTATTCTTGATATTTTTGCAATATAAACTTATTATGACTATTTCAAATATATAACTTTTCTCGTAGTTCCTTAATGGTAAATTTTTTTATTTGTGTTTTGTGTTTTTGTAGAATAATTCTTCTATGGTGATGTATTGTAGCATTTCAATATTTGTGCAACTTTAATACCAAATTGAGTTATTATTAGATAATTAAGAACTTTAAGGTCTTTTACACTATTTTACTACAAAACTTTTGTCTTAGTAGTAGTAATTTATCATTACACAAAGGACTTAATAGAAACATATTGAATACTTGAATGACTAAATCGATCCGATTGAAACTTTGAGGACAAAAAAAACTTCAGCAATTGTTTGAGGACCAAAGGTAAGACTTAGGGAGTGTTCAGACCCGGGGTGCTGGTGATCGCATCGGTGTTGTCCATCTCGGCAATCGACGGTTCGGATTTTTCCATGGAAGAGTTGGAAGAGAAAAACCTGAGCTGTCCAAAACACTTTTGGACGGCTTGGATACGATCACTAGGGGCGACCACCAGTACCCCGTCTTTCGGGTGTTCCACAAAGGTTTATTTATTTATTTTTTGGCTTTTGGGTTTTTTTTTGCCTTTTTTTTCTTCATGTATTGTGATAGAGATGTGATGAGATCACACAATAGGTCCCTCAACTGTTTGTATATTACAGAATTAATCCCTATACCTTACTTTGTTTATATTTTATAGTTTCGTTCATTGAAAAATAGCTAGAGTTTTATTTGTATCGGAAAAAAAAATATATATAGCTAGAGTTACTCTTGTAAAAATTTAGGAGAGAGACTTTTATGCTATGTTTGGTACCCTGGAAAAGAAAAGAAAAAAAAAAAAAATAGAAAAAGGAAAATGAAAGGAAAGAGTGAGAAAAGTTAAAGAAGAAAATCAAATACTTTAGCAATTACACAGCACCAACAATCTAAATGCCATCATCAATCCACTTGTTGATTTTTTTCGCCAAATGTGGAGTTTGTTGAACTTTGTGGCATTTTGAAATTTTTTTTCACTTTGTAACGTGCGACTCTAACTCACTTTCCAATTTTTACCTGGCTTTGGCAAAAAGAATCCACTTGGAAGTATTTTTTTTGTCCTTATTCAAATTTTATTCACATTTGTTAATTTTGCGTTAGTTTTTTGTGGATTATTGGTTCTTCTCAACGAGATGAATCTAAAAAATAAAAAATTATGATCAAATTTTTTTAAAAGTTCATTAAAGACGAAAATAATCTAATTTTTTTGTGGATTATTAGATTATTTTTGTCTTTATTCACAAAAAATAAAGTTTGAATCATAATTTTTTACTTTTTACATTGCTCTAGTTGAGACGAACAAATAATCCACAAAACCCGACGCAAAACTAACAAATGCGAAAAAATTTGAACGCGGACAAAAAATTAATTCAAGTGAATTATTTTTTTGAAAGTGTGAAGTTTTATTTATTTATTTATTTATCGGCAATGTGAATCTCAAAAATTATATTTGAAAAATCATAAAATGCTCTTCAATTTCCGCACTCTTTTTTTAATTGTTGGTTGGAGTGGCTTTTGCCAGTAGCATTAGTGTTAGAATAGTTCCTCTTGGACAGTAGCTATGATTCAATCGGACATGTCTATGGAGAGTTGCTACGATGGTCGCCTCTTCCCACCATTTCCTCTAGAATACTTGGATAACTCTTATGTACCAATTCGTTTTTTCACTATCAATATTCATATCATTTTAAATTACTTATATCTTTCACTATACAATGAAGTATTCTTCATTATTTAAAAATCTTTGCATATAATAGAAGTAATCGAGAATTTTCAAATATGACCAATCTTTGTGTATTTTCAGAGATTCATATTGAACTATAAAATTGCGACAAACAAAATGGGACTATAAAAATGGAAACGAACATCGAAAAATGGACAAATAAATTGGGAACGATGTGTAATACCTAGTACTTGGAGATGCACTAATAATAAGACATCCGTCCACCAAGGGCTCAGATATCTCCTTATTCAAGTAACTGAAATATGAGCCGTCGGATTTCTCCTTCCCCACCCTTCTGATCGAACTACCTCTACAAAACCCTAATATGGGTCATCGTCTACCTATATATGCAGCCGAGCATCCAGCTTCTAAACCTTCCCTTTTCAGACCCATCGAAACCCTCCTCACCCAGGATCGTCCAACCACTTCGAAGGTTCTCTCTCTCTCTCTCTCTCTCTCTCTCTCTCTCTCTCTCCCTGTATGTTTCTGTACAGATCACGTAAATGGTTACATAGATTTCGATATGTATTGCAGGATGATTATTAAGTAATTTTCTTGTAATTGGTGCATTTTCTACTTGATCTGTCACTGAAATGAATGATTTGAATTGTTTAGTGCTGGAAAATTGGAAGCATTTGGGTCTTTTGAACAATAGATCATGTATGCAAAATGATTCTAGTGTTGATTCTATTTCTGTTTCTTTGGCAGCTAATTGGAGTGTAAATGTTTGTCCCCTTTTTTGGTTTACGTAGATTCAAGCTGTTTTTCTTGGAAAATAGTTTAGTTGGCCCCTCAAATTATAGGAGACATTGTTTTGCTTTCCTCCTGATCCAACCTCAAATAGTTAGCATTTGTTAGTATCCGCCTGGTCTAATATATGAATCGGCGTATTCTGCATGAAGCCATATTGAACACTCTGTTCATTGGCTTTGTGGGTTATGGAAGTGCATAAAGGCTTTGTAAATTCTTCAACGAGTTAGCGTTTTGTTAATCTTTTAGTTTGGTGTGAGATAGAGATAGGCATGGCGTGTTTTGAACCACACTGAGCTCTGTCCTTCTTGTTTTTGTGGTTTCCAGATTAGGTTTGTTGACTTGATTATTTTGATTATGGCATAGTTGTGCGAAAGATGGTATTGTATGGAAGCTTTATTATCATGAAAGTTGCAAAAAAGGTTTGGAAAGATGGAAATGCTCAATTCATGTTGTGCCTTTAGAAGTCCTAGAAATGATTTCGTCCTTATATGGTAGTATTTATTTATTTATTTTTTTCACCTTTGGAGTAAAACATCTGTTATGTTGTGAGAAACTTAGTAGTCCATGGAATGGAGTGGTATAAAGTATTATGCATGCTTTTGACTGGCATACCGCATACGTGATACGACTGTATTAACTGTAACACATTTTGCAGAGTGCTGGTATGTTTTTTTTGGGGTTTGACTTCCTTGACCTACTGATAGTTATTTCCTTCCTATTTGCCATTCTCTTCAACAGAGATGGGTGAAGAAGTTAAGGGAGGTGCAGGGGTTCCGGAGTCAGTGTTGAAGAAGCAGAAAAGGAATGAGGAATGGGCTCTTGCAAAGAAGCAAGACCTTGAAGCTGCAAAGAAGAAGAATGCAGAGAATAGGAAGTTGATCTTCAACAGAGCAAAGCAATACTCGAAGGAGTATGAGGAGAATGTGCTCTTCTTCTCAACTAGACACCTTGAGTTTTTCATTCTTTTATTTTGTCCCAATTGATTAACAGTTCGTATCTCTGCTTTTCAGGGTAAGGAACTGATTCGATTGAAGCGTGAGGCAAGGTTGAAGGGGGGATTCTATGTGAGCCCAGAAGCCAAGCTGCTGTTCATTGTCAGAATCCGTGGGTAAGAGATTACTTAGTCTGTTACAGTCTTGAAACTAGAAGCGATTAAGATTATCTTTATGGTATCTGATTTTAAATGTGCAGGATCAATGCAATGGACCCGAAGACTAGAAAAATTCTGCAGCTTCTGCGATTGAGACAGGTAATTTATTTGTTAACTGGATATGTATTAAGTACAGGAGATTATCTTCATATGGTTTTTCTAGGACAGTAAGATGTTTTCGTCCATGATGGACCAGAAATATGTGTGGGCTTGAATAACTATGGTATCTTGTTAGTTGTTACTCCTGCATTGACTAACACTGGTATTATTTCACTTTTGCACTCTTATCTGTGTGTTCGTCCATTCAGTTAGCATTATGGTAACCACTTCTGTAAAAAAGTAAGAATATGTTCTATATTTAGGCTGCTTGGGAAAGCTAAAATATAACTATCCAAGAGTTATCTGGTTCTTATTTTAAAACTTTTATTTGGAAATCCCATGCTTTACTTTGTTTTGTTTAGGAACGTGAGGAGTTTGTTCATAGTTGCTGGTATTTGGATTATTATAGAACTTCATGCTAATGGAGTAGAGGTCTGATTATGTCTGTGTGTTGGATATGGTTTTTGGAGTAGTTTGAAGTTTTTGTTTTTTGCATTCAATGTGTCCCAGTTATGAGTTATGGATAAATGAGATTAGTTCCCGGACTGTGGGAGAGGAGTGTTTGTGTAAAGTTGTTGGGTTCAAACTTTGATTTTTCATGACAGAGTTCCCCAGTCCCTCAATTCACTTCATTAGTTTCCTTTTCCCCGCATAAGTTAACTTTAAGGAGATAAATATGAAAATTTTGGATGCTAAAATTGACGCCTTCTGTACTGAAGGCTACCATGCTTGTGAATGTGCATTTGTAAATGTCTATCGCATGGCTACAATAATTGTATTATTCACTCGCTTATTGGTATACTTTTATTGTATATAAACTGTTAGACTTATAGCGTGACTTTTGTCTTTGTTGCTTCATTTTGTCTTAAAAATACTTGTTGGAAATAGATAGCTCGGCTGCCATCACAAATATGATCTGAAACTGCCAGTTTTTTGTTTTATATTGGATAAAATTCTAGTCCCAATGTTCTCAACCTAAAGTTGGATGTGTCTTTTTGATTTCTCATTTCCCAAAATCGTTTGTGGTTTAACTGTTTTGAGTTTTTGGGCATAGAGGAACCAAATCTGGTCCTTAGGGAGCGCCGAGGGAGTGTTTACTGTTGTTTTGGAGTAATTAAAAAAACTATTAGATATATAATGCATATATTTTTTTTTATGATGGAGTTTCTTATAAAGGGATAACACTTCAGAACACACCACATGTCATGTAGTTCTGCCGAAACAAAGCTTAAAGTATCTCAAATACAAATCATCCTTTCGCCTCTTGTTTTTTCAAGTCGTCTTTGGGCTTGTGTTTTCTCCGTCGAAGTTTGGAGACTTCGAGGTGGACCTGTTGGAGTCGCATAAAGAGAAAAGTAGAACTTCCTAGGAGTATTAGTGATAGTCCGGAGAACATCGTTCTAATTGAATCATTGTCTTCTCTATACCTTGAGGTAGCCTGCTATTTTTTTTTTTTGGATCAGCAAGGTAGCCTGTGATTTTAGTGCTCAAACACTGATTTTTTGCGTGATCACTATTCTACTGATTCCTCTTTCGATTGTGAATGTATGAGTAAATAGTACCACACATCTTCACGTAAGAAATATTTGAGAGTCTGAGACAACAGTGTACTGCTTGGGGCTGTACTCTGTAGTTAATAGGCATATAAGCATCGATAGTAGCAAACATTTTGCCATGCAATTCATCTTGTTTCGTCTCAAGTTTCTTTTGTCTGGCCACATTTTGTTGACGTGAGGCTTGTAATATTTCTTAAGCTATATTCCACTTGTGACTCCACTTTGGATGGTCTCTTAATAGTGGTTATTTTGTTTCGTTGATGGTCTCCTAATATTGGCCGTTGCATTTGGTTCTTACTGAAGATGTGTTACTGGTTTGCTTTTCTTATTCTCAGCAATGATGACACATTTCCAGCTTTTCAATTATGTATGCTTACTCTTCAGATCCTAATGTATGGGATCATGTAACTGAGTGCCGATGGGTTGTGTAATGACCAAACAAATTGGGTTAGAACCTTGCTACGATGGGGTAGGTTTGCCTCGAGGCCTTCTATTCATTAGTGTGTTCGGCCTTTTGTTTACCATGCAGTGGTGATCCATGAACGCATTTTTATATTTGATATTTTGAATTATCAAAAGCGGTTAACAGTGAAGGATTTTTTTTATAAGAATAAGAATAAAATTGCCCTTTCTTGCCAAGTATTATATTTTTCATTTTTGATTGTGCAGTTTTATATTCTCTCTTTTGCTTTGAAGGAGTTTTGTTTCCTTTGTGGTGTCCTTCTGTCTAATGAGATTTACTGTCAATACAGAAATTCATATAATGTGGTGTTTTTTTTTTTGTTATTTGTCGGATTTCAGATATTTAATGGTGTCTTTCTGAAAGTCAACAAAGCCACCGTGAACATGTTGCATAGGGTTGAGCCTTACGTGACATATGGGTATGCAAATTTTATCACGCGACTCATAATTTGGAACTTTCCCCTGTTTAGAAATTTGTCAGAGAAACTTATTCACAGAATCACATGAAACCGTAAATGCTTCAGGTATCCAAATCTAAAAAGTGTTCGAGAGTTGATTTACAAGAGAGGCTATGGGAAACTAAACAAGCAGAGGACTGCATTGACCGACAATTGCATTGTTGAACAGGTTTGTTCATTACAATTTTACAAGATTTTTTATTTTGATAAAAAAAAGGGCGGGAGGGGGCAGCCGGTGGAATGTCCGGTTCGAGCCTTAGCTACTGTCCGTGAGGACAAGTCGTCGCCATGGCACCACCTAGGTACAAGTGGGTATAAGTGTGTACCCCCATAGTCCCTTGCGACTGGCAAAACTCGAAACCGAGTCTCTACTGGGAATGTGAGGCACCTTGCCCACATTTTACTAGTTTATTTGTGGTTATTTTTGCTGCTCTCTTCAATGTGTTCTCTCCCCTGGACTTTTACAGGCTTTGGGCAAGTATGGAATCCTTTGTGTTGAAGATCTGATCCATGCGATCATGACCGTCGGACCCCATTTCAAGGAAGCAAACAACTTTTTATGGCCCTTCAAGCTCAAGGCCCCGCTCGGTGGTCTTAAAAAGAAGAGGAATCACTACGTAGAAGGAGGCGATGCTGGGAATCGCGAAGACAACATCAATGAGCTCATCAGGAGGATGAACTAGCTCTGGGCTTTTCCGGTGTCTGATGTAATTCACAAAGCTCAAGTTTTGATGTTTCTCCCTATTGTTGTTTTTGAGATGATAGTAACTGAACTTCTGTTCCTTTTTCGGGTTAGATGTTAGCCATTGTGGCCTTAAATTAAAATCTATTCAGGTATTCAAAATAACGTTCAGCATGTTGTTTGGAATTTGCAGTGGTGGATTCATTCTTGAAAACCATTCTGTTGTTGGGTAAAATTCACTTTACACCCTTGCACTTTACACCTAATTTCACTTCCTTTTTTATTTCAAAATGTGACGGTTAATTTCCTGCACTTGCCTTTTATCGTTTCAATTTTATCGGATGTACCTAATGGGTCAATTCCTGCACTTCTGATCATGCATCATGTGAGCTACATAACGATACGATTGTTCCAATTTTATTCTATAACATTCCAAATTCTCAATATTACCTTATAGATTTACGCCACCAACATAATCTAAAAAAACAGAAAATTACTGAAAAGGTAACCTATTTCCACTTACTTTCATACTTACACAATTGTCCGAATACATTTCTCATCTTTAATGTGCTTCCAATTTTAACCTTCATCTCCCCACATTTTCCCCTTCCTCTAGTGTCCCTACTTTTTTTTTATTTTAATCCAGCTCCCTCCTCCCCACCTTAACCAAGTTCCCTTTTTCTTTTCCCTTTAGGCTTGTTTGGATGTCAGTAATCTCAAGGGGGAATGAGAATTTGATTTCTTCTACCCATGATTCCAACGTTTGGAACAGACATGAACATGAATGTGATGTCAGGTTTTTCCGATTTCAACGTTTGGCGGATTCCAACGAATTCATAATAAATGTGATTTCTAATGACATATTTAACCAGGAATCACATTTCTAGACTGAGTGGGGATCTGATCCCTCCCTTACCCCATGGGAATCTCAGATTCCTGGCTCATTCATTAAGAAAAAGAAATGTTGACTTTAATAAATTTCCAAAATAATTGTTTCCCGCGTAAGATTACTGAATTAATCCAAACACCGAAATGTCATTCCTCCATGTATCAAATTCCTAGGAATTCGATTCCCAGTAATAATATTCCTATTCCTACCTGTTTGGTTCTTTTTACTTCTTTGTAATGAAAAATGATTGTGTGCGAGCGTGTTAGAGAGAGTCTCAATCTCCTCCCTCAGATTAACTTTAGAGAAACCAAATCTAATCAGACGATTGTGTTTTATTGGTTCAATTACCTCGATTAAGAGGATTTTTCTTTCAAAGTGAAGAAATGCAAACCAATATACTTATGAAATTAAAGAATAACAAAGAAACAAGGTACTTCGATTGATGAATCAAAGATAAACTTATTTCAAAATTGTCTTCAACTTCAAATACAAGGTAACAAGAACTTCGAACAGGTGGTTGTTACAAGAACAATCGAGATTAATCCTAACGACTTCCTAATCCACTTCCTAATCTACTTCGAACTGAGTTCTCCAAAAACTACTTGCCAAGGAACAAACCAAGCATCAGTTTTTTTGATAGCTGTTTGTTGAAGATTTGTCCGGGCTTTTACTCTTCAATCTCTTCTATTTATAGGCACTGCTTGTGACTTGAACTTCCCGCTCAAAGAATTTGAACTTGGCTTGCTTCGAACTCTATCTTTACATTTTGAATTGACAATTTCTTCCCTCCTCCACGTCTGAATTTGAATTCTTCTAGACTTCCTTCAGAAGCTTTAATTTGAACCTGCATGATTGCTTGACCAACTCAAATGATTAAAAGAAATAACTGCCTTCCACGTGTTTTAACTGTCAACTACTTCACTCCAGATGTCCACACGTGGAGTTTATACGTTTAGCGGTTGAAATCAGCGCTTCGAGGACAATTTATTATATTAGTCTGGCTTGTGACTGCCAATAACCGCTTTTCAAATTGAGAATTAATACGACATCGTATTAACCCATCCTTATTTCAGTAATCCAGTGTATCTTTATTGACACATATTTGCCAACGTTTGGCCTAATTGATTACGTGTCAACTAATTATTTGATTTGTTAATTTTATATGTAAACACTACCCAAGAAAATTCCCGAGAATTTGATTCCCGGTAATCATATTCCTATTCCTACTCAAGATTCCGGTCATCCAAACACAACCTTAGATTTTTCTCCCCCGTCTGTTCATTTTTCTCCTTTTGTTTTTATGCAATATGATTACTCACCTAAGTAAAAGCTCAAATGAATGACACTTGTCCTTTTTATTAATTTCCCTATTGTTTTACTCCTCATTTGTTCTTTATCCCTTTCCCATGTTATTTTACTTTTGCAAGGCAAATCCTTAACATGATCCACGTGGGTACTTCCACTGCGCACTCTATTTTTTTTTAAGATCAACGAATTTTTACTGCCGACACAATCCCATCATACGATAATCAATTATTTTGAAAATGAATCTTCACACATTTTCTTTTAATTTATTCCAAATGGGGTCAATTCCAAAAACTGTTTTTGTTTGTCATTTTTTTTTAATCAAAAATATAGTCTTAAAAACCTCTTTACCCTTTTTTTTTTTTTGCCACCGAATTTTTAAACAAAAAAATTTACATTATCACCCTACAAATCCTTGAAAATTTTAGTAAAATTTCACAAAGTCAATCCAAACAGAGCATGACTTAATTTCATCAATGATAAACAAACATTATTTGAGGATTTAAACCAACATATATTTAAGTAACATATATTTTAGTCAAATATACCACACATCCGACCACGTAAGTCACGCAACCAAGGCTACGCTACATAGGCAATTTATTCACAACACAAATGCTATATTATCCCCACCACTAAGGCAATGAGTATTATTTACATCACTACGGCTATTCATGCCCCGAAAGGCAATATTTTTCACGCCAATAAGGCTATATTATTTTACGGTTCCAAGCCAAAAATTAATATTTTCAGCACATATAAGCAATTCCCAGCTTACCACTTTATTCCTTAACATGACTGCATAGATTACCCTTGTTTGTGTGGTCTGTTCTAGTGACAGCATTCCTACTTTTATTATAACTTCCGGTACTGGCAGGGGCAATTATCATGTTATTAACCATCGAAACTTTAATACAACCTTTTTTGATCCCGCTGGAAGGGGAGATCCCATATTATACCAGCATCTCTTTTGGTTCTTCGGTCATCCAAAGGTGTATATTCTCATTCTGCCTCGATTAGATATCATAAGTCATATCGTTTCGACTTTTTCAGAAAAACAGGTCTTCCGGTATTTAGGCATGGTTTAGCCCATTTCTTAAAAGTCTACCCCAACACTTAATTCCAACAATTAAGCAAAAGCCCAAATGACCCCACATGCACAAGAAAGAAGTTTTAGCTCACCAAATCAAATTCCCAATAGCTTAACTAGGTTAATGCCAAATAATGCATCTCTGGAATATCCACAAGAAATTACAAGAAATTACTATGTAATATCCAACTCAATCCACAAATAAAACATGAATAAGGAATACACTACGAGACAATAAAACGAATTATATCGGATGCACCATGCACTCGGAACTTCCAAACTCCATGCCGGACACTATAACATTAACCAATACAATTCAATTTGATACGTAACACCAAACAAATCCCCAGATTTTTTTTTTTTTTTGGGTTCTCAAGTCCTAATGTTAGACCTTGAAAAAAAAGTTCATCTCTAATACATCTAAGAATTACTCTTAGCTAGAGCAGTTGTAGCTCTGCATCAGACTCAGAACCAAATTCAAAATTTGGGTAAAACCCCCCAAAACCCACCTCCAGTCCTTGCATCAAACCCATACCAAATTGAGTTTTACTCAAATTTATACCCAAATTAAGGGAGAACCAAATCCTTACCCAAATACCAAACGGCTAGTTTTGAGTGGTCAGCGGTGGCAGCAGGTGGTGGTGAGTGACGGTGGAGGTGGTGGAAACAAGCGTTGGTGGTTGGCGGTGGCAAGTGGGTCGTCGAGTAGCGGTGAAGGTCGTAGCAGCAGGTGGGTCGTCGAGGTCGTCGTAGCGGTGAAGGTCCAGATCTGCGATTTAAGTCGCCATCTCTCTCTCTCTCTCTGTGGAGCTTGGCTCGCCCTGGGTTCGGAATCAATAGATCGGGATCTGGGTGTGCTCCGACTGGGTTAGGGTTAGGTCAGACGGTGGTGGTTATAGCGACGGTGGTGGTCTACGGTGATGGTGGCTGACAATGGGCGGTTGGGGGCAGAAGTGGCTGACGATGGGCGTTGATGGTGAGTAAAATTTTTTTTGATTTTTTTTAAAGCCAAATTTGAGTAAAAATCAGTTTGAGGATTGGAATGCCTCTACCCAAATCAAGTTTTTTACTCAAATTTAAGTGAAAAATTGGTTCTGAGTTTGGTTCAAGGCTGAAGTTACTCTTACTCCTAATACTGAGTAAAATCAAGGACAATACAAGTATCTACCTTTTTAAGACCAATTAAAGACTCCCCCAAAGCAAACTAAATTAGAATTCAATTATTATAGTTAAAAGTTCTCAATTCTCACAAAATCATTAAACTAAATTACTGTTAAAAGAAAAGAGAAGAAAATGAACAACAAGAAGATAAAGATGAAACCTACTCTTTAATTAGAGGAGATGTGCTGCTTCAAGAAAAAAACTCCTAAGCAATTAGGACATATAACGGTAACATACTTACATAATTTTCCGAATACATTTCTCATCTTTAATGTGCTTACAATTTTAGCCTTCATCTCCTCCCCTTTTCCCCTTTTCTCTTGTGTCACTTTTTTTTTTTTTTTTTTTTGTCATTTTATCCAGTCTAGCTCCCCCCCTTCCCACCTTAACAGAGTTCCCTTTTTCTTTCCCCTTCAGATTTTTCTCCCCCGTCTGTTCATTCTTCTCCTTTTGTGTTTCAAATTAGCCATTCACCTTATTAAATTATGTGAAGATAATTAAAATCAAGGTGGAATTTAAAAATCTCTTACTTCGTAATCCATTTTTATCCAAGCCAATGACAGATTTCAATGTCGGGATA
The DNA here is from genome assembly GCA_016920895.1 of Vaccinium myrtillus. Classification (NCBI taxonomy): domain Eukaryota; kingdom Viridiplantae; phylum Streptophyta; class Magnoliopsida; order Ericales; family Ericaceae; genus Vaccinium; species Vaccinium myrtillus. The sequence goes on from CM029276.1 coordinate 8,736,509, forward strand.
TTACATATTCTCTTGCAAAAATCGTGTCGTTTTAAGAAATTCTCTGCATTGTTATAAAATGTTAATGATAATAAGTTGGAAAATACATTAAAAGTTTTTTTTTTTTGTTGTAAATTATGATATGATACGAGGAAGTATTATTTAAGTTCATAAAATGAATACCACTTCCACGTACGTTATGCTGGTGATAAGTCCTCATTATTAACAGTGGCGGACGTTATCGGTGATAAGTCCTCATTACGCAGACGCAGATTGTAGAACTGCGCCACTCCATGTAAAAGTGGCTCCATAGAAAATATACAGAAAAATTGAAAATACACTGAAAAAATTGAAAATTTGTCGAAAATTGGGAGGAGTGCGGGGGCCGAACACCCCCCTCGCACCCCCAGGTCCGCCCCTGCTCATTAAGCTTTTTATTTAATTACTATTTCTGTTTCCCAAAATAACCTCAAAGCAACGTGTAACTTTATGCATGTACCAGAATCACGAACCTTGTATAAACACAACACGTGTACGTATCTTTAAGATTATCCAACAGGTTAAGATATCAAGACGTGCAATTTCCAAACAAAAAAACAAAGTACTTTTATTCATAATTTTTTCAATTTCTCTGCACCGAATTAAAGATCGCGACGCGTATTTAGGGACGGAGGGAGTATATGTAATGCTCCATATGCGCTGTGTCTAAATACAGAGAGAGAGAGAGAGAGAGAGAGAGGAAATGGAAGCACACAATGAGAGGAAAGAGCAGGTAGAGAGAGAGAGGAAGATGAAGAAGGAAAGTGATGAGAAAATGGCGGAGGATCCAATGAAAAAGGCTAAGGAGGTGATTCGTGAAGCAATTATCGGTGGAGCTGGTGATGACAGAGATGACGATAATAACAAAGCTGCTGCTAAAGAGGCAGATGATGTCCTCGTCTTTTCCAGAGCCGTACATAATAAAGTAGATTCTTCTCTCCAATGATTTTCATCATCTGTTATGTAATTTCAGCATGAGTTGAGATTTTAGTAGTATGTGATTTCGAGTATGAACAAATAAAATAAATTTGTAAGTTTATTTTAAGAGAGATTTGTTCAAATCGACCCGTGTTCTAATCTATCGTATATTATTAGTTGAGTTCAACTCGTTAACTAAACGAGCTTAAAATTTAAGCTCGAGGTCTGCTCGGTTGCGAGCCAAATCGAACTTTTGGGTGTTGGGCTTGGCTCATGTACTAAACGAGCCTAAAACTAAGTTCGAGCTTGAGCTCGAGCTCGGTTAGATTACTAAACGAATCAAGTCGCGAACAGCTCGGTTTGTTTGCAGTCCTACCGGCAGCGAAAGTCCTCACCTGCTGCTAAAAGGTTCAAAACCATCCTGAGCCCATTCAAGCATTGTCAGGACGAAGTCATGAATCGAACCTCAGGTGTCCATAATTAGGATGAAGTCAGGAATCGAAGAACTTCACGGTGCCAATATAAAATTAATGATGTAAAGAAACTCAAGGTGAACTTACAAAGAAAAAATAATTTCATATAGAAAATATCAGAAAGTCGAGGGGTACCGACCCCTTGGTATAGAGAAAGTATCGACCGACTTTGGGGACCTCACTTGTGAGCTTTACACAAACAATTCAAACTGTGCGTTCAACTCAAAATGATTTCCCGAATGGCTGTGCGAGAAATCAGTTCAAGCAAACTTGCATAAGACCGACTTCGGGGACCCCACATTGTGAAGATGAATGAACGGTTCACATCGTTCGTTTGAGAACCACAAGTGGGTTACCGAAATCGCGCCGTCGGTACATTTTCTGTATCATGAGATCGGTACCCCTAGCAAAAATTGTGATCATTAAACAATTATATGAGATATATATGAAAGTGGAGTGATGCCATATTTTTGGAGGAATACCATAAGGTAGAGAGAGAATAATTAGAGGTCAAAAATTGAGGAGGTCATTTGGTATATTTATAAAGAAAATTCTCAAAAACTTTTTTAGGGTATATTCTATAGTGGTTATTAGAGAAAGTAGGGGGTTGTCGTTGCACCGGCCACCCCAACTTCCAAAATTTTCATACCATAAGAGAGAGAGAGAGAGAGAGAGAGAGAGAGAGAGATAATTATAGAGATGGATATTTTTCTGACCGATTGACATTTTAATTCCAGGTTTATTTATAATCAAGAACAACAAATAAGAACGCAAGACACTTAAATTTTAACGTGATTCTTCACTTGAATGTTGAGTACATCCACAGCTGATCAGCACACCAGTTCCACTACGTAATTCGAATAAAGAGATAGTAGAGATAGCCAGATACATCGGCGACTATGCCACAAGTATTTATTATCTAGAGTTTACATTCACCAATTACTACCTTACCCCCGTTCAGGTTTCAGGGTTGGACCCCGAATGGTCAACGAAGCGCGACTAAAAATCGATTCTGGCTTCATTACTAGCTAGTAGGAGTAATATATAAAACTAGTGGCTTTTAGAGTCTAAATAAGCTAATTTCTGTGATTTTTGTCTATGAATACAAAGAAACCAAACGTTTGGCACAGAGAGTACATAAATACTTCCTTTGGATCTGGTAACAAATGGGAAGAAAACAAAACCTCCACTTTCTCTTCACATCCACTGCTTCCACCTTTCCTCCACAGGATGGGCACCCCCCTGGGGCTTGCTCTCTTCCCAACTCTCTCTCCTCTTCCTCACATAAATTCAGCAAACACATTCTCTCTCTCTCTCTCTCTCTCTCTCTCTCTCTCTCTATGGTGCTTCTGCGTATTTTTTTTGTTTGCATTTGTTGAAGAATTCCTACAAATGTTGGCTCAAACCAATCGATTTATAGGAAGCTTCTTGCATGTCAAAATAGTAGACCGGTTAATGCACCTTTTTCGCACATGGTACATATGTCTCCCTTTCTTTTTGAAAAAGGGAATCGTGTAGCATCACATCCGCGCTGGATGGCGTAGACTAGCTCCTTGTTTTAGCCGTTCATTTTGGCAATCAAGGGTTCAAATATAATTTACTAGTAACTATTATCGGTAAGATTAAAACTGCTTTTGCGAATTTGAATTATCGGTTGTGGAGATGCTCGGGGACTCATTTTTGGGTCTTATACAAGTGATCCGAACCTTCACCTTAAAACATTTTCCCGATTGGCCCTGCGAGAAATGAGCTCAATCAAACATGCGTAAGTGGTTGATTCAAAATTCTTTCGTTTCATTCAATAAATTCAACATATCTAAGTGGTTGATTGAAAATTCCCTCGGTAGATGGTCTGTACCCATTGACGTGCCGCGTTGATTTTTTTCAAATCAACAAGCGTAAGTAAGCCTCATCATTTGGCCCGGGGCCCGCAAGGCCCGTCGGGATTTACCCGAGCCCGCCAAATGGGCGGGCTAGCCCTGCCCGACTTTTCCATGGGCCGGGCTTGGGCCTAAAAATTTTAGCTACAACCCGCCCGCCCGCCCATTGGCCCGCTCGATAGCCCGGCCCGCCGGCCCGAGATACTAGCCCGCCCGTAGCCCGGTACACTTGTAATGCATTATTGCACGGTTAATTTACATAAGATATAATATATAAAATACCAAAAAAAAGATATAATACAAATGTACCAAAATAAAAAAAATAATACACAGTTGGACATGTGTGTAACTATGTGTATATATCTCACAGTAAAGTTCTAATAAAAAACTAAATATATGCATTAAAATTTTGAGAAGGTCTGAACATATGCATTGATTGACCATTCATTTGTTGCATGGGTAACTAACAACTGCTCATGGTGTATTATTGTTATAGCATATGGTAAGCTAGACAAGGTTCAGATGTAATTAAAAAAAAATGACTCAAAAAGGTTCAGTTGTAACAAAAAAAAAAATGGCATTTGGCCCGCCCAAATAGCCCAGCCCAGCCCGCCGGCCCGCCTGACTAAGATAAGCCCATGGGCGGGCCTGAGCTTCAACTTTTGAGAGTTAGCCCGGCCCGCTAAAAAGAAAAAGCCCGCATAGCCCTGTCCACAGTCGAGCTTGGGCTAAAAGTTCGCGGACCGGACCGGGCCGGGCCGATGATGACCCTTAAGCGTAAGTTGTCTCACTTTAGCTCGGTACATTTTTGTCCTTTAGAAAATGCCAAAATATCATCAGATTTGAGAACAGTCCGACTAGTGGTACCATGGGAATGGATGGATGGGGGCATGGAGCACAAATGGGACCTTTAGAGTCCATTTCGGAGTTCCACACGAATAATTCAAACTATTTAATAATTTAAAATTATTTTTTGAGTTTGCGACAAAAAAATCAACTCATTCAGATAAGTATAGGTGCTAATAATCTTTTAATTTTTCATTCAGATTACAGGATCCTACATCCTGAACGAATAATTGAAAGATTGGATCAATCCTACAATTATATGATTAAGCTGATTTTTTACCTAATAATTTAAAATATTATTTTCATTGACTTACAGTAGTACCCCAACTTTAAAAGGGGAGCTTTTAAACATTTCTCATGAGATAACATTCAATAATTTTAAAATTATTTTTTGAGTTTGCGATCTAAAAAATCAACTCTTTCAGATATGTATAGGTGCTAATAATCTTTTAATTTTTCATTTAGATTACATAATCCTACATTCTGAATGAATAATAGAAAGATTGGATCAATCCTATAATTATCTGATTGAGCTTATTTTTTACCTAATAATTTAAAATATTATTTTAATTGATTTACAATAATAATTTATACCCAACTATAAAAGGAGTGCTTTTAAACATTTCTTATGAGATATCCGAGAAATTCAATAATTTTTAAATTATTTTTTGAGTTTGTGACAAAAAAAATCAACTCTATCAGATAAGTATAGGTGCTAACAATATTTTAATTTTTCATTCAGATTACAGGATCCTACATTCTGATTGAATAATTGAAAGATTAATTGGATCAATCCTACACTTACCCAATTGAACTAATTTTTTACCAAATAATTTGGAATATTATTTTATTTGATTTACAGAAAGAATTTATCCCCAAATTTAAAAGGGGAGCTTTTACACATTTCTTATGAGATATATTATTACCATAAAACTTTCTACACTCTCAAAAAACAAATTTATTGGGTATCAACTTCTCAAGCGATATACGTACATATAGTTTTGGTTCACGTTTATTTTGAGAAAAATGAGTTTCGATTTATTTGTTGATCGAGATTATATTGACCGATATATGATCGACGAACTTTAAAAAGAAAACGTTTCTGATCTTTCAACCTGGTCTAACAAAAAATTCCTTAGGCTCTGTTTGATTGTTGGGGAAAGAAATGGAAAGGAAGGGAAAATTAAAAAAAGGAAAATGATACGAACACAACAAACTTTGACAACAAAAAGGCACAACACCAAAACGACGTCGTTTTGGTGTTCAGACCCCACCCAAAAAAAAAAAAAACCTCATTCCTTCCCCCAAATTTGTTCGATACACAGACTGAGAGAGAGAGGGAGGTGCGATCCCACCTCAACCGACGACCACCACACCACAGTCATCTTTTCCTTCTCCGGCGACCACCCCCACCACCGCACGCTGCCAACTGCAAGAGACCCTAGGGTGTGATCAACTTGCAGCAAACCATCAATCCAGAGAACAATCAACTTGCACCCTAGTTGTCTTTTGGAATCTGCCATTGCCCATACCTTAAGGAGAAAAAGACGAGGATAAAGCTTATTTCTGATGAAACTTTTTCAGAAAAACGTGAGCATAATTGGTAAACAACCATCAGTCCAGAGAACAATCATCTAATCGTAAAAAAAATTGACTCATCAATCCAATTTAGGGTTCCTGAAATTGGAATCCTAAATTTTGTGCAAAACCCCCCAAATTCATAGAAAGCGCAGAGAGAGAGAGAGAGAGAGAGAGAGAGAGAGAGAGAGAGAGAGAGAGAGAGAGAGAGAGAGAGCAGCGTGACAGAGGTGTGTGTTCAACGGCGACAGTGGTGTTCAACGGCGGCTGGGTATAGATCTGAAAAATCTAAGAGCCCAAAACAGTGGTGTTCAACGGCGGCGGACTACGGCAGTGGTGGTGGTGTTCGCCGGAGAAGGAGCAACTCCACGGTGGTGCGGTGGTCGCCGGTGGAGGTGGGATCGTCCCCCTCCCTAGTTTGTATCGAACAAACGGGGAAGGTTGAGGTTTCAGTGTTTTGAATTTTTTTTTTTTTTGGGTGGGGGTCTGAACACCAAAACGATGTCGTTTTGGTGTTGTGGCCCTTTTGTTGTCAAAGTTCTGTTGTGTACGTATCATTTTCTTAAAAAATTTCTCTTCCTTTGTTTGGTTCTTAAAGAAGAGAAAGGAAAATAATCAAATTTCTATCTAACTTTCCTCTCATTTTTTTCAATTTTTTATCTAATTTTCTTCTTAATTGTTTTCTCTTTTTTTTTCTCTCTCTTTCCTTAACTTCCAAACAGAGCCTTACCGTGATACTGATGAAAAATTGGAATCAATTTACTAGCTGATGACGACAATTCAAGTTAAGGACAAGAGGACGTCCTATTTTTTTCTGACCATAGGACAGGCTAAACCCCAAGCTAGAGTCATGCATCAGCTATATATACAGTACGTACCCTTTTTTCAGAAAAAGGAAAAATAATAGTAGTACGTACATGCTCTTTGGCAAATAATCCATAATCCGGATTATTGGATTATTTATTTTGTCTTTATTCAATTTTTTTTTGCATTTGTCAGTTTTGCGACAAGATTTTGTGATTTCTGGATTTCTCTCGACGAGATGAATCTAACAAGTATAAAATTATGGTCAAAACTCAATTTTTTTTAATAAAGCCAAAATTAATCCAATAATCCAAGTATTTTCGGCTTTATTCAAAAAAATATTTGGTTTGACCATAAATTTATACTTGTTAGATTCGTCTCGTCGAGAGTAATCCAGAAACCACAAATCTTGATGCAAAACTAACAAATAATTTTTTTTTTGAATAAAGACAACGAAAAAACCAGAAAACCGGTTACACACCGTCGGTGAGATATTTTCTCCTTGCTCAGGTCAACTGTATCTCCAACGATCCGCTATAAATTCTGTCTAGTAAATACTCCTAATTCTTATGAGATAAGCATTTAGTTATTAAAATTTAAAATCCGTGTAAGAGTTCGGAATCTGAGGTTCATCCCTCTCTTCAAATCTCTTTGCACTAACCGTGGGAGCATGACCGTGAAATCCAAGGCCGGCCTTGTGGGCAGGCTAGGTAGGCCCGGGTCTGGGGCCCACCAAAAATAGCCAATTTTTAGGGCCACAATTAGTGTGGGTACGGGCGTGGGAGCATGACCGTGAAATCTAGGGCCGGCTAGGTAGGCCTGGGTCTGGGGTCCACAAAAAATAGCCCATTTTTAGGGCCACAATTAGGCATATATATGTTTTATAACAAGTAATAAATATATAATGTTGTGCTACAAGAAATAAAGAAGCATTTGGCCTAGTGGAAAGATTTGTGTGTTTCCTAGTAAATGCCAGAGCCAAGATTAAGAGCGAGAGAGCGAATGCCATTTTGAAGGATAATGTGAGTAAGCGTCTAAACTTGTGGCGTTGAGTCCACTGAATTTAAAGAGAAAATTTTCAGTGTCGTCACATTCGAGCCGTCCATCCGTGTTTTGGACGACCTAGATCTGTTGGGGTAAATTTACTTCCCAGAATTACAAAAATGCCACCGAACACAGATGGGTGGCCCGGATGGGCCGACGGGTATCACGTGGCCTTTCCACCAGTGCCCACTCGACACTGAATTTTTTTCCGAATTTAAGTGGCTTATTTACCTTTTTGATCGCTAACATACCAAACTTTCAATTTTACCCTTAAAATACTCTTTCCATCCCAATTGGTTTATCCATTATCTTTTACTATAACGTTTTTCATGATTTTGAAAACTTTGTATAATAAAATTAATAGATATATATTAAACAAGATCCATATTACATGTGTTTTGAGTTCCATATTGAAAGTTACAAATAATTTAAATACATTTGACTAATCTCACAGCTTTAAATGTTAATTTTGAAAATCTAAAGCAATAATTTTGACTTCTTTAAAAACTCAATTTCCTGTGGAGGACACTTAAAATGGGAGGAGGGAGTAAAAGATTTGAGTTCAACTCCTCTCCAATCCCTTCAAATGGATTGGAGAGAACATCCTCTCCAATTCCGGCCTGGAATTTTTTTTTCCAATTTCATTTCAATAATCGGAATCGTTCATATTTTTTTAACTCATTGAATGCATCAAGCATGCCAAAAATCAAGTTGATCGATTATCGTTTGATACGATTTCGAAACATGTTTATATTGCAAAAATAGTAGAAATGATTTTTTTTTTCTCCCATTGTTGCATTCTTGTTTTGGCAAGACAAATGTGTCCCAAAATCATATCAAAACATGTCCAATTAATAAACTTGATTTTTGACACACTTGATGTTCTCAAAGGGTTAAACAAAATGAACGGTCTCAATCATTGAAGGGGATTGTGAACAATTTATTCGGACCGGGATTGGAGAGATTATCCTTTCCAATCATTTGAGAGGAGCTGGACTCATGTAATAAATTAAAACTAATTCTACTAATAATTTGAGTGGTAGATTTAAAGTTTTTCATACGAGATAATTAATTGAAATTGACGATAGACATCATAATCTGTGATTATCCTAATGTTTTTTCCACAAAATTTCAAAATTCATTTGCCAAAATTTTGAATTTCTAAAGCCGCAGGTATTCTTAAAATGATTTTTAGAGTCATCAGTGAATTTTTGATATTTTTTTTCCTGAGAATGTGGTCCGATGCAACCCGTTGGAGACCGGTTACACACCGTCGGTGAGATATTTTCTCCTTGCTCAGGTCAACTGTATCTCCAACGATCCGCTATAAATTCTGTCTAGTAAATACTCCTAATTCTTATGAGATAAGAATTCAGTTATTAAAATTTAAAATCCGTGTAAGAGTTGGGAATATGAGGTTCATCCCTCTCTTCAAATCTCTTTGCACTTACCGAGGGAGAATGACCGTGAAATCCAGGGCCGGCCTTGTGGGCAGGCTAGGTAGGCCCGGGTCTGGGGCTCACAAAAAATAGCCCATTTTTTGGGGCCACAATTAGTGTGGGTACGGGCGTGGGAGCATGACCGTGAAATCCAGGGCCGGCTAGGTAGGCCCGGGTCTGGGGCCCACCAAAAATATCCCATTTTTAGGGCCACAATTAGGCATATATATGTTTTATGACAAGTAATAAATATATAATGTTGCGCTACAAAAAATAAAGAAGCATTTGGTCTGGTGGAAAGATTTGTGTGTTTCTTAGTAAATGTCAGAGTTCAATTCCCATGGACCCTTCTTTTCCTTTTCTATCTTCTCTTCACTTATCTTTTTTCTTACCACAGTCAGTGTCTACCTTTTCTTCCTTTTTTATTTCCCCTTTCCACTACATCCTTATTATTTGATGACTTTTTAAAAAAATTTGATGGTGTAGTAAAGGGAAAAAATAAATAAAACACTACGCGTGTATTCATAAAATGTTCGCCTATTTCAATTGATTCTCTAATTCTTGAAACAAGAATAGACAATTATGACTGAAAACTACTTTTTATTAATATGAAGACACGAATTACAAAAAAGACAAAATATGGAACACGGTATTTATCATTTGAAATAAATATTGGTTCTTTAATTGTTTTCTCTAGAAAAATATAGGGCCCTGGTTTACATTATCGTTTGGGCCCACGAAAATCTCAGGGCGGGCCTGGTGAAATCGTCTTTCAAAAATCTCCCAAACCACTAGAATTTGTAGATGAGAGGATTGAGAGCGCGAGTTCAGAGCCAAGATTGAGAGCGAATGCCATTTTGAAGGATAATGTGACTAAGCGTCTAAACTTGTGGCGTTGAGTCCACTGAATTTAAAGAGAAATTTTTCAGTGTCGTCATATTCGAGCCGTCCATCCGTGTTTTGGACGACCTAGATCTGTTGGGGTAAATTTACTTCCCAAAATTACAAAAATGCCACCGAACAACCCCAACAGATCTGGGCTGTCAAAAACACGGATGGGCGGCCCGGATGGGCCGACGGGTATCACGTGGCCTTGTCACCTAGTGCCCACTCGACACTGAAATTTTTTCGAATTTGAAATTTTTTCCGAATTTAAGTGGCTTATTTTCCTTTTTGATCTCTAACATACCAAACTTTCAATTTTACCCTTAAAATACTCTTTCCATCCCAATTGGTTTATCCATTTTTTTTACTATAACGTTTTTCATGATTTTGAAAACTTTGTATGATAAAATTAATAGATATCTATTAAACAAGATCCATATTACATGTGTTTTGAGTTCCATATTGAAAGTTACAAATAATTTAAATACATTTGTCTAATCTCACAGCTTTAAATGTTAATTTTGAAAATCTAAAGCAATAATTTTGACTTCTTTAAAAACTCAAATTCCTTTGGAGAACACTTAAAATGGGACGGAGGGAGTAAAAGATTTGAGTTCAACTCCTCTCCAATCCCTTCAAATGGATTGGAGAGAACATCCTCTCCAATTCCGGCCCGGAAAAAGTTTTTCCAATTTCATTTCAATAATCGGAATTGTTCATATTTTTTAAGTCATTGAATGCATCAAGGATGCAAAAAATCAAGTTGATCGATTATCGTTTGATATGATTTCGAAACATGTTTATATTGCAAAAATAGTAGAAATGATTCCCCCCCCATTGTTGCATTCTTGTTTTGGCAAGACAAATGTGTCCCAAAATCATATCAAAACATGTCCAATTGATAAACTTGATTTTTGATAGACTTGATGTTCTCAAAGGGTTAAACAAAATGAACGGTCTCAATCATTGAAGGGGATTGTGAACAATTTATTCGGACCGGGATTGTAGAGGTTATTCTTTCCAATCATTTGAGAGGAGTTGGACTCATGTAGTAAATTAAAACTAATTCTACTTATAATTTGAGTGGTAGATTTAAAGTTTGGCATACGAGATAATTAATTGAAATTGACGATAGACATGATAATCTTGTGATAATCCTAATGTTTTTTCCATAAAATTTCAAAATTCATTTGCTAAAATTTTGAATTTCTAAGGCCGCAGATATTCTTAAAATGATTTTTAGAGTCAACAATGAATTTTTGATAGTATTTTTTTCCTGAGAATGTGGTCCGATGCAACCCGTTGGAGGCCGGTTACACACCGTCGGTGAGATATTTTCTCCTTACTCAGGTTAACTGTATCTCCAACGATCTGCTATAATTTATGTCTATTAAATACTCCTAATTCTTATTAGATAAGAATTCAGTTATTAAAATTTAAAATCAGTGTAAGAGTTGGGAATTTGGGGTTCATCCCTCTCTTCAAATCTCTTTGCACTGAGAATTTTTTAATTGCCAAGCGGATACTAAGTGGCGGTATTTGACACGCATCTTAGTCTTCCAAAAATGTATTGATGGTCTGGATTTTAAATAAATTTCTCTATAGATTATGGAGATGGACGGTTGTGATGGGACACTACGGATACCAGCTCAAACACAACGTGATATCCGCTCAACACTGGAAAATTTCTCCTTTCCACCTCATAGCTCTCTCTCTTATCATTACCAGAAATATGTCCTCCCACCCTTTCTTCCACGGCAAAACACCTCACTCCGGTGAATCACTCCGGCGAGCTCCCTCTCCATCCGGTAATCTCTCCCTAGTGCCACCCATGGCTGCCCGCCGGTTGCCGCCGTTGCCACCCTCCGTCCCTCACCTATACTCACCCGTACGGCCCCTTTTTACAATCACCGCCGCATACTACGGCCACCCTTTTTACCATCACGACCGCTTACTACCGCCACTACCCACCACCAGAGCTCACCTCCGGGCAGGGACGGATCTAGGAATTCTCCACAGCGGAGGCACCAATGCTAAAGTCAAGAGCAAGTAAACTAAATGATACTCCAAAATTTAGGAAGCTGATTTTGGGACTCCCTTTTTCAAAGGGCCGACGTCTATCTTCGTCGTCTTCCAATATCTTGGGGAATCATAATCGATTCCTTCATCATCATCTCTCATCCGAGACTCGAGTGGTATCGGTTGTGTCTCCATCGGGTCGCCTCTTGATCGAGGCACCCCTGTCTGTCACTCGAAAATCTGGTTAAGTATGGAAAAGTATCTTTTTTCGGAAAGTTTCAATTTGGAAGATAAAAAGTCCCGGTATTTGTTCCTTGGATTTTTCTAAGCATAATGGTATAATCGGATGATCTTTTCAAGTACGGGAAGGTTGTCTTTTGCCTCTTTTCTTCGGAGAAAAACGTGTCGTTTTTCGCCTTTGTACTAAAAGTGGGGGGATGAGATTTTGATAAGATTGGAATATCAAAATTCTAGAAATGCCATTGTTTCCGAAAGGGGGATACTTCCTTATTTTCATAAATAAATTAAAGTAAAGAAAATCTTTACTTAACTTTGGTTTATGAAAATAAGTGTTCCGAATGGGATACTTATTTGTTTTCCCTTATTTGAAAAAAAAAAAAAAAATCCTGAAATTGAGGGGGGGCACGTGACCCCCTAGGCCCCACCTTGTATCCGTCCCTGCCTCCGGGCCGTCACCGTAATATCTCACACCTCCCTCAGTTTCACCGTAGTCCTATGATGTCTCTCCTCATTGTAACTCCTCTCTCTCTCTCTAAAATGATTTGAGGAGTAGATATGAGCAGCCTTATCAACTCCTTGAACACCTTTAAAACTTCTCTGTACACCCCATTTTGCTTGTATGACAGTCATTGGAAGACCCGACTAAGCAGGCCCAAATCCTCTGTACCGAAAAACCTTTGTGCCTTTGTGCGAGCGGTTTTTAAGCCGTTGAATTACCACCCAGAAATATTAAAAAAAAAATTCACAATTTGACGGCCCAAAATCCCTTTGCACAGATGCACAAGAGTTTTCGGCACAGAGGATCTGGGACGAGATCAAGCACCGATAGTTTTTGTATAAGTCAGTACCGTTAGATTAATTGCGTTAATAAATGAAGAGAAATAGTTGATTAAAGTTGTTGCAAAACAATAGAGCTACGTACCCAGAAAAATTGCACTGAAAAGAGTAATGAGTGGCTCATATTCAATTAAGAGTGAATTTCACCACTCAAAGAGTAATGAGTGGCTCATATTCAATTAAGAGTGAATTTGGAAATTGCCACTCAACTGTTCGAACATGTTGTCATGGTAGCAATCAAGTTGTTCACGGGGTTTTAGTACGGTTCAAGCTATAAATGTGGGTTACTTAAACTTAATGGTTGCCTAATTATGGAAATTGAGCAGGTCACTTACTGTTCGAACATGTTGTCATGGTAGTAATCACTGAGTTGTTCACGGGGTTTTAGTACGGTTCAAGCTATAAATGTGGGTTACGAATATACGTTAATGGAAAATTCTTCGTTGTTTGAAAAAAGGACGTTTTGTACGGAAGCGTCATAATACATAGTAAGCATAACCTGAGATGACGATATTTTAAAGATAAACGTGGGATTGATTTTAAAAGAAAGATAGAAATGAATATGTGTACTCTACCATCTGGGTGTTGAGATTTTGGCGCCCATATGAGGGGATATAGTATGGTAGCCTATGAAATGATACCATTTCTTGCTTATAGGGGTCGCTCCCCAGATTAGTAATCGGAGTTCACTCATGATAAATGGTCGTCCCTCTCTCTCTTGTTTAATTGCTCTTATGAAAATGCTATATATTTATCATGTTATTCCCATGTTAATGGTGTAACCTCTGTGTATCCTAATTATCACTAAAATGGTTTTATGTATATGAAACTGTTTCAGGACACCGCAATTTAAGTTCGCTCTATCATTGTGGGTTGGAAATTATTTGGTGATCTTGCATGTTGTAGTTACGAGAACCGGTAATCACAGGGAACCGATGAGCATGAACTGATTATGTACCGATCGGCTTCGGGGACCCACTTTTGGGTCCCACACGGAAGTTCCGAGCCGTTCATTCATCTCAGAAATCAAATTCGGAGGGGCCCACGCGGAGATCAAGTCGATCGGACGTCCCTAAGTACTCGATCCAAAATCATCCCATTTCGTTCAAATTATTAACGGCTGGGATCTTCCGTGTGGAACCCAAAAGTGGGTCCCCCGAAGCCGATCGGTACATAATCGGTTCTTTCTCATCTGTGCGAATAGCAACGTTCTTGTAGTTAACACGAATGGGCGAGAATATATGTACTATTCATACACAATAGCAGCTCTGAATGTACTTTGATTTATTTACAAGCTTCTGCTGATCTTTAATTTATAATCTATTTTAAAGAAAACTTTACGAGTGTGACTTGTTAACCTCGGGTACGTGATTTTGTTTCACCGGCCGGTCATGTACACCTTCGGGTTGGGTTCTGACATAATCACAATTTGTTTCGTTAAATATAAAGTGTAGGACTGAAGTTCCAAAAATGCTATGGCCACAAATGGAGAATACTGATCCAAAAACAAATTTGTCGAGAATCGTTTGATGTACGTGACCCATACATATCGAATTGTTTCAGGCATGTCTATAATCTGTGTGTCTTTGATCTATGTTTCTCTGTTGAGGGTTTTGCCAATCTTGTGAAATATTCAAGTTCACAAGATAAGAGGAAAAATAACTGGTCGTCTTTTCCTTTATGTATAAAGGTTGTTTACGATTCATTATAATAAAATAAAGGTCTATATGCATGCATGTACAAGAAAAATGGGAAGAAACTTTCTTATGGTTCTTGCATCATTCATAACCATTTAAGGTTGTGACATTTTATGGGTAAGCTGTTGTGACAATACTAACATCTGTTCCTAATATTGGGTAAGCTGTTGTGACATTTTATGGCTGTTGTGACATTTTATGGGTTTACTTGGTATGCTATAACAGAAGAATAAATATGAAAATGACCATTAACAGAACAAAATTAGAAAAATAGAACTTCCAATGATCGTGTTGGAATTTCAGCTCGATTTTGGTGTTCGCAGCATGGTTGGTCCGGACCAAGGCTTCTTTGGTCTGGACCAAGCGATTTCGGACAATTCTGGAAAAAGTTGCAACTCGCTGCACCCTTTGTCCGGACCACCGAAATCTTGGTTCGGACCAGCGAATCAGATTGGTCAGTTTTGGGTGCATCATGTCTGGTCTTTGTGCGTTTTAGCCAATTTGTTCTGATTTTGTTTCCGTTTGGACTTCCTAAAGATTTGTTTCCTTGTTGGTTTATGTCTTGGGGTGCATGGATATTTGTTTGGGCAAGTATTGGCTTTAGGAAGGATTCTATCGTTATAAATATAGCCTTGCTCTCTCCATTAGGGTTTGGACTGCTTGAGTGCATCCCTTTGAGAGGCCCCTAGGGGGTTTCATTTGTAGAACTTAGGGTTCTTTGAAGATCGTCATTTGTTTCTGGTTGTCCCATTCACGGTGGGTTCTGTAGGCTTCTGTAATGAAGAGTGTATACGTAGATTGCGGAACCCTATGTGAAGTGAATTATAATTTGCTCGTGTATTTTGAAAAGAATATTTTTCATAGTTGTAAAGTTTATCATTTATCATAAATAAAAAGTATCTCCAAGTTTTTTGTAAATCAAATTCGTATTTTGTAAATGTGCAATTTTTTTAAAAAGATTTCTGGGGTATTATCTAGAATAAGTCTCACTATTACCTTAAAAAATAATTCAGGAGATATTTTGACCATACTAATTAATTCAAATTCTGGCTCAGCCCTCTCCTCTTACAAAGATATATCACACCATTTTCAAAATATTTTTAAGTGTGGCATGTATCCCCTTCCACAAATTAGAAAGAACTAACATCCTTGTGTTGTTCATTATGTTCAATAATAGGTTCATCCTTGATTCAAAAACTCCTCTTTCTTCTTTCGTTTGGTGATCAACATCTTCTTCTTTTGTTCAATTAATTTGTTGCGATCCTAATGTTCCATGTCTTTTTTTTTTTTTTGACACGGAAATGAGAAGATTATATTAATGAACGCCCAACGGCACTTACAAAAACGGAATTCATTACAAAGATCTTGGACAAAGCCAAACTAATCATCTTAATAGAGAACAAGAAATGCACAAGGTAATTTTATGTGTTTCACATAAGCTCTCCATACAACTAAAATGGCCTGAACACTTCTGCAATGAAGAGTGTATATGTTAGAAGATTCCTACTTAAATCGCGCTCTCAAGAGACTTATAATTTGTTAAAGATAAAAGACAAAAAAATACCTGTAAAGTTTATCGAATGGACTCAACCAAACATGCTCGCATCTCAATGAACTCACAAAACTACGATCTTGTAAGCCACCAAGTTGCCTTTGCCAAAAATATCATGTCGGGTAAGAACATCTAGAATAAGTCTCACTATTACCTTAAATCAACCATTCAAGAGATATTTTGACCATACTAATTAATTCAAGAGCTGAAACTAACAACTCTCACAAAACGAGAGATATCAAAATTTCCTCTCGGATCGTTTTTAGTATTCTGAATTTGAATCTAAGAGAGACAAAAAAGAAAAAGAAAGAAAGGCGAACGAAGAAAATAAATAGTATCATGGCCTCCCTCCCACCACCACTGCCTTTTGGAGATTGAAACCCTAGGGGAGGGATATGACCTATTTAATATTAGTGGTGGCTAAGGTTTTCGGAGGAGGGAGGGAGGAGAGAGAGAGAGAGAGAGAGAGAGAGAGAGAGAGAGAGAGAGAGGAGGCTTGCCTAATGTTCCATGTCGGCTAACCATAAACTTGGCGTTGCCTTTTTTCAACTCTTGGGCACCCTTTCTTTGCAAGCCAATATTTGAGGGCAAGTTCTGATCCATTTTGGATTATTTCTTTAGAGCTAGCCGTGGAGGGGTGGTCTATAAAGCTTGATTAAGATACTTAGAATTGAATACTCATCAGTGAGTGAAATCACCAAAAATAGAATGGCTATTACGAGTTCAATATCGATATAGTGGGCCACCCTAGACATTACATGTAGAGCTAGATGATATTTTATGATCCTCGTGTTCCACATCGGCTAAGTATAGACTTTAGTATATAAGCTCTTAGGCGCTCTCTCACTGTGAGCTGATTTTTATGTGAATTTCATTCAATAGTTTGTATCAAAATTTCGTTTTTAGTATTCTGAATTCAGATACTAAGCCGAACTTCAAAAAAACTACCAATAATGATAAGAAAGGCCAAGAAAACTCACATACTAATTTGTTGGCCTTTTGGAGACTTTTCTCCTAAATGATTGGGATATGACCCATTTTTATTTGTTAAAGTAGGTATTCTAAACTAGGGTTGCTTACGGTCCAGATCGAATCGGATTCCTAGAATTCAATGACCGAACTGCGAGCCATAGATTTTAGAAAATACATTCCGTGTTGGAACTGAAGTCCCAATCCAATCCGTGAGCCACGAATCGGTTCCGGTTTTTATCCACGGATCAATGGAAAAAATAGCATCTAACAGGGAAAAAAAAGAGTTACATCAAATAAATTGGTGTAAAAAAAAATGCGGGTGGAAATACTTTATTTTTTGATCAGAAGGAAATTGCAATGCAGAATAACATAATGGCTCTTATTCGTGTACTTCCTCTATCCGATAAAATTAATCCACTACCAAAAAATGGGCATTTTTCGGACCAAAAAATTAAATATTTTCACATCGAATTAAAGATATCTATTAGCAACTTAATTCACGCACCATAATAAAAAGGCCGCTAAAGCACCAACAAATCCGAAAAACCAACAAAGTACGTCAAGTTGGTGAATCGTGCGCACACACAATGAGCATAACAGTCCGTGTGTGCACGGAGCTTTAAACTAGTTTCGATAATAGATAAATGTTGCTGGGTTTAAACTATCGATGTGCTTGTATGTAGGAATTTTATAAGCTTTCATTTATAAATACAAACCCAGTAGGACCGGTTTGGGTATTATAGCTTTTCATGGGCAGTGAGTCTTCACTATCACATTTTCACTGGGCCATATTGATTTCAAGGCCATGTCTCATTATTGAACATATCATTATTGGGCTTTAACTTGAAAGTTTTTACTCCACGGGTTTTTCAGATACTAATTTGGGCCTCTTCCCTTAAAATTTGAAAACGCTTTTACTATAGCGATGACGCAACTTATTTGATAATTTTGAACCCTTAAAATTTTTGGATTTGATATGTTTCATGAAAAGGGTACATGAAACGGTTTTGGAAAACTCATTCAACAATTGAGATTAATCAACGATTGAGTACTTTATTTTTTGATCCGATGGATATTGCAAAGCAACTTAACAAGCCAAAAATGTAAAATACTAAAGCATATAATTTTTTGTATTTTTTGTATCAAATTAAGGATCCAAATTAGTAGTTTAATTTTGTAAAAAAGAAAATAAAAAATTATGCATGAAAGTACTTTTATTTTTATCCGAAGGATTTGCAAAGCAACTCACCAAACTAACAAGCCAAAAATGTAAAATACAAAAGGATATAATTTTTCTTTTTAAAGTTTTTTATCGAATTAAAGATCTCTATTAGTAGTTTAATTTGGTGCAAAAAAATATAAAAATTATGCGTTGAAGTAGTTTATTTTTTGATCCGAAGGAAATTGCAAAGTAAAAAAAAAATGTCTAAAGTAAATTTTTACAATGTATCGCATGCCAAGTGAAGGAGGATGGGGGCCACAGCCCAGCTATTGTGTTTCACATAGCAACCGTTAGCCATTTTCTGTGTTTCCGTCCATTTACTATCGGAAAGGGTAACATTGAAATGGGCATTGCTAAGGGTATAAGTGGTTGATCTAATCTTCCAATTTTTCATCCAGAATTCATCAGGATATCCTAATTTTTGAATGAAAAATTAAAATATTAGATCTATCACTAACACATTCAAGTTCACTTGAGCTGATTTTTTTTTTCTAAACAACTCAATAAACAGTTCAAATTTTTGCTGGGCAGTTGGTTCAGAAGCAAGCCCTGAAACAAGCATAAAGAAAGAAAACATATATATTGATTGGAATGTTCAGTCAAGGATAGGGTTTGGTGAGTCTTCCAAGGAGGATAGGTGAGACTAAAATTTCTACTCAAGATTCAGTTAACCAAATATTAAATCAGGAAAATCCTATTATAAAATCAACCACTTTATTTGGAAATGCATCAATTAGAGAAAACTTGTTTGAGCGAAAAGTCACACAAGAGTTGCTTTGTCCTTGTTATAGTAGTGATTAAGAATCTTTTCGACATTTGTTTTTAGAGTGCCGTAATGCGTAATTGATGTGGTTATTATCTCTTATTGGCTATATTCCTGTTATGAATGAGCAAGCTTCGATTTTGGAGTGTTACGATACAACGATGGACGGATTTTGCTGAGGGTAGTCATCAATTGACCTTGATGACAATGATCATCGTCTGGAATATTTGGCCTCTTGAATATTTGGAACGGCCGCAATGAGAAGCTATTTCGAAACACTATTAATTAGAGAACCCATGCAAGCCGTGTATGTGGCGATTCGCAAAGCAGAGGAGTTTGTAATTGTGATGGGTACGAAAGATGTGGAGAAAAGGGTAACTCATGAACAGAATCTGCATGAAGGAGACAGCAGATCGATGGCATCCATCGATTGGTGGCGGGGTTAAGATAAATGTCAACGGAGCATGGTTGAAGAGGAGAATAGAGCAGGTGCTGGAGTAGTGGTGCAAAATTCACAAGGGCACTTTGTGGCTGCAAGGTCTGCTAATTAGGGTATTGTTGGGTCAGCCTTATGTGCTGAGGTGTTGGCATGGCGAAATACGATGGAGTTTGGAATTTTTCTTGGTGTGAGTTCATGTACAGTTGAAGGGGACTCGCAAATTACCGTCAATATTCTGCAAGAGGAAATGTTTTTGTGGGGTACGCTTCTCCGATGTACCTCTTTGAGCCTTAGGGAACAGGTGAGGGGAAAGAATTGATCTTGAGAATCTTGAGGGTTTGCCTGAGACCTGCACAAGTAACACCCGTGTTAGCGCCTCGCCCGGACGGTGGTAATCCGGGAAGGCACTCCGGCGGTCTAGTCAGTCACCAGCGGGAAGAATGGCAGAAAGAATATCCTGGGAGAATAAAAAAAACTCTCACCCCTTTATCGGGCAGAAAGAATGCCAGCCATGATTACTTCCCCGCCCCGGCTGACGTCACCCTACTAGCTCGCCTGCGCACCCAACAACTCTTAGATATCCCCCGGTCCGTCACATGGTCCGCCAGACGCCTCGAGCGTAACGTCCTAACACCGCCTGACATTATTTCACTCCCATCTATCACTTGTCAAGTCGCCACCTACTCTTGGGCGGGACGGAAACGAGGGCCTTTGACGGCACCTCCTCGGCTGGCATCCTCAGCCCTTGGCCCTCGGATAGGCCCATACTTCGTTACTTCTCGGCGGGGTAGCCGAAGCCCCTCTGTTCTTCAGGGTGGCCTTCGGAGAGGATATCTGTGCCCCTTCGGTGAATAAAGGCCTTTCGGCGAGATAGAGAGACGCATGACTGCGTGTTCCGTCGAGGAACGTCTGGCCAAAGTACAATCGGAGAGGCTAGCCCGAACGAAGCCGAGCGGTTGACTCGACCGCGTACCGAAAGACGCGTGCCGCGCCTTAGTTGGCCCCTGTGGTCTCTTTGGACCTCGGCTGCTACAGTTTTGCTCTTCGGAAGTGGAAGTGATTATTGAGGATGTTATGAAGATGGCTCATCAGCTCTAAAATTGTGATTTTCGGTTCGTTCGGAGATTTGCGAATGCAGGGGTGAATGAGCTCACTCAAGTTGGATTGAGAGGGTCTAGCCGTCTAGGACAAACACATGGGAGTTCCGACCCCCGGATTACATAATTTATTTTATTGATACGGATTTTAATAATATGCTACCATTTTGAGAAAAAAAATTGAGGCATATGTGATTAGAATCCAAATGAACCAAGCAATTCCGTTAACTGTTCAAGACTCGGTATGGTTAAGGTCCATTCAAGATTAATGAAATCTCCTTTTGTCGTTAAAAAAGAAAAAAGAAAAAAGAAAAAAGAAAAAAGGTTCATTCGAGTTTTATTCGTAGATTAAACAAATCAAACTTGAGCCTCAATTTAGGCTCCTTTAGTAAATAAGCCAAACTTAAACCTGGCAATATTCGACTCAATTAGACTCACGAATTCAGATATATTCGTATCATTCTAAATTCTTCGTGAGCTTGATAAAGCACAAACTTATATAACTTGGACATATATATGTACATATTTCCACAATATTATATACTTTTAAACTTAGTTAGCAAATTCTATGGATTCAAAAAGCGCACTAAATTCTTTATAGATACTAGTACCACATCTTCATGAACCCTTCTACCTGCACCGACCACGTACCGACGGTTTCGGGGACGCCGTTGTGGGTCCCAAACGATCGATCCGAGCCGTTCATCCTTCCCAAAATCGAATTCCGAGTGGGCCAGCGCGGAATTCGTAGCATAAAATAAATAAATAATAATAATAATAATAAACCCACTCCCAATGCTTTGACTTTTATACACAGCGAAAAAACTAGAATTGGGATTTTTTCGGACTAAAAAACATCAATTGAATATATATATATATTGATTTGTATACACCAATTTTGAAGTGCAGATAGTACAATGCGAAAATCAATATTATTTATTTAATGGCTGGTTGTTGACACGTTTATGTCTGGTTGTTGATACAATTAGGTGTGGGAGGGAGTAAGGAAGTTGATTTTGAATAAACCTACCGCGTTACAGTACTACGTAAGATCAAGTGCTTGTGCTTTCAAATGCCATTTTTGATCAGATTGAAGCTTATGCCAATTTTCCTGAAAGGCCACTTTGATGGTCATTGGTGACCACACACTCTTCTCTCCATGTGACGACCCTTTTTTTTTTTTTTTTTTCCTCGGCTATCTTTAAACTTTTTAGATTTGCCATAATAACTCAAGTCACTACATCCTCGTAGTAATCTTAATTGTTGATCTTCTGAAATCTTTTTGTGGGATCGAAACCGTTCATTTTTCAGGAATGTTGAGCACATTATGTATACAAAAAATTATGATCATCGGAGATTGGTAGACACACATTGAGACAAATTTGTCTTTCAATGTATTCTCCATATGATATTAGTCATCCATATAAAATGGTATCCGACCATATGGCTATGATATCCAATTAATTTGAGTTTTTTTACATGAATAATCTACTCAATATTTCTGACAAATTGTACAATTCCGACCTCAAATATGATTATAGATGGCCCAAAATTAAGGTCACTATGGGGATACAATACTTAGGTCACTACGGGTACCCCAAATCCGATAGATAAACCAAAAGGGGAAATTTTGAATGATTTTCACACTCCCTCTTGTATTTCTTGTTTTTTAGTGAAAAAATTACACATAAAGTTGAACGAAAAGACAAAGAATGAAATGTATTCATCAATCAATAAAAGGAATGTGAAAATCATTTGCCCAAAAAAATAACCAATTTATATAGCCCAAACAAACCCCACCTATAAGCTCAAAGGGTAATTATGGTAATTTAGGACTATTGTCTCCCATCAACTACTATATTCAAATTGCAAACTAATTAAAAAATGAATCGATTCAGCCGTTTGGGTCAAATACACCTAAAATTTATACAAACTTGTGTACAAATCTAGTCACAAATACATAGACTTGTGACTACAATATACTACATAGACTTGTGTTTACTTAAAATTTTGTGAGAATCTACTTAAA
This sequence comes from Vaccinium myrtillus, assembly GCA_016920895.1. NCBI lineage: Eukaryota > Viridiplantae > Streptophyta > Magnoliopsida > Ericales > Ericaceae > Vaccinium > Vaccinium myrtillus. The sequence continues at coordinate 8,759,261 of CM029276.1, forward strand.
ATTTATAGCAATACTATATACGTAGGTTTGTGTTTATAGATTCAGACACAAAAGTGTTTAGAATTATCTCAAACATGTGGATCTCAACCCTAAAACACCCACAACGGCTAGGGGTGTAACAAATGTGAGCCCAAAAGAGGGGCAAATGAAAAGTAGAAGTGAATAAAAGTAACTTAAAAAAAAATTGATAGTACTCAACCCTAAAACACCCACAACAGCTTGCTAAGAAATTTCAATTGAAATTGTGTTATTTGTGTGGTGGTGATCAAAGATTCCTGACCCAAGTGTGATGATGACTTTCTTTTCTCCCACTTGGTTAATTTTCCACTGGAAAATGAGAAAATGGTAAAGCAGAAGGAAAGGAGAACTTGCTATTTGGGGCAAACAGTGGGGGTGTTTGTGGGCGGGAACCAGGGGAAATTGGGGAGGGGATAGCACGGGTGTTGGGCTATATATGGACGGTTCAGATTTGTTTGGCAGCAGATGGTTTGAATCTGTTTGAGCAAGATGTAATTTGTTCGTGGCTGATCACAGACGGCCGTGATCGGCCAAACATGATGTTGTCCTTTCGGGAACGCACCCACCCCGGGTCGGTCCGGGGGACCCTGTTGTCTGCAAAATGAATTACAAGGTGTAGTGCCCTACATCCGGTCGTCTATTTCAACAACGCACAGCTCGAATTTAATCAAAAAATAGATAGTCGGAAAAAATTCATTGCTCGGATTAAATCCAAACTGTTCATTATCGAAATGAACAGTCGGATGATACACTACATGATATAATGTGTTTTGTGCACTGCATCATCCCTCAATCCGGTGGGCGGTGGCCCCTCCAAAAATTCTACTATTGTATTTGCTACTGACCCCGCTTGATATTTGGCATGTACTGTTACTACTGTACAACAGAAATTTGGATTTTGGCCCCTCAAAGTTTATTTTTTATTTTTTAAATTCAACTATCCAAATTTTGAACATTTCATCTCAGGCTCTCCAAAAAATCTAAACAATGTAACTGGATATTTATTGTCGCTAAGACAAGGGCCAAATACCAAGTGGAAGTACTACCAAGGGAAGTAGCCTACTGGTTGGGATTTGATTTCTATTGGATAATTTGACTTTGGTGAGCAAGTGACCGTAGATTCGTGTCTTCTCGCTACACGATTTTCATTTGTCTCTTGATTTTTTTTGCTCTTTACCAAATTTTCGCATTCCATAAGTTACAAATAGTTTTTGTGTCATCTTTTTCTTAAACCCAACGATAACATTTTAAATTCTTCGGCCTTTCCTTAAACACAATGGTAACACTTTATAGGTAGCTGTGTCCATTAGTAGAGTTTTTGGATATGGCAGGAAATTTATGAAAAATATGATGAAAATTTTAATAGCATCACACATAATGGTGAAGTCACACATAATGGTGAAGTCAATACAATTGTTAATAGCATTTTAAACCCTACAAGTGTTCATCGTGAGAAACAGTTAGATAAACCTAACCCAATACTAGGTTAAAGGGTTTGCTCCCTCCTAAGTGTTCAGGTCTAAAACCTCTCAACGGCTATCAACTCTTTTTGTCCAAGTCCAATACGGAGCTTTGCCACGGCTTTAGATGGGCTTCTCGCAAGTGAGCAATAGGTGTGTAGCTCAGAAACAGTCGAAGTGCTCGAAAATTGACCCGAATACTTGATTTTAGGTGCTAGCCAACCTTTTTTACCAGTATTTCGGATGACCCTCCAAAAAGCAAGCTTGCAATAAGTTGTTTGGAACTTTGGATTATAATGGCAAAATGATGACAATTTGGTGAATAAGGGCAATAAATAGGACATTGGATGCTTATTCTGCATTTATAGTTCACTTCCTTTTGAGCAATTTAAATGACTGGTTGTGGGTTCGAATCTTCATATTATCATGGAAGAATCACCATCACATTCTTAATTTTTTCCCCCCCCACCCAACGGCAACGCGCCATTTCTCAGCCTATAAATACAATAGCAAGGGGGTGATCTCTCATAAGCTCCTAAGCCATTAAAAAAAAAAGGAGAGGATTTAGAAAAGAGAGAGAAACTACCAGAGGAAAAAAGAGAAGAATGGACGGATCAAATGCTACCAATTCAGGCGGAGGAAGCGGTGGCGGAGGAGGAGGAATGAGCAGCCTAAAATTTTGGCTTGTCATATGCATGCTAGCAGCAATGCTCCTATTTGCCATATACCTCGCCGTTAAGAAATGCCTCTCACCTGTCCCTGTAGCTCCAGCAGGGCCTCCACGGCCCTCATCTGTGGCGAGGCTGGGGCATGGCCTCCTATTCAGGCATTGTGCTAGATACTTAGTACAGATTGAAATCATCCCTTACCAGAATGCCGATGATCATTAAAACCACTATCGGGAACCAAAATTTCCAACCGACCCTTTATTGGCATAACAACTTTACGGAGAAGCTCCTGCCGTTCTTTCAAGCTTTGATGAAAACAATATTGAGAGAGAGGATACAGCAGAGCTGCACATAAAGAAAGTGTACTTAAAATTATATCAGTAGTTCAAAAGAAAACACAACATGGCAGACATTAGACAATACCAAACCTGGCGGTCACCATCAAATCCCTCCTTTGCTATCTTGGCTACAAAACAAGACATGACAAACCATATAACAACTAGCTAGATTTTCCAATGACCTCAAAAAGTTAAGACGATAACAATCTAAGGAAAATGTATCAACCTATCCCCTGGTTGGAACCAAACTCTGCAAAACGGTTCATAGATGCGTTCCAAACCAACATCTCACTATCAAGTATGCACCTGAGAAAAAGGAAAAGCAATGAGAGAAAAAAAAAACAGCAATAAGGGTATGGTGCTTCGATATGGAAAATACATGCTCCTGAAGATCCAAGACCTATGTGTGGAAGTGACCACCACAAGAACGGATACAATCAGCAAGTGCTCACTTGCAGATACTACATTGAGTATGAACAAGATGGTGAAATAGTACCTGTCAACCAAAACATTTTGCTTGATAACATCTGACATAGAATGCCCATATTCAGGGTGGTCAAGAAAGTTCCTGCATGAGTGCCATAGTTGAAAAATTATATCTAAAATAAGTGGACATCTAGGGGTAGAGCACTTTTTTTGTGCGGGCTTATGAATATTGAAACAGTTCAGTTGCCAGATATCCATCACATAATTGGCCCACAAAATCTCTTTGCATAGTGGGTTCTTAAATCCTTGAAATGTAAGTGAAAGGCAATCCGAATTTGCTCCAAGCTTCAAAGGCTCCAAAATTTTGAAGAGAAGGAACAAAATGAAGGTAAGTCTAGAAGCCATTTGCTTCACCCCTTGGGTTTTATTGCATCAAAAAATCTAAATGAAAGTTGCAAAGCACTGAAAGTATATAAAGATCGTCCCCATTGAGTTAGAGGCGTTGAACCGAGACTGTACACTTTTATAACCTAATACCCTATCACATACCAAAAAAGAGCAAAATTACTTTGCCTAACCCATTGGTGAACCTTACAGTCCATCCCTGCCTGAAAACTCCAAAATTACAGAATCCAATAGAACTATATAAGAAATAAAAGCAAACCAGATTTCCAACAAGAACTAAATAATCATGAAATACAAAACCAAAATGAGAACAAAGCAATCGAAGATATCCCCTGTAATCCATCCTATAATCAAGTTCCTGAAAACTGTCTCTCTCATCCTAGTTTCAATTGTTATACATTCTTTACTATCCTATTATTGTATCGGATTTGTATACTACGGAAGAAATGTGTCAACATTCGAAAGTACACACGATGATAAAATACGCTAGCAATCAGCGTGACAAGAACCACAATTTAGAAGGGTTTCAGTCAAAAAATACTCTCTCTTGAATAGAATAGGAAAATATACAGTTTCAGGTCCACGCACATATGCATAAATGTGACATTGTAGTTCCTATCTATGGTCATATCATCAGCATATGGCTACTTTACAAGTTTCCATACAAGGCAGCAACTATATGCCATTTTGAAAGATTTTACTGACTAGTTTTGCAGATCTGGTGAAGTATGTCATCGGAGTAAAACCTTCATTCGGCAGTGTCTATGTCCTGGCAATGGATAAGGGGCTTATTTTTGTGTGAGAGGTTGGATCAAATATGACAAGCTATTCAAGCTGTAAATTGAAATAAATAATGTCGCAAGTGTTTTATATTCATCGTGAAGGTGAAGGGGAAAAGAGGCTTGAAGCACGGCAGAGTGAGAAGGGTCAAAAAAAAAGGGAAGACAGAATTAGAAGGAATTCTTCAGCAGAATTCACCTTGGTGAATGACCTCCTGAAATTTTGGCAAAGAAAATTATCGTCATTTTTCACCGAGTTTGTAAGTCTGTAAGCAAATCGCGCATAAGAATCAGGCTATGACTTGCCTGAAACATTAGTGTTGCCGCGTACAAATTGTGTCTGCAAAGAGCATGGATTATAAGATTTTGAAATTTCTCAATCAGAAGTTTTGGTGATGAATTCAGGTCCAATTGAGCAAAGTACTGAAGTAGATACCCCTACGAACGATCCATTCAAGAGATTGTTTACATAGACAAACCCAATTCCTTTATCGCACCGAAGTTGAAACACCAGAAAAGACCATTGCTTGCTAACAAAGCATTCAGCCCACAGAACAAACAAATGGTGTTCCGACACCAAACACACGTCGAAAACCAAATACTATTTCCGATGAAGTAGAAGTTGATCTTGCTTGGAATTCATAGATGTTTGAGATTACTTAGTTTGGTACCTTCGATTTTCAATTTTTCCATGAGAACCTATTTTCGTCGGTGCAGGTTTTGGCTGGAACGGAAGAACTTCAAAGCGTGAGATGGAGGCGGAGTGATCGGTTTTGGAAAGCAGGAAGCAGATGGTCTTCGCTGTTGCTTGGGGATGGTACTAAGCTGAAGCGCGCGGATATAAGGCTCCCAAAGTAGACCGGCCCGTAATAAAACCAAGAAAGGAAGAAAAAACATTGGAAAATGCTAAAAGAAGCCCAATGAACTTTTGTTAATGTTTAAAAAATGAATTGAAATGTGTAAAAAATTTATAAAAGTAGATAAAAGTGTATTGAAAAGTATAAAAAGTTTATCGGAATGTGTGTTTTATTATTATTATATTTTTCTATGCTTAATAAAAGCCCTATGGGCTTCCGTTAGCAGGACCGACAAACATTTATCACCAGCTAAAACGATTGATTTAAAAAGTTCACAAAGAAAACCAAATACTACTTCCTAAACATAGAGAATGAGCGGGCACTGTACACTGGACATTAGGAGAACCCACATAGACATTTACAAAAGGTACAGATCAAGTCTTGCGCAGTTACACCCCAATAAGGATTTCAGCTCAGAACCTGAGAATCTTCCTTTCGAACGATACCAACTTTGTATATCTCCTCCCGCTTATCCTCAAGTTCAAAAGAACATTCGTCTCGTGGTTGAACGCTATTTGCCCTGGCAAACGCTTCCCATCCACTTGTCAGTACTTTGATTCCAGATCTGTCATGGTAGAAGACCGGCCATAATCTAGATCCCCAGGTCCCGCAGGAGAACAGCTGCCCTTCTACTATAGTCTTGCTTTGCGGCCTTTGCCCTTATTCCTGGCAAGACCCTTGGCAACTCCTGCACAGTTGTGAGAAGTGAGAAAAGTTCAGACATACGAAAAGAAAGAACATGTAATTTCACCATCGGCGAAAAGGAGATTCTAATCTCCAGAATATAAGATATGCTAATTCCATGACAAAAATGCAAGCAGGAACTAAAACAACTCATATTCTAGTCCATTCAATCGTTTAAATGATATCAAGTGGCCAAACTGCATGATTCCCAGGATAGGTCGAGCTATGTTTTCGTAATCTCAATACATGGATGCCTGTAAACAGAGGCCAACGGGAAAGATTAGAAGCTTGACTGTAATTTCTCTGGAAAGACTCCAATCTAGCAAAAAGGATTGGCTTGACAATTGACATGTAAAGAGACGGAAAGTATCCACTACAACATTTTGTAGTGTGCCTAACTGAACAAGCTTTGGGCTGCGAAGAATGGGCTGAGCCCAACTTGCTGGCCGGAGAACATAAGAGCCTGATACAGGCCGACCAACTAATATGGGTTGGACGATCAGGGAACAAGAATTACCCGTGGTACGGCAGGCGGACGGCTAAAGGGCTGGACCGGACTGGATTAGGTCTGACCTGGTTGGGTGCTTGGGACGTCAGCACAGCCTGGATACCAAGTGGCACCGCTCGGCCTCGTGAAAGCCTGCCATGTGGACTAACAGAATCGTCATGCATGAAGTCATTTGGGTAAATGGTTGCGAGTGATGTCATGAGGGCATGAGCTCGATCTAACTTACTTGGAGCCGAATTAAAGTCCCCCTATAGAATTCACATTAGCCACTCATTGTAATCTAGGTCCTTATTCTTTCCACATCCCTTAGTTGAGATTGACTTTGGCATCGGAGTGCCCTCTGGCTGGAATACCGCAGGATAACACTAACTGCTTTCGCCATTTGCATTTGTGACTCAAAAGAAAGGCAAAGTGGAAGGCCATCAGGCGAGCTGGAAAGGAAGTATAAAACCTAACCCCACATATATGCACTGTAAACTCCAACATTTCACCCAATATTTGAGGCGCTGCACTATGATATCCATGATCTATGAAGCAGCGATACTCCAAGACATTGACGTATCCATGTTGGGGACACAAGGGGACACGTAAAGTGGCATGTCTATTAAATTTTAATATTATGGATTGTGGGACATGCCGGGGACATGGAAGAGATACATGGGGACATAGCAGAGTGATTTTTTAATCAATTTTAAAAGCTTTCCGGAGGAAAAATATTTATAACTTCAAAAGTGTAATATAAAAATGTGTGTGTAGGCATACATCATCCATTGATCAGGTCTCGATACGAGTGGATAACTAAAGAACTTATCTAAAAAATGCCTTGTTCATGTCTCCCCAATCCTTGAGAATCGATGTGTCCTGTTTCGTGTCTGTGTCAGTATCCGTGACTCGAAGTTCAGGCATTTGTAGGGGAATTGTTAGAAGAAAGAGATGTTTCATCTGCTCAAGTAACATCAAATCCACCTTCTAATGCAGGACGGAGGTGGGAGAAAGGGAGTAACAGTGTAACACCAAGGCCCACCAAAAAAACAACCTTAACCAACTCAAGATTCCATTAATGCATATTCCAAAGCCTATCATTTGTGGCTAAAAACCTTGTAAAAAAAGGAAACTAGAAACCTGACAAAAGCCTAAAACTGCTCACTGAAATTTTTTTTACAAGAAACCAAATGCAAGTATTCTACCTAAACTAATCCCGACAAAGAAATTAATGTGCAAGAGCACCTGTACATTTCGCTTCAACTACCCCCAATTTTGGGACCTTGGCACTAATTTTGGGACCTTGGCATCATGACAGTGTTTTGGTAACAGCATGCAAAGCAACCTATATTTGAGAATATTGAGGTCTAATATTGGGCAACTAGAAAAAGAAATTACAATGATAGATAGACAAATTCTGCTAGCTTAATTTGGACATCATGATAGAGGCAGAAAAATACAAAACATCATGATTTGCCCTGATTTAGTAGCATTAGGCACGAATGCCTGCAAGCACGCAGTACATACACATACAACTGACAGCCAACCATCACACCAAACATTTGTGAATATCTTATCATCCTGTGTTAAATGAAAAAGAACTTAATTCTCAAGTTAAAGCCACTGTAAAACAAGATATACGAATGCAATCAACTGTGTACACTTTCATTTTTGAGCATCCATCAATGACTTCATTCACCGTCAAGGTCAGATGACACAAAAAGTGTAACTCGAATAGCCTTCAGTTGAAGATATGAGGTGAACAGCACTAAAAAGAAACTCTAAGACAGAGATACTTTGCAGAGTAAGTGGCAACACCTGAGATATTTTGAAGCCATGTAGTATCATTTAGCCCTCTTTCGAACCGTGTACTTGTCTTTTGAGGACCTCATTCTCCTTTCTCAGTTTCATGATTTTCTGCTTCAGTGTTTCAACATGTCGATTTGAGGTGCTATCTCGGTGATGCTCAGCTAGCTTTGTTCTGCTAATTATCACTGCAAAAAAACCAGATAAGAGCTAATTTTTGTACATTGTATAAAATTGTACAAGAAAAACCAGAATATCTCTTTTCAGTATTGTTTTAGCAAAAGAGGCACAACATAAAATACTATGTCTTTTTGAACTGATCTATATAAAGTTCAGTCAGCTATACATCTACTGTATATGTAAAATACAAAAAAATTTATTGATCCAGTAGGGATAATACTCCATTTTTCTCAATTATGAACTCACATTCTTTTTCCAAAATCTGGAGCTTTCTGTTTAGATCATTCTTCTCTTCCTGTTCCATCATAAGACAATCCCTCAAGTCCTGAATCTCGTGATGGTCTGACAAAATTCACAGCAGTGCCATTGACATTTATCATCAGACAAGTCTATAATTTATAAAAAAAATAAAAATAAAAGAACTAGCTTCCTTCGGCACTCACATTGGGTTTCCACATCAAAATGAACTCGTTTCAACTTGCTATTTAGAGACTCTGAATGAGTTTTATGCACAACCACATCTTCATGCAATTGCTTGATAGTTCCCTCATCTGCTGTCTTCTGGACTAGAAAGACTCTGATATGAAAAACTCAAATATCAGCGTGTGAAATACATATAAATATACAATTGACAAAAAAAATTATGCATTGGACAATCGCCTGATCTGATTCTCCAAATCTTGAGTCTTTCTTGTGTAATCTTGTTGAAGCAATTCCATAGCATTCCTGTATTCCTGTTTCCACATTTACTACCTCTGTTAGTTTGTTTAGGGAAACAAAGAACAACTGCAGATTATCTCACCCACATCAAGCACTGGAGGTTTACCAGCCAAAAACATGCCAAGGGTTTTCTTTTTCCTATTTCGTAATTTCCTTTTTCGTTGCTCCATATAATACACATCAGAAGTCAAGACGCTCAGTGTTTTTTTTTTCCTTTGTTTACAGAGGCATACACATAATTCCTCCATTGTAAACCAAATACTCACATGTTCTATCCTACGATGATCATCTCTAACTCTGTCCAATTCTTCTTTCAAGCTCTGGCAACTGGTCCGTCGTTCAAGCTGTTACCTCATGAAAATAATCCGTCACAACTGACGAAAATTAACTAACTGTAAAACCAACAGTCAATGGTAGTTTATATATAGCCAATTGTATCCACAGACTGTTTAACCAAATATGCTTAATGTCAAGACAAGTGGGACAGAATTTTTCATTCAGTGGACTTAAAGTCAACAAAAGGGATGAACCTGATCAGCCAATTTGTTAAGAGATCCCGTATACAACTTTGTCAGCCTCTGATTATCTGTGTAAGATTGAGAGTTTTGTTTTAATTAGGAAATAGAGTTTGCAACTTTGCAAACACTTCATGAACAAAAGGGGATGTTAACATGTGAACTTAAAGCATACGGATTTCCCTGTATCTCTGTGCGAATCAGTGGGTGTTAATACAACAGAATTCGGGCAAAAAAGCTCTCATAAGCTGAAAGTTTCATATCAGTTTACAATGACATTCAGAAAAAAAGAAAAGAAAGGAAACATGTTGATACTCCAAATTAAAGATCTGCTCAGAATGACTAGAGCAAGATTGATTCTCCCACATGCCAAAACATAGTGCTCTAAGCACAAAATGAAACCTCTATCAAATATCCCCTTTTTATTTTATTTTTGAACTGACAACTATATATCTAGGTGCTTTATGTAACGCTGTTGTTCATCTCGGACTAGTCGAGGCACTTCATTTTTACAATGAAATACAACTTGGTTGGTTGAAACATATTGACATTACACAAATTCCAAACTAGATTAACCAATGTTGCCCTCATTTTGTGCATAACAGAGCTATGCATATGTAATGAGAGGGAAGGACGATGACCTGAAGAGAGACTTCATGGACCATGCCTTGATAGTCCACTTTACAAAAACAGGCGGAACAGCCAGAAGACTAAAACTTGGGCACATATGATGGTCTTACCAAGGAATACATCTAACAACGGTAGCATTCTAGGAAGTCTCTAAGAAGATGAACATAGTTGCACGTCTGTGTTACCGTGTCCATATATAGACATATCTACAGAAAGTACTCCGTAAATTATGTGTATACACTATACACTATACAGTTTACACGTATGCATATATATTGGCAATTTCACTTAACCCCTGTGGTATGGAAATTTGCACATACATCATGCCATGAGGTAGGGATACTCAGAGATGAGTGTCGTATCCCAATTGTATCCATATGCCATTGGATAACTACACTCTTTCGATGCTCGTAGATAAGTATCCCTATCATATCCATAGTATCCAAATTTGTGAATTGTTAAGTTTCAGACACTCTAGGTCATGTATCCAAACTTTTATGATGTTAAGATAGTGGCAATTATTGTATAGTTTCAGAACAAATTTTTTGGGACTAACTAAAGGTACAGATTTCTAATCCTTTGCTTATTTTTTGAGACAGGAAGACATAAGTGAGATGAAAATCGTATCATCTTTCTTGAGAGTTCTCTTACTAATTCCTATCCTTAGTGTCCTATGCGTGTTTCATAAAATTATTTTTCAAGAACTGAAAAAGCAAACAAGTGAACTTGTCAACAAAATTTGTGCACGTAATAAGACTAGAGGGCAAAATGTAAAACCGCATGAAAAGCATGTCATAAATAGAATTCACTCGATAGGGAAATAAAATATTCGTCGTATAAACTATTCAGAGATCTACTGCATGACGGAAATTACATTAATAAACCTGTTATTGAATCATGAAATATGTTTCGATGCCGAACAACAGTATGAAAAAATCATGAAGTGAAGCTTAGCACTCAATTGCGCAGAGCAGTGAGTATAAAAACAGTTCAGACTTTCACAATTATTTCCAGTTATTTGGGGCCTCGGATACAACAAATATAAGAAACAGACGCTATTGTTTCTTGTTTTTGTTTTCAAAATTTCCTCAAGCAATTGAACTTAACACCGGAATTAAATCACATAGTCACACATCCGTGTATGCAAAAAAGTCCGACATTCAACTGCTTTAAATGAAGTGTCATGCTAAACTCCGCCCAACAGGCGGAGGATAAAATCCATATGATGAAAATTAAATTCGGATATCATTACACATTTCACGGGTATTAATATACTTTTATGGATATTAATACACTTTTCTCAAATATTGATGCACTTTCTACGCATTATCATCCGCACTTAAGGCTGAGGTTAGCATTTACCATCAGTCCATCACTGATCACGAAGAAAGATTATGAAAAAATGAAATCTAGTTAACCTAAAAACAATTTTACCAAACAGAGTAATTGGAAAATAGAGAGATGGAAGAAGTGACCTAATTTCAAGCTATTCGCAGTGAGTTGAAGAGCTTCTCGATTCTTGACTTCGGCGCTACAGTTTGATTGAAGCATTTGCATCTGTGTGATTCCATACTTCACATCCTAAACAACAGTAAAGTAAAATTAGGAGGTATTTTCAAATTTAGATTTTGGATGTGATAGCGAACGAAAACGGAATTCATCGGAATCACGCAACGGTACCTACATTGTATATCTGATCGAAAGAGGAAAGCAGCGAATCCATTTCTTCATCGCTTGTTGCCGCCATTTCTTCTTTTTCAATCTCCCTCTCCCTCTCTCTCTCTCTCTCTCTCTCTCTCTCTCAATTCGTACTCTCTTTTATACCAGTACAGAACCACTCGGCTTATTACAAGTGGAGGAGAAATCTTTCGGTGCCGAGCGGGCACCGCTTAGACGGCCTTCGAGCACACATCTAGGTCGTCCAAAAATGTCTTGGACCGACCAAATTTTAATGAAAGAAAGAGGAGAGAGAAAGAGGAGAGAGTGGGAGAAATCTCGGCCTTGTAAAATACTTTTGGATGACCGAGATGAGCGGGTAAGAAGATAATTCCACTTAACTCAAACTAATGCTCTTGTAGTAGTTATGATCAATGGCAGAGAGTAAGAGGCTAATTCTACTTAACTCAAACTTATAGTTTGATAGTTTTAATTTTTAATCAGGTGCAACAATATCATCATACATGGAGTATTATTTTGTCAAAGTGATGTGTTTGGGATGAGAAAAGAAGGGGTATGGCACAAAGGAGGGGCGACCTTGAATCGTGATGGTGAGTCAGCGAATAAAGTTTGACTTTATCTGTAGTCTAAAAAAAAAAAATTGGTTAAATTTGATTTTGTTTATTTGGTGGAGTGATTTCCACCCTTCAAAATTGATATCCAATCTTCTTTTTTTTAGTGATATTCTTATGTGTAATATTGATAGTTGGTTAAATTTGTTTTTGTTTATTTAGTGGAGTGATTTCCATACTCCTAAATTGATATCCACTTCTTGTTTTGTTTTTTAGTGAAATTCTTGTGTGCAAAAGTTTCACCAAGAGAAAAAAAAAGAAAAGAAAAAAAGAATGTCAATATCAATTTGGGAGGTGTGAAAATCAATTAGCTTTATGTAATGCTTTTTATATCCCTTGCATAGTAAACATGGTTTGGTTGTACTTTGGGTAATTGAATATATTACTACAATAGACAATTTAGATATATTAAGAGCCATGGTGACCGTGTCGTTACCGTGCCGAAATTATTAATTAAAACAAGACAATTACAACTACTCTGTAGAATAGTGGCAAAAGTCCGAGTATCGTTCCACAGGGACAAGAATATGTGTTTGAATCGGTTCCAATCCATTTCTATTTCAATTCGAGAACGAGTTTCAAATAGATAAATACTTTGGATTTGGGTATGGTAATCACAAAATCCGGACCAAACCGATCCATTGTCATCCCTACAAGTTTGAAGTTACGACCTTTATTTAGTTCAACCTTTATTGTGTTCTAATAAATAGTGTGTTTTGTAACTTTATTCCGAAACAACGTTAAATCGCATTTGCTAAACACGCTTTCTTAAAAAACGTGTTTGCTTGCAAACATGCTAATTAATGGCATAATTAACTTTCCGTTAGTGATTAATTGAAAACGTTTCTAGCAAACACGTTTTCTGAAGACGTAATTGTAAACCACACTTTTAAAGATGTAAAAGCGTGATTGTGAAGCACGCTTTCAAAGAGAAGAATTTGTTCCCGCATCAGGCCTTTTCTGTTCCTTCTAGTCCATCACAGATCGCAAACAAAAGCCACAAATCGGTTCAGTCACCAGATCCGGGCACCCAATTCTTGAAAGCGTGTTTGCTAATTTAATTTAATTTTTGGGTTAATCCGTCTTAACCTACTTTGAAACCACGTTTTCAAGAAAGCGTGTTTGCTAACAACGTTTTCACGTACTTTCGGAATAAAGTTAAAAAAACACACGATTTTTGTAATAAAATTAAAAATAAAACGCAAATCGGTTAATGAGCCGGTGGTGGGTGTTCCTTTTGTGAGCTTTTGAAATTGTGAGCTTAAATACTCCTGGCGGTGACAACCCGCCCAGGAAAGCAGTAGAAAACTCCACTTTTTTAGCCCACGGAAAACGCGGCCGATTAACAGTTTTGAGTTTTTTTCTAAAACTTTATTAATTAAATCCGGCCTTTTATAAGTGAAGTCGTGCTTAGCAACCATGCTTTGTAGAAATCGTGTTGGCCAAACATGCTTTGGAATGTCTGGTCCTTCTTTCCATTTTGGAATGTCTCAAAATATTTGTCACATTTCTAAAAACATTCATCAAAACAAGGTCACTTTATAGTTTTACCATTGAAAAGTATTTTTCCCATCTCAATTTGCTTGTCCGTTATCTTTTATTTTATAACGGTTCTTATAATTTTGAAAATTTTGTATAATAAACTTATCAAACAAGATCCATATTTAATATGTTTTGAGTTTCATATAAAAAATAAGCCCCAAAAAATAGGCCACAGTAATATTGACTGGATTTAGGCGCAAAACAGAAAAAATATTATAAAGTTTTCACACCCCTTAAAAACTCACTTTCCCAAAAGGGGCAAGCAAATTGGGACGGAGGGAATGCTTTCCCATTGAATGACTGGTCAAAAGCTACAATGAATGGATGTCATTGTGTGATCACGCTTCTTAGCATGCTTTGTAAGAACTTTAGATTCTAATCAAAGCTGAATAAGGCTGAAAAAATATGTATCAATTATAGTGCCGACAGAACTACACAATGACACAACCATATGAGCGGTTCCCCAATTCAAGTTCTAAAGAGGAGTAAAATACTTTTTACAATTTCTTCAAGTTCTTCAAAAGAAAAAGATTCCCACCAACACTTTATACTGCGAAAAAGAGAAACCAAATTCCATTCCTATACACATTTTTCTACACACAGGTAACTCTATATACATTTTAATACTCCCTCCGTCACAATTTAAATGTCTCCTATGGGAGACCGAGCTAGTTTGACTTTAAAAAATAAAATACTTTTTAAATTTTTTTTGCACCGTTCAAAAGATCTCAACGAGTACTTTTGAATGGTGTAAAATTTTTGAAAAAAAATATTTAGAAATACATTTTCTTTTAAAGTAAAAAAATGGCACGACTTTACGTAGGAGACATTTAAAATGGGACGGAGAGAGTATAAAGTATCATACGCATACGTGTATATAGAGGGATTTGCATATTTAAAGATACACACACATAAGATTTAACACATTTTTTGAATTAACCAAAAATGAAAAACCAAGATAAGAATGGCATGAGAACCAATTATAATCTGGAAACAACCAAGGAAAAAATATTCATGGGACAAGAATAGTACATATGAACCGTATCTTCGAATAGTGTCACATGATAATTGCTTCATAGGCAATAAGTGCTACATGGAAATAAAGCGAGTGAGTTTTTTTAGATTCAGTTGGTTTTCGCTCTCCAACTTCTTCTTTTTTCTTTTTTCTTTTTCCATCAATTCAAATACTCCCTCCGTCCGGATTTGTTAGTCCACAAACATACTCTTTGAAGTCCTAAAATATTTGTCTATTTTCAAACATACTCTCTCAGCGAGTGTGTTTTTTCAGATTCCGTTGATTTTCGCTCTCCAACTTCTTTTTTTCTTTTTCCATCAATTCAAATTTAACGATAGTAGAAAGACAAAGGTATTGTGGATATTGTATAAGAGTTGTTAACTGAGTTAGTCGTACACATTAGTCCAATAACCACATGATTGTTATGTTTTTTGATAATTAAAAGTGGGGGTACAATCCGCACATGGCGAAACCACAAGGGGTCAGAGTGAATTGTTTCTGTTTCCAAGGATAAATTTAAATGCACAAAAGAGGGGGCAGGGTGTGCACAACACACATGTTGTGCAGTTGTATGGGCCCCACCCCGGATCCCGTTGTTTGATCCGAAATGTTCATTTTTATTCGTCTTGTCAAGTATTTATATCATGCAAGAATTCAAGTTGAGTGAATATCGGTTACGAAGTTTTCATACTGCATTTTTCATAGAAATGAACCAGTTAAAGAAACTGGATGTTGGTGATTTTTTTTCACAGAACGGAATTTTAAAGGGTCACCGATCAAATAGTTACCGACGTCTGATAAACCTGAATTTTCACATGGACTACATTCTCGACGAGACGAACAAAATGAATGGTTCAGGTCAAACAATGAGACTTAAGGTGGGCCCCATACGGCTGCACAACACAAACCCCGCTCCACTCAAATTGTATTTCCCTCCACATAAGAGCATTTCCAACCCATGTATCAGAAAATAAGTTCAACGAATACAACCATTCACACCAGACACCAGAAACATGAGAGAGAAACATTTTCCATCAATGAAACAGCAAATTCATGGAGTTTTGTTCTCTCCAGAGAAAAATTAAGCACGACCAAGGACTTATTAGTAATTTAGGCACAATAGGTTCTAAATTCACCTTCCACTCATGTACTATTTATTCGGACCAAATGCCCTCAAAATGTAGAGCCATTAAAACCGAAGAAGGAGCGCTGCACCAAAGAAAGATAAAAAAGTCAGAAAAAATACCACAATGACACCACAGAAAAACCTATAAATCTGCAAAGGAAGAATCATAATATGGCATCAAAATGTGACCCCTGCTTTGAATTTTTATCATCGAAGTCATCTAAATATTTTCTTCATTTTAAGTGAAGTTACTATATAATTAACTCCTCAATATTAAAAAAACAGATACCTATAGCTGTAATCTGAGTCGTACCCACATGGAGGTACCCTACTTTTTCAAGGTTTTGCCGTATCAATACACCCGTACTTATTTGTACTTGTAACATGCCTCCTCATAGGTTTATGATATGCTCTAGTGCAAATTTTCAACTTCAAAATCTGAATAGCAAGGGGAAGAAAATTGAGCGGGGGGAAGCGGATTTTACATCAAAGGCTGTCCCAAGAAGGATTTAGTTGCACAAGTACACAACATAAATCCAGGCCACCTTTGTTCTATTCTCGCCCTTGGGCCTTCTAACACGCAGTCGCCCATCCTCCTGATATTTGTGAATATAAGAATCTAAACCTGTAATAAAATTATCCATTTGAACAAAATCTATTGCAAATAATACTGATACGTAATAGTATATCACTTGCTGCCAATATTTGGCCTTTATCATAGATTCTTCAGCTGATATATTTGTACCGCATTATGTATGTACAGAATAGGTAGATGTTCAAGCAAGATTCAAGATCCTATGATTGTGTCTCAAAAAGCCATGCATTCTCTTAATGTCACATGCCAAAAGTCAAATACAATCGCAGAAATCTGCCATGAAACTTACATATTGGATCAGTTCAGTCTCGATGATAATAAATCACACAACCACCACAACAAATTAAGATGATTAGGAACAAAAAGCTTGCAAAACTACGAAGCAGAACATAACAATGGGAAAAGTGATCAAGTAAACGTCTGTTATCTAATTAGATGAAGCAGCAGACACAAATATTGGAACCATTGAAAAAGAGAGTTTTACTTGCTTCATTCTGGGGTGAAGAGAACCACAACTATCGAAAAAAAAAGTTTTTCTACGAAGACTTTTACCATGTCACTCTTACAACATTTATATACAATATACATATTATACACATTCCATAGTAAAAAAAGGCAGGGAAACACAAATCAGAAAGGAACAAGTGAAATAGTTACCTGAACATCGTAAAATTTGATATAGAACCGCGAACTGTCTATTGAAAGTTTAGTTTGAAGAATATCTGCTATTGTTGAACTCAATTTTCCATTAACACTTGGTCCAAGGCCCCCTATGGATATCAATTCTCCATATGCAGCTGGCTCTTCTGTACCAGCAAATGCAATAGGAACTGCTCCGTTCAGCACTATCATCACATACTGAAGAATTCCAAAAAATATAGACAAGTCTATGAGTAAAAGAACATAATTCAAAACTGAACAATAGATTTTAATGTAGGTACTGAAATATAAAAAGACACCCCTATTTGGCAAGAATTTTGTGTTATCTTTTCTCTTACAAGTTTTGCACATGAACATCATTTGTTGAGACAGGTTTAGAAGCAACTATAAATACAAACTGCATGAATATACGTCCGCAGACAAATATAGCAAACCCTATCTTAATTCCTATGACTGAAATCTCTAGGACTTACACAAAAGATAATCTCTCGAGTGGCATTCTTTTTATGGCCATTTTCTTGCAAATGATAAACATTATAGATATTGCATTGATAATGGGATCCATGCATGCTTGAAAAGTTAGCCAGATGGCCAAAATCCCAATGGCAAACAGTTGAAAATCACCATCCAACCACAAAACTTTCCCACTGACATGCAAAAAAGAAGGAAATGCTTACGACCAACATACCAGCACTTTTGTGATCCAAATAGCACATGTCCACCTGATCCATAAATTACGTATAATGTGCTCCAAGGCAATAGAACACAAAGAAGTGAAGGATTATCACAAAACTTGGTCAGGAGTATGAGGATGAAGGATGAATTCAATGCAACTAAATTAGAACTAGATGAATTCAAAATAGAGTATACGACTAAGATTCCGTTTCTGAGGGTTGGGAGAAAGGGTTGGTCAAGCTACTTTGTTCCTTTGACTTTCATTCTTGCGAACGTACTACAGATAATGACAACAAGACCCTGCCATGGCACCCTTGAGTACTTGGAATCAATGTGAGGGAATGATAACAGGCACAGTAAACGACTCAACTCTGGGGTGTTTGTGGTTTTCATTCGAGAGTGGTATGGGACACTGTAATCTAGTTGAGAATGAAAAACATCATGCAATATAGCATCCTGAACATGATACTTACTACTTATTAGGCTCCACAATGCATAAAGAAGGAAGAGATGGCAAAGGTTAGGGACTATACATGTTTCTAAGAAAAGTGCATCAGGTGTGTCAAGGTTGCCATTCCAGGATAACCAAATCAACTACCCTGATCCCCAAAGATTGGGGAGTTAATATACGAAATATTTGCCCACTCAAGCACCATCCCTAAAGAGAAGGCTTTGGTGGTGGAAGAGCCTTCATTGTTTCCCAAAATGGATGAAGCATTTTTATATATTGTTTTGGTTGGTAAATTGGAAGATTTTGCTGGATATAGAACTTTGTAAGATCGGGATTCAGGAATATGACACAGCCAATTCAGGGGCATTAAGATATATATTCACCCGGTTTAACTTTCTATTTAATAAATGTCAAAAAAAAAAACTTTCTATTTAATAGGAAAACAATACACTACAACAACCCAGCAAGGGGGAAGAAAAACAAAAAGAAATATTTCAGATTAAAAATATCAAACAGGTGACAGTCATTACAGTGAACACAAGATCGGCAATCAAAAGCACCTGTGAGTACAAGAAAAGGAAAAGCCAGTGTCTCTATCCAAATATAAATATAATTATATATGCATTTCCTAGATGCGTGGTAACATATATTTTCTCACACACAAATTTTTCAATTTAATGAGTAAACAATAAACCAAGAAAACCCAGTGAGGGGACCCAAAAAAAATGTGTCATGGTTGAATAATAAGGCGATTCTTTCGGCAAAGGATGGTTGTCCAGTGCCAAAAAAAAGCTGCAATCTTTGAGAGTAATATTATCAAACAGTTGACAGTCATTACAGTGAACACAAACCCAGCAATCACAAACACCCACGAAAACAAGGAAAAAACAAAAGCCAGTGTCTGTGTCCCTATGCATTTCATTTATATGCGGTAGGGTTGAAGGGAACTTAACAGACTCGGGTTTGCCGATGATCTTGGCAACAGCTTTAGTGGCGTCCTTGAGAATGTCAGAGGAAACCACAGCATCAACTGGAACATTTGTAAACAGATTCAAAGTGGGCATTTTGGCTACTCTTCTTCTTCTTCTTCTGATTCTTGGTAGTCTCTTTGAGGGTTTTTTCTGTGGAGCTCAAAGCTGACCAAGCAAATGGGGTGTTCCAGATTAGGAAGTTTGTAGATAACGGTTAACCGTTCCTTCCAGACCTGTTTTGTCCTTTTTCTTCATTTTTTTTTTGGGTACGGATCCTCCGGTCAACATTGGACCAGACGAAACAGTGTCATTTTCATCTACATGGTACATTTGTACATTGGTAAAATCAATAATTCTTTTACAACCTTTCTATTCGTACATATGAGGATTTACCGACGGTGTACCGACCGGCGCGGGACCCCCTTGTGGCTCTCATACGGTCGATTCAAGTAGTTTATTCATCTCAAAATCAAATTTCGAGTAGGTCAACACGGAAATCAACTCAATCGAACACTTATGAACGTCCGATTGAATTGATTTTTTGAATAGGCCCGCCCAAAATTTGATTTTGGGATGAATAAATGGCTCGGATCGACCGTGGGAAACCCACAAGTAGGTCTCCAAAGCCGATTAATACACGGTCTGTACATGGGGTCGGTACCCTTGGATTTATCGATTCTTTTATCTGCTAGAGTCTATTAGCAAATTCGAACAATTGATTTTAGCAAATAGACAAGTATAGATTAGGACTGTCTCCTTAAGTTGGAGGTCGTTCATGTCCCAATTTTGTAAGCTCATGTCCCAATTTTGTAATAATTGAGCAAATTAGTGCGATAAAATTGAGTCCAGTGAGGTGATGTAAAGGAAAAAAGGATTTGGCGTCTCCGCATTGCCCCAAGTCATTATACTCTGTTTTGCGGGTCATCTATAATCTGTATTTGGGATCATAACTGTTTGATTTGTCAAAAATGTTGAGTAGATAATTTATGTAAAAAATCAAATTAATTGAATATTGGAAGCTATATAGTCGGATACCATTTACTTAACGAAAATGGATAGCCAATATCATTTAGAGATAAACTGTAAGTCAAATTTGTCTCAATTGTGTGTCTACCAATCTCCAATGATCATAATTTTTTTGTATATGTAGTGTGTTCAACGTTCCTGCAAAAATGAACGGTTCTGATCCCAAATAAAGATGTTAGAGGACCCACAATTGGGGTCACTACGGGGTGTAGTGACTTGGGTCACTACGGGGTCCAAGAGAAAAAAAAAATTGTAGTTTTTCTCACGTTTCATTTCATGAAAATTATGTGTTGAAATGTTAAAAAAATAGTACCTCAATTATGCAGGAAATTAGTAAAAAGCAAAATTTCGAAATTTTTTTGCAAGACAAGTTTTGACAGGAAATAAATTGTGCTTTAAAATGTTAGAGGTGGAGGTCCACTGTAGCTGAAGAGAGCTTATATAATCAAATTTTTTCATAAATTAAAAGATACTCCTATATTTTTTTTTCGAATCTCATTGACACCTACTATATACGTTGTTGATTTTTTTTTTATTTTCTTATAAAATTGCATGATTTTTAAGTTCTCGTGTTACGGATCAAATAAATATTTTGAGACGGAGAGTCATATTTGTCTCAGATTAGTGTATTTTCCGAAAGTAACATTCGTTTTTTTGAAAAATTTATATTACTAATAATATATTTGTTGTCTAAAATAATACTTAGTTTGAAAGCATAGGCACGGGAGATATGATATGTTTGGGTGATCAATTTGAAATAATACATAGTAGTATCTTTCATGGATTATTTTGATAAAACTACCATTAAACATATTTCGGAACATGGTGGATATTCAAATCGACCATGTTTCTGATGCTCAAATTTACCATGTTTATAATGATTTATTAGAAGAAAAACAAAAAATTAGGCTCAATAACGACAAGCAATTCATGAATAATTTTCAACAAACGTACCAAGTATCATGAGATATTTCTACACAAACTCATGCACATACTCGAATCAACCATGCTTATCACAAGATATTTTGCAAAATTAAGCCTTTATTCAAATCGACCATATTTTTCATGGATTATTTTCTACAAAATTACCATATAACATATTTCGAAACATAGTAGATATTCAAATCGATCATTTTTTTTAATGGATTCTTTATGCAAAATAATTCATGAAAATACCCATTTCGATGAAAGGGGTTCCACAACAATCGTAGAACTTGGCTTCAGGTCTCAGTTCGTAGTAGCCTTTGGAATACATTTAAGATATCCGAAAATCATCAAATTAAAAAACTCGGATCTTCAAATCAGCGAAATAACAAAACTTGAGAAGATGACATCTCCCCGAGCATGGTCAAGTGGTGCTCCAAATCATTCCACCACCACACATTCACACGAAAATGTGTGGTGTTGTGGAGTGTCTCGGAATAGCACTTGGCCGTGCTTGGTATCACTGAATAATTAGACCTGGATTAAGAACAAATTCAACAAACCCTAAATTACCCAAAAATAAATTCAAATATTTCTGACATAAAACCCCACAAACATTCAATTATTACCAAGTTCCCATCTCTTCTACTGGAAACACACAAACCCCATTACAAAAGCTTTGGAGCCAATAAAATGAAAATAATCACATGAAGCTATACAACCGGTTAAGAACGAAAAAGACACCACCACAACCATATCAAAACTAACAAACAAGTTTGATCTCAAATCAGCAAAACCGCGAACTGGAGTTTTCGGCATGCTAATACAGTTACACTGGTATAACATCGATCTTCGAACTGTCCTCGCATCTCAATACAAGGCCCTCGAGGGTGGCAGGAAGAAGAAATTTATGCCACTGGCATCCGGTAGGGATTGGCTCTGGCGGAGGAACAATCATTAGGACATTATCGTTCCGCTGGACAACGCCCATTACACTCACAGCACTTCCTTCTTTGATATACCTATTTGTCATTCATCACCAAAAGGCAAAAACAGCAAGAGTAAGGCAGCCTGGTAGGCTTGGAAGCAAACCAGAAAGTATAAAATCTACAGGTGCATTGCCGATAACCAACATCTACCGGAAAGCATTTATCAAGTACTTCTGGCTTGCAACTACTCTAATTCCACATAACTGAAAGATATGCTCAAAGAATTTCTACAGTGGCTCAATTTAGACTCAATTTTTTCTTTATTAGCTTCTCCTACTTAAAAACCTCCATAAAATAGTAATATTATTAGCTAAAGTCGATATTTCGCTATACGTCAGCACATCAACAATCTAAGCTATAAACAAAAAGAAAAAGGTAGAAGTCTAGAAGAAATCAACTTAGTTAAGTCTTTTAGACGACATCTTAGTTATAAACTTCCCTTATCAACCAACCAAGGCAAAATACCCTTTTCTTTATTCTTTTATCGGGCTGTAAGCAACTCTGTGCCTTCACTCTAAAAAATGACATAAACGATCATGCCTTGGGCATAAAAAAAACTGAAAAGTGCATGAAGAGGTCGAAGTTTTACCCTTCTTTCAATCGCATTGTCCGGTCATCACTTGAAAGCTTTTTTTCTCCCAGCCATCTGATGAATTCCGGGGACATATCCCTGTTTGACTGATTGATGTCAACAACAACCGAGTCATCAACATATGGAGTAACCTTAGCACCACACCCTGCCTTAACCAATGCCCTTAACCCAGACTGGAAGTCGGAAATGTAGAAATCAGTCACATGCTTCTGCAAGTACACAAAAACAATAGTTGTATCAGGCATGGTTGTGAAACATGCAAATAATTTTTTTGTTCAAAGAATACTTCTTCAACAACATAGTCCAGATCCAAGTAAGAAAGATACTGTAGAGGCGTATGCATCCTGTAGAAACGTATGAGAGATTGAAAAGAAGTTGTTCAGTCCTCGTGGTTGCTCGCAGCCCTAACATACACTATGTTCCCATTTAGGTATACACTCTATGATGAGCTTAAAAATTGTGCATGAGGATTCAAGAACATACTCTACAGTGAAGAATTCAGATCTGGAGTGTGATAAGGTTATTTTTGTTTTAACTGAATTGCCAGACATGTTTCAACCCAAGAAATTTGACTTGATTTGAACAATAGAGGTAGCCTGTTGATTTCACTGCTGGAAACAAGAGGCTCTGACAGTAACTTATATTTAGAACAAAAATTCAAGATTTTGATGCGAGTTATGCAACCCATTAATTGCCCGTTGACACCGTTACTCTAAAAACCAGTTGAGGTTTTATTGACTCCTTCTATATAAAACAGCGCAATGGATGACCTAGTAATTTATCAACAAAGCTAATATAAGAAAAAATATTTCGGTAAGTTTCTGTGCTTTTTGCAAGACAAATTTTGACAGGAAATAAATTATAGTTAAAAAGTTAGAGGTGCAGGTCCACACTAGCTAAACAGAGCTTATATCATTGTCTTATTGCCTTTTAGCTTCATACGAACTAGTTTTAAAGATACCAAGTGAAACATGAGCATCAGTTTGGATTATAAACTATGTTCTTGGACAATTACACTTTTGGTTTCTCATTCTATTTCTAATAGTTTTGTAGTTTCTATTTGTTTTAGATTAGTGAAGTTTCACAAACTTTCTATTTAGTTGTATTTTGTACCGTTAGTGGAGTTTTACCAATGGTGTCCTTGTGGGGGGCAGGGCTTCCCATGGTTCAAAATCTCCATAATCATCCAAGTATATTTTAAAATATCAAAACTATACATGGTGGCCCCCACCAAATAAAGAATTGTGGCCCAGAAAGGACATTTTCAGCTTATATTGACTCCTTTCATATAAAAAAGCGTCGTGGATGACCTAGTAATTTATCCAATGAGCCAAAAACAACTGAGGAATCCTGAGGAACAAACACCATAATGCTGCAGGGAAGTAAAGAACAAATACTAATCAAACTGTGGAATCCTTCTTCTACCCAGATGCTAACTAAAAGCTTGTGCCCATGCAAGCACCTTTTAAGTACGAAGACAATTATCTTTCTCACCTCAACTGATCGGAGACCCCACGTAAAGCGGCGATGTGTAGGGTTCGCAGCTTTTGAATCCCACCCTCGATACTCATATAAACTTGTGGATGTGTAAACGCATCTAGGAATCTTTTGGAATGATGACTCCAGAGGAACATTTCCACAAGTAACCACCTTCAAGAAATTATAATCACCTTCGTCAAAATAGTAATACGCATATGGAATAGGTACAGAAACAAGTGGATAAAATGGTAAGAAGTTGTTACAAAAGTTACCTAACAAATTATCATAATAACATCATCTCTCAGTAACAAAATTAGGGTATAAATACATAAGACCAGCCGGGCTCAATAAATAATAGGAATGTAAAATAAATGCTGGCGAAATATAAAGGCCATTGACGACATTTTCTTCTCGATCGCCATTGACACAAGCAATAAAAGGGAAAGACTGGTTCATTGCATCTTGATTTTGTCTAGTATATATCAAAGATGAGATCTCAGGTACATCAACCCTGAGGACCTGCTCACTTGTAATTATTCTAATCAATAGCCTTCCGACAAAGTCAATTTTTTGCCTAAGTTCCTATCCTTTTAGTTCCCTCCTCCCTATTCTACCCGCTAGCAAATTTCACCTCATAACCCTCTTTCCTCTCTAAAACAGATGGAAGATTTTCACCGCCAGATATCATAATCTCACTCAACGAAATTTTCCAACAAACAAGATCCTAATTTCATTAACGAAGCTAAAAATGTAGTTGTCAAGAAAAAGGAAGCCGCAGCAGGGCATATATATCAAAGAGAAAAGTTATAAATCATGACTCTTGACATGCTGCAACGTTCACGTAGGGTATCACTCTTATCGGAAAATACAAGTTTCCAGCAAAACATGGCTATTTTCCAAAAACTAGAAGGAATTCCCTAATTCCACTTCTCAAGCAGTTAATTCTTCTAAAATCTCATCTGAGATCAGTTCCTTGTCCTAGAACTTCCTTTGAAAATCCCAAATTACTTTAGCCAAAAAAAAAAAAGAAAAAAAAGGAGAAGAACAAAAAAGATCGGTCACAGCAAGCCCTGAAATCAACAATGGAAGATTATCCATTTTTAACCGGCCAAAATTAGTTGGGAGCCTGTGAAACAACTAATAATAAAAATCATGCAAAATCATGTGAGTAGGGGCATTCTACTGGCACCCCATGCAAAAGAGGCATAGAGAGTTAAAAGAACATCCATGCATTATATTTAAAAGAATATTCATGCATTATATAAGTTGATCCATACCCCCGAAACCTTTACAAATTGGCCATCCCTTGCAGTCCTTAGCTCGGAGTCCGGATAACGGGCAATGAAACCGGTAATAGCTTTTCTTCCCCAACAGGAATTCCAAGTGAACACTGCAGCAACAGCAACAAAAAGAACAAAAACAACAGCAAGAAGAATAGGATTGTGAACAGCCCCAAGAATAAAACCTCCGGCGATAAATCCCATGACAAACAGCAAACCCATCGCCCAAAGGATCGGCTTAGGGAAACTCCGGCGGAAGGAGTATTCTTCCTCTTGACTAAGGTTCGTAACAGCCTGATTGTGAACAATAGTTGCACTGTGTAACTTGAGCGAGCCGGTGGAATCCAATGAACCAGAAACTTTACGAGGAGCCCCTGATGAGTTCAGTGGGCCCGAAGAAATGGGTCCTGAAGTAATGAGGCCAGTGGTGGGCAGAAGAGGGGCTATTGGGCCCGAATTTTGGCGCGAAACAGATGTAGTTCCTCCTTGGGGACCAGATGACTTCTTCATTGGCTCTCCATGTCTATTAAGAGGCCCAGAATTAGTCTTCTTTAGTGAAGCAGAACCGCCAACCCCGGTGGCAGAAACAGAACCACGGTTTGCAGAATTGGGCATCAATTGGCCAGAGAGCGAACCAACACCACCAAAGGATGCAGTCCTTGAAGGGGCATTATTAATAGGTCCAGACTTCCTTGACCTGGAGCCATCAGTAGGAATATCAAACATTTTTCCAAGTTCTCCGGACTTTTTAATATCTCCACCTGTGTATGGCATGGCTACTGAGCTCATTGTGGGAGCCTTTTCTTTTGCTTGCTCAGGCCGGCCTGATACGTAAAGGCCATTGCTCAACTGATGAGATCGGGATCGGGAACCCATCAAGTTAACTTGTTTGATTCCAATAGAAGCCAGACAACAACGAGTGCACACAGCAACGGGGCAATCGCCACTCAATCCCGAGTATGTAAGTCAAAAACCCAGTCTGAAGAACGCTCAACTTACTGCATCCAGTAACAGAATATCATCATACCTTGTCAACTGCACAAGAAAACAAGTGTCTTTTTAGATTTAAGTCTGAAAGAAAAAACTCCATTCAAAACTATGTTCAATGGAAAGTACTATTATCAAAAAAACAAATATCACTGCTACAGGTACAGTTATAAGCTTCAATCAGTCAGGAACCATAAATGTACTTTTTTTTTTTTTGTGGGTTAATAGGTGTGGGGGTGTGTTGATCAACCAAATCCACATTTGAAGAAGAAGAATGAGAATTGAGAATCCCCCAAATAGTTCATAGGGAAAAAGACAACTGATTGTCATCACATAATTAGTAGAAGCGTTACTGTAAAATTAACATAGATCTGAAAAACAAGAAACTAAAATTTCAATCTGAAGACCATGAAATGCTGGGAAATCCCTTTTAAAGCCACTATCTGCCGAATTGTTACTGGTAAACCCCAAAGTTAAATGCAAACAGATACAACATTCAAGAGCACAATGCAATCAAAATAAACCCTGATTGACCAATCAAAATCTGAAAAGAAAATCTTAAAATTGGGATTCACATGGTTAACGCTACTTTCAACCTCCAAGATCTAAACAGCGAAAGAGGCTACCTTGAGTAAGAAAAACCCACATACCCAGTTTACACATTCAAAATTGGGAAGTGAATGTGAGAGATCTAAACCCCAAGAACAGACGTTAATGGGTAATTTCCACATTCAACATTAGAATCCCAAGAAAATCAGAACCCATGTCCCAAATGAGGAAATAAACGATACTCACATTTCCATTTTGGACAGGAAAAAAAAAGGGAAATTTCGATAGATCAGAAACCGTACACTGAGTTGAAGCTCGAGAAGGACAGAAAGAGAGAGATTTGGAGCATTGTACCTGAAAGAAAGCTTGATGCTAGAATCTGAAGATGCACAGACATGGTGATTCAGAGAGAGACAGAGAGAGTTGAAATGGGGTTGTTTTGCTGGTAAGACGACATTAGACTATTACTATGTTTTGTTGGTACAACTGAAATTTTAAGTAAAATTCGAAAAAGACATGATACCATCCATTCTGTACAGCAGAAATGCGGAAATGGAAAACACACCGCCTTCCTCCCTGTTCTGGGAAACTCTATCTGCGCCCCCTTTTTTTCTCATCCACACTTTTTATGTTGCTTTACCATTTTGTATCCTTTTTTGGTAAATAGGAACTGCACTAAACGAAATTAAAGGAGTCCATCCATGGGATATTGAATCCGAATAGCGTTTGGTTGTAACAAGTTAATAATGCATAACAGTATGTAAAGATAAATATGCGTATCTGTATCTCTCACTGATATTGGAGCATCATTTGTCCACCGATATTGTAGAGCATCATTTGTTAAGAACTCAACGCATTGGCTTGCTTTACAAATTACGATAGATGTGCTTGAAGCTAATCTTGTTAAAGCGCTCCAAAGTTGATTCTACAGGCTTTGCCGGTGGAATCTGGATTTTGTAGAGTGATCATTATACTCACTGTGACATTCTCTCTGTCAGCACCTAAGAAATCCATGCATGCATTCAGGAATCCCCTCTGTCCACTCTTTGAAAAGTTACTGCAGTTTACGTTCGATAAATTATGCTATTAAACGTAGCTTCTAGGATAACTTGTTAACTTAAATAGTACACATTCCTATCCTTGGGTTATTGTGGGAGATTTTAATAAAGTTTTAAATAGTGAAGACAAATTTAGAGGAAGGCATATTAATAGTCTGGTTGTAACAAGTTAACAATGCGTAACAGAATGTAAAGATATATATGCGTATCTCTCACTGATATTGAACATTATTTATTAAGGCATCAAAGCATTGGCTTGCTTCACGATAGATGTACTTGAAGCTAATCTTGTCACAACGCTCCATAACTGATACTACAGGCTTTGCTGGTGGAATTTGGATTTTGTGGAGTGATCATTGCACTCACTGTGACATTCTCCCTAACAGCACACAAGAAATCCATGCATGCATCCAAGCATCTCCTTTGTCCACTCCTTGGCAATTTACTGTAGTTTACGCTTTACCAGATTATGCTATTAAACATAGCCTCTAGGATAACTTGTATCCATGTCCACAATAACCTACCACTACGTCAAAAAAATATTGTTATCGGCAGTTAAAATTTGTTGTTAAAGGCATCAAAATAACAGGTAATACTTTTACCCGTAGTCTTCGCAACCGCCGTCTACACAGTCGTCAGGAATGAAAAACCACTATCATCGGCGGTCTTGTCAATCTAGGTAAAAGTTTCAAACTACTACCGGCGGTCTTATTAATTGCAGTTTGTGTCTCGAGATTCGAAAACCACAACCCTTTGTGCGAAGCCCCGACACTTAACTACCCAACTAGACAAAGCGTTTAGTTTTATATAAAACAAATAATATTTATTTATAACTCACTATAATCACCGGCGGTTTTTGGATTTACCGCCGTTAATTGTTATCTTTGCCAGCAATTTCATGTTACCGCCGGTATTGCCATCTTTACCGGCATTTTCACTACGACCAGTAAAAATCCGCAACTAATAGTGTTTTTGCCGGCGGTTTGTCATTAGTACAGGTAATAGCACCCTTTACTGGCATTTTTCATTACCATCGATAAAAGTAATATTTGGCGTCGTATACTCATAATGAGCCTATCATGCAACGATTTCCAAACTATGAAATCTCGATGAATGCAAATGCAGAAGCTCATATAGTTACTTATTAATTGAAAAGGTTTAATTGGGCTTTTGATATGTGGTTTGTTTGGAATAGATTAGTAGTATCATAATTATTTATTATATACAGATGTTGTCTTCTTAGATTATAATTGGTATTAAAGGTTGTGAACGCCACCACCTCTCCCAAGTCCCACCACTGTCATCGGTCGAACTATTGTCTTCTGCGCACGATGTGATGGAGGATTGTTTCTTAAGCTAGTGTGTCTATGTATTATTAAAACAAGGCTAATTGTTCAATACTAGCAGATTTCTTTTGTTCAACTCATATAGTATTGAGAAATTTATAATAAGAAAATCAACGATCACGCAAGGCCCGTGTTCACATTATCTTATTGATAACGAGGTTATCATGCAAAGATTCCAAAATATAAAATCTTGTCAAATGCAAATGTAGAAGCTCAAATACTTACTTTTTTGAAAATGAAAAAGAATGGTGTTGCGTATTGCTTTATCTTTTCCTTAATATTCGAATTGAAAAGTTTAATTGAGCTTTTAATGTGTGGTCTGCATGGAATATGTTAGAATAGTATAACAAATATTATGTTACCATGTTTTTTTAGGTATTATTTAGCGTATTTCCTATTTAGACTAAGCTATTATTCATGTTTCATAGTTAATTAGTCTATGTTTCTTTATTATGCATGTCTTGTACAATTGTTTAAGTTTATTAGTGACAAAGTCTTGTAGTCTATACATAGCATTGATCGCTTCTTATATTACCATTTATTCTTTTTCTTCTCAACCTCTCCACTCCCCTCCCCTCCCCCTCCACCACCACCGCACTTGAGATGGCATGTAGTGATATGTGGGGTCTTTTGATCCCATGGAAAGTTATTTCTCACTATATATGGTTATACTGAAATTATTTTACGAATTAACAAATGACCTCGTAAAATTTAGTATTGACACCATAGTAAATAATTTTTCTAAATTAAATCCACTAATCTCAATCTATCACACCGATCCAAAAAAAAAAAAGTGTATGTAGAGGCCGAGGGCCACAAGGGGTCAATAGGTCCAGCCTTCAGCCCCTTTCCCGATAACTCAATGGACGGGATGACCCAGAGTAGCCAAGGGTCATGGGCCACAACTAAGACTTTAGCCGAGCACCGAGTGCCAAGGGTGGCACAATGCCTCGGTGGAAGTGCACGCTTCGAATGGAGTGTCAACCGGTTGTCAAGCTCAGCCGAAGCGACCGCTGTCGAAGGATGGCCATGTTACTCTCCTCTCGGTCGTCCGCCTCCCCGAAGGAAAAGCAACTTGTCATGATTTCATCGCAGGGTACCCGCCATAGCCGGGCGTGGGCGTTTGGCGAAACCTCGAGCGACACCGAATTTGGGTTCAAGACATTTTGTTTTTTGATGGGCTTCATGGGAACACTTTAGATTTAGCCGTGAGGGTCTAGGATGTTTCTCATGATGCCGAACGAATTAGGGCTCCGTATTTTTGAGGAAGGCTTTGATTGATATGACCAGTGGCGAAGTGGTGTGAGGCGGCATGATTTTTAGTAAGTACGAGAGACTTTCCGAAAAAACCATGCGACGGAAATATTATTCCCGTTTTGTTGACTTATCAATAGGCGTGTTTTTATAACGTCAACATGGCTTTAAGTGATGGGGATGCCTGAGGCACTCATGACTTCCCTGTGTGCTGTGTCAGGTACGATCGACTCGCATGAGGATCACGAGTGACTTAGTAAGCAAGTCTCCTTTTGTCTATAAAAGGAGTCACTCACTTAATCCGGGATCCTTGTCTCCATACTCTCTCTCCCCCTCTCCCTCTCCCTCTCTCTCTCTCTCTCTCTCTCTCTCTCTCTCTCTCACACACACACACACACACACCCTCTCTTTCTACATTTTCGGTCACCGTCTAGGCTAGGCGCTAACACAGGTCCTACTTGTGCAAGTCATCTTCTAAGGCGATCTCACTAGGGCTCATGTGAGGTCCAACAACCTCTCTAACCTTTCATCCCACTGCAGAAGGTCTAGAGAGGTTACATCGGAGAAGCAAACCCCGCTGTGTAAAAAAAAACACCTATGTTAATCTCTCCCGTATTTGTGCTCTCATCTGCACTCGTCTTTTTCCACACTCTCTTAGTGGCAGAGGGACTTAAATACAAATGAGTTTAGTTGACCCCACTGCCATTCATTTTCTCCCCGGGCAAGTTACAGTTTGCACCCAAATTACAAACCACCAAGCCATTTTTTTATTAACATAATGACATCGAGCCCTTATTGCAGCCGTGCTCTCGATCGCTACTCTTTCTTTGTCATCATTTATTTTCTTGGTTCTTTTACTTCTTTGTGATAAAATAATCGTGTGCGAGCGTGCCAGAGAGAGTTTCAATCTCCTCCCTCAAATTAACTTTGGAAAAACCAAGTCTAATCAGGCGATTGTGTTTTATTGGTTCAATTACCTCAATTAAGAGGATTTTTCTTTATAAGTGAAGAAATGCAAACCAATAACTCAGGAAATTAAAGAAACAATAAAGAAACAAGGTACTTCGATTGATAAATCAAAGATAAACTTACTTCGAAATTGTCTTCAACTTCAAATACAAATGTAATGTTGAACCGGTGATTGTTATAAAAACAACCGAGAATGGGTGATTGTTATGCAAACAATCGAGAATAATCCTAACTATTTCCTAATCTACTTCCTAATCTACTTCGAACTGAGTTCGAAATCCTAAAACTACTTGCCAATGAACAAACCAAGCATCATTTTTTGATAGCTGTTTGTTGAAGATTTGTTCGGGCTTTTACTCTTCAATTTCTTCTATTTATAGATGCTGCTTGTAGTTTGAACTTCCCGCTCAATGAATTTAAACTTGGCTTGCTTTGAACTCTAACTTCTCTCTCTTTGAGTTGGCAGCTTTTTTTTCCCCACGTCCGAATTTGAATTCTTCAGATTCTTCCTCCTGAAGCTTTGATTTGAAATCTGCATAACTGCTCAACTAATCCAAATGATTACACGTTTAAAAGAATAACTGCTTTTGAGAAGTACTCCACGTACTCTAACTGTCAACTATCCCATTTTATAGATCTATATGTGGAGTATATGTGTCAGCAATAAATATCGTGGCTTCAAAACACAACACCTATTTTATCGTCCTTGATTTGTGCTCGCAATAATCACTCGCTAATTTGAATTGAGGAATAATATAAATGAGTATTAACTCAATTTTAATTCAATGATCCAAAATCTCTATTGACAAGTATTTGCCAACGTTTGGCATTTCTGATTACGTGTCAATCAATTATTGGATTTGCTAATTTTATATGTAAACAGGTACCAACAATTAAGAATTGCTTTCCACTACTTGCTGCATCAAAAAACAAATCACCCCTTCTTTTCTCTACCCCTTCTTACAGGGGTCAACTTACGTTCTTGAACCGATAACATAATCATCTTTCAGCTAACTTAGCCTCCTCCGTCCCTCGAGACCAACAAGGTATGCTCATTTGAACCCCCCAAATCTTGCCCAAGCCCCCCAAATCTTGCCCAAGCCTATTCTAATGGTTTGATTTTGATAACTAGAAAATCATGGGTGGCAAATAGAATTTCCTAACTAGGTTTCTTCTTTCACGATAACAGACTCACAAATATTATGCATGTTATTCATCTCAATAGGAAAATTATGTTTTACACGATAAATTTACTGGTTTTACCCCCCACACACACACACACACACACACACACACACACACACTTTAAAACTCTTAATTTACTGTTTTAACCCCACTTTACTATTTCAAATTAACGAATTCGAGGGAGGTTCTGTGCGGTAGGTGTTGTGTGCCGTGTTGTGCAGCAAAACTACGTCGTTGTGCTCATTTTCTTGATACACTTCTAAAGCTTCCAAGGGCCCTATTTGGAGAATTAATTTCGGGATTCAATTTTGGGGTTCAATTTTAGGGGATTTGGAATCTTTGGGGTAGGGTATAGTGGATTTAGGCACTTTGGGTTTAGGCACTTTGTAGTGGTTTTTTCTTCCTCCAAACAATGTCCTTGGAGGCTTTGGAGGTGTGCCGCAAAACGACGTAGTTTTGCCACACAACACGGTGCACAACACCAACTGCATAACACCCACCCTGGACCAAATTAACATGTTAGTACTTTGTCCAATTCCTGACTTAAGTAAGGAATTAGATTAGGTCAGTTTTTAAGTCGATATATTGTGAGCATGACCTGTCTCGTGAAACACAAAAAAAAAAAAGTTTTGGATTTAAGCCAAGAATTGGAACAAGGAAATTTTAGAGTGGTACATGGACATTCCAGATTTCTGAGCATTTTTTCGTTGCGCAAATCAGATGCAAACCTCCAAATGAGGCACAAAAATCCAAAATTAGATTACTTACATCTTATAACACTCTCTGTTGTTTGAAAGATAATGTGATTAATGTAATGCATTGTTTAAAAAAAAAACGTCATCAAGTTCTATTATAAAAGCAAAGTTACATTTGTCAATATAAATTTACTTTTTACTTAATTTCTTAATTTATTTGCAGTATTGTTCTAGTAATTGACCCCACAACCCCAATTTTCTGCCCCCGCCCCCCTCCATTTTATGCTTTGATTTGTTTCGAATATTATGGGGTTAATTTGTGCAAAATCAGGTTTTTACGTTAGAGTTGGATTCTCGAATATTTTATACAAAATCTATATGTTTGTATCTATATATATAGCTAGTTATTGATGGAAGTGTAAATGAAATAGTAAGTTATTATACATTTTTATGGTTCCCCTCTCCGTTCAATTCTCGGATCCACAATTGCTAATGGTCACTAAGTTGGTCATTACAATAAGTATCTTTACACTAATTTGACTCTCATTAATTAAAATTGTTTAGTCAATAAAAGGATATAATTTTCACAATCTCCTTATTTAAAATTATACCTTTTTTGTACTTTTATACAGATTTATGAAATCACCCTTTCATGTATGCACTTTTTTTTAACATAATGTTTTTTGTTTTGGGAAGATTGTTATGATACATTTCTATTGTTTCCCACTACGTTCAATTCTCGGATTCGCAATTGGTAATGGTCACTAAGTTGGTCATTATCCTTACACTGAGCAATTTTTCAGTGCCGAGCGGGTACCACGTGGTACTCGCGCGCGTGATCTCGGCCATCCATTTTGGTTTTGGACGGTCCGAATTATGGAGAGAAAAACAGGAGAGAGAAAGGGGAGAGAGAGGAGGAGAAAGAGGGTTTCGATCTCGGCCATCCAAGACACTTTTGGATGGTATGCAATGTTCGTTACCATGTAGGATCGGCCAGTGGTAGCCATTCGGTACCCAATTTTTTTTTCCCTTACACCAATGTGACTATCATTAATTATTACCATTTAGTCAATAAAAGGATATAATTTTCACAATCTCATTTGAAATTATACTTTTTTTGTACTTTTATATACAGATTTATGAAATCAAATAGTTTGATTTGGCTAAATTGAAAAAACTGGTTTTTGGGTGTTTTTCGTTTTGTCCGTATTAAAAAAAAAATTGCATTTGTTATTTTTCGGTCGATTTTTTGTGGTTTCTTGGCTTGTCTCGACGAGAGGAATCTAAAAAATATAAAATTGTTAGCCAAACTTAAAGTTTTGTAAATAAAGACGAAAAATAATCCAAAAAATTGGTTTATTTTTGTTTATTTTCGGCTTTATTCAAAGAACTATTACTTTTGACCATAATTTTATACTCTTTGGATTCGTCTCGACGAGATAAATCCAGAAACCACAAAATTTTGACGCAAAACTAACAAATACAAAAAAAATTGAATAAAGACAAAACGCAAAAAACCAGATTTATGAAATCACCCTTTCATGTATGCACTTTTTTTTACCGTAAAAGGTCAACAGTGCAATTTCATGTACCCGATCACAAAAAAATAGTCTGATTATAGAGAAGAAATATTGAAATTCAATGACCTTAAGAAAACGACCACCTAACTTAAGACCGTTATAATTGAACAGTCTATATTGGTCGGCTCGGATTGTCCCTATGGATTTGGTTATACAATATAACTCATTGCGACTGCTCTAAAAATAACACTAATTGATTTTAGGAGAGATGGTGGAAAAACAGTTTAACATATTTAATGCTTTCGAGCTCGGCACGGTGCCCTAATCGAGATTCGAGAGCGCAACAACCCACTGCAAGCCTTGGGGCCCAACAGGGCCCCCATATCCCCTTAAATAAGTGTAGTTGGGTTTTACAGTATAGAACGTCACTTTGTAAACCTTAATGCGACCTCCATAAAAAAATCTATCCAGTAAGTCATCGAGAACCCAGTCAACAAATCATGTTTTTTTCACAAATGAACAACAAATACAATGTAAAAAATATATAGGAAATTCATTTGATCCGATCAGTTTGCTATTATTGCCTGATCAACTTGATTTTGATTATAAAAAAAACTCGCTTAAATCCAAATAGTGAACAGTTTAGTTCACATTTTACAGCTCGAGACAATGCCCAAGTCAAGGGCACATCAATCTGTCATGCCCGCCCTGCGAACCGTTTTAAGGAGGCCTGAACCAAATGGCAAAAGCAATATTTTATGTTTCTGTGACTAGGGTTATATAACACCAATAAGGACATGTTAACAGCCATGCTTTTACCTAATCATTGATCATATCATTTTAGAAAGGAGCTGGCCAACGAAAGAATGTCAATTTACTGAATTTAAAATTAAAAAAAAGAAGTTGATCAACAAAATTTAATTAACAGCTCGTGGTTTTCGTTCTTGTTTAGTATTTTTTTCTGTGTTATCTTGGAGGATAGATCTTATTGTTAGGCTTCTGGCTTCTTAGGTTGCTATTGATGGAAAAAATAAAAATATTAGCCTGTGAGCAGCTGAATGGGAAGAACGGATGACAGAATGCAACTTTTTCCCCCCTTTTGTTTCATTTTGTGGGTAAGATGAATGGAAAACCAAAGAAACCAAAGGGCCAACCCGTCAACTTATAGGGCCGAGTTTACCGTTTTTAGCACCAATTGCTAAAAGTCAAATTTTCATAAAAGTGTTAAAGACTAATGGCAGTCTGATTGACAGACCACACGGAGGCTTGGATCAGAGGTTAGTTCTTTACTCTCCCTTCCAAGGGAGGGGTCTTGAGTTCGAGTTTTCCTTGGAGAAGATGCCCGACTCCTGTTGTAACTACTACTAACAACTAGGGTGCACACATGCCCGGTAGCCCGCCCAAACCAGCCTGATTTTTTAAGGGTTTGGGAAAAATATATATTTAGGCCCGTAGGGTTGGGTTGGATTGAGATTTTAAACCCGTTTACTAATTGGGCCGGGTTTGGAGATTCCTATAAGGCGCGACCCGATTTAAATAGTAGTTTTATTTTAATATTTTATGTTACCGCTGGAACCTAGTTGCTTAGGATTTTTTTATATTAACACGTTGTATAGTGAGTGTGAATACATTCATCTGCAGAGATGAACTATGGCAAGGACGACAATTGATCCCCTTTGTTTTATGAGCAATCATTTTTTTTTCCCTTGTGATCTTTTGTTTGTGCTTATGCATTAGTGGCAATGTTACTGTTAGTGGCGACTCCAGGATTTCGGAAGTGGGGGGTCATTATAAACATCAAATACCTTTACTAACCATAAATTAAAGAAAATATCACAGTAATGGCAACCTAAAAATTTTGTTCCAACAAAAATCACATTTAAAGCTCAACCTAATGAACAAAAGATATCATCAAAAAGCATAAAACAGTTTTCTCTGTTTACAGTTTTCACCACATACAAAAAAAATAAAAAAAAATTTACATAAGTTTCTACTATTGCATTCGACGTGGTCTCGAGTACTATCAAATAATCCCTCCATCCCAAATTGTTGCTTTTGCTTCAATTTTTGAACTATTCAAACAATTATCTATATTTATAATCTATAATTTTTCTATGATTTTAAAATATGTGTTTGATAAAATTAATTGAGATCCATCAAACAAGATCCATATTAGATATATAAATCATTAAAAATCTGACGATATGAACAATTTTTTTAGTAACTAGGAGCAACAATTTGGGACGGTAGGAGTACTTTCCTACCAAGACAGATCAACATCTCTATATCAAAAGAATAAAACGAGTAACTAGGATTCAAACAAGCCACACAAAGAGGGAGGATGAAAGTTGGGGAATTATCAAGTGGTGTCAACCCTAAATTTATGGGGGTTCATTTATAAATTTCCTAAAAAAAACTAACATAGTAGTAGCATTTTTTTTTCCGCCGTGGGGTCGGCTGACCCCCCTAACTCCTATGTGGCGTTGCCCCTGGTTACTGTCATGTTTGGATTCGTAACGTAATTTTCCAGTTTCTTTTAACGCATGAATGGTTCATTTCAGTTGGTGGCGGCTCCAGAAATTTTCTACTAAGGGAGTTTTGTTTTAAAACTGCCTTAGTTTTTGTGTTTCACACCTTTTTATGTGATGTATTGTGAGAGAATGACATGTCTTGATTTTTGGGAAAAACTAGTTTTCTAAAACTAGTTAGTGGAATAGTGTAAAAATTTGTGTTCCGAATAGATTTGCACGAATATTTATTTATTTTATATAGAGAGTTGATTGTTGTTCAGAGAGAGAAGCAATAGGATGATATAATACAATAGATACTTTTTTCTTGATTTTCCTAATTTTTGTCGTAAAGAGTGCATTTTATTTTGAACTGGTGTATTAAGGATTCTTTTGTTAATTACTAGGATTGGTTAGTGTTCATAGTATAAATGTTCAAACAAAACCCAATAGAAATGTATCACTTGTAAAATAAAATATAAAAGACTTTAAAGCGTACATTGGCAATCTACGAGAACACTTTAGATTTTAATTGGTTGTTTACATAAAATTGATTTGTGTTTAAATATTTGTGAGTAGAGTGTTTAACAATGACTATACTAAATTAAAAAATAAAATTTTTACATGTATTTTTAAATGAATTTTTTTCCCATAAGGGTGTTCAAGTGACCACCCTTTGACAATGGTGCAACTGCCTCTAATTTCGGTGTTGATAATAATGCTTGTGAGTAGTGGATTTGTCCGTAATTTTTTTTTTACATAATTTCATATTCAATGTGGATCATGTTTGTAGATCTTCGGTTCTAAAAATATAATTTTTGAAAATTAGATATCTACGACATAAAAGATATGATATTTTGATATTTGAACAATATATTATTACTTGGATATCTGTATTGTCACCCCACTTCTCGTGAGAGATCCTACACTTTGCTTTAAATATGGGAGTCACTGAATTCTCAACTTTCTCAATCAAATTTCGATGATCCAAACCGTTCAGTGTGTTTAAAACGTATTTTTGAAAGTCTAGGAAAGGTATCATTAAAAAAAATGATTGGAAAGGGCTTGATCCGAGCAGTTTTCAATAAAACTGTACATGTAAGGTTTTTATCGAGAACTTCTCGGATCATGCCCTTCCTGGTCATTGTTTTTTTTATTCCTCGCATGGCTCCTTAAAAACACGTTTTAAATATATTGAACGATTCAGATCGTTGAATTTGATTAAGAAAGGTGATTCTCACAACAAAGTATTGAATCCCTAAGAAGGGGAATCTCTATATATTATCCAAAAGGTTGAAGTAGTTTCGAAGGAAAACTATGGAGCAGTTGGCACATGCATGATTGGGGATGAACCCGACTACGTGTACGCAAGAATTGCGTACGGATTACGTACGTACGCACGCGGGGGGCCCACTGCGGGCTCCAAAAAAATTCTAAAAAAATACCATAAATTTTAAAATATTATTTTAGGGGGCCCCGTAAAAAATCAGCTCAATTGGATATCGGCAAGTATGTTTTCTAGATTCACAGGGACGAAACAACAGATTCGTCCCTGTAAGGCCTATTTTGGCCGAAATTATACATTTGGATTTTATTTATCCTTATTCATTTTCTTCGCTTTTTTTTTTGTTTTGCGTTGATTTTTTTATGAATTAATTGCTCATCGAAAGGAATCTAAAAAGTAAAAAATAATGATCAAAATCTGTATAAAAAAAAAAAAGTTCACTAAGAACGAATATAATAAGAGACATACAGACTTTTTGTCTCCATTAAAAAGTAGTTTGGGTAGTAATTTTTCAAAAATGATAGGTACACACCCTCTCAACCACTCCCCACCACACCCTCACTCACATGTGTGGTGGGGCTCACCCGGTGGGTCCCAGTGGATCCCACCACATATGTGAGAGAGGGTGTGGTGGGGAGTGGTTGAGAGGGTGTGTACCTATCATTATTCGTAATTTTTTTACTTTTAGATTTCTCTTGTCGAGACAAACTATTAATCTACAAAAAATTTGACGCAAAACAAACAAATGCAACAAAAAAAAAAATTGAATAAAGAAAAAAAAAATCGGTTTTTTTTATTTATTAACGAGCCCGATTACTTGCGCAAATCAAACGTACACGGATCTTGCATAGACAACTTGTAGGGCCCAATTAAGGTCCCAAATAAATTATCTGATCCGTCATAAAATTTAATAATTTTTTAGTACCCTAGTGAAAAATCAGTTTAATCGGATGACTTTAAGTTCTTGATCCAATCTTCTAACTTTTCATTCAGAATCCAATATGAAAAGTTTGAAAATTAGATCAAGAACTTTCAATCATTTATTAAGCTGATTTTTTACAGGGCCACTCGAGAAATTTTAAATTTATATATAATAATTGGTTTGGATCTTTGTTTTCTTTGCTTAGAATCCCTTTTTTTTTTTTTTTCATTCATCATTCCTAATCTATTACATGAGGAATGATGATAAGACTCAATCCCGAGATGTAGTGTGGGGCATCCAAGAGCTCTACCTCATGAGCTAGCCACCACTTGCGCGTAGAGTGAGTCCCTTAGTCATCTGTGCATGATACACTTGCATGTTGAGTTTCGCTTTATTAATAACCTAGTTTTTCATTTGATAAAATGAGACTCTCATAAAATTAATGAGTTGATTTTAACAAATGAGGAAACTACTTGCTAAAATCAACCATTTTATCCCGACGGCCAAACGGGCCAAAAAATGATTTCAAAGCCCACAAACTCTTTTTTCGGCCCTTCAAAAAAAAAAAAAACCTCATTTCTCCTTGAAATACAACCTGCCTGGCTGCCTGAGATTCACGTGTGCGGCAGGCCGGCAGCAGCATTGGGAGAATTTGTTTTATGCTCCAAGATTGACTGAGTTCAGTCAATCTTTTAAAATGAATATCACCCACAATGTACAATTTTTTACTAGAATAATGATATCACAAATTTGTCATACATAATTTGTTGTAACAGCACACGGTGGTCCACACAAATTTTTGTTTTTACTACTCCGTTTGTTGTAACAGCACACGGTGGTCCACCCAAATAACTGCAATTGTCCCTCTCCGTCGTCACCGCGACTTCCTCAACGTCAATGCCTTCAGTTTTACCACTCATAAAACCACAAAAAATCCACACCGAATCAAACCAAACTGAATATCAAACGACTTAATTTCGAGAAGTCGAAATATTTGGTTCAGTATGAGAAAAATGACAAAAATGAAATCGATCCAATTACATTGGTTAATTGCGCGACAGAGAGTGCCCCACCACCCACCACCATTTTCACAGAACTCCCAACGGATCATTTTTTTCCTATAGGCTCATACGGTACCTCCTTCGCCCCGTGACTCACTCTGCACAAAAAAACAGTCATCTTGTCTCTCTGGCTGGCTCTGCATCTACGCAGGACACTGCTGCTATTCTTATTGGAGGCTTTCGATTCCCTATATTGGATAAGTTTTCATTTCTAAAACCTTTCTCACTCCTTTCTGTCCAGAACCCATTTCCTAATTTGTTTGAAATTTTGGAATTATTTCCATCCGTTTCAGATGATTTCGGTTGACTCTGTTTTCATCACAGTGTACTCCATGTGTACAGCTATTTGTCTCGTATAGAACGAAATTCGTACTGGGGTTTTAGTGTAATATAAGTATCCGTTCAGGGTTTTTCGTGAAATTGGAAAAAAGGCACGGACTTGCTTGTTTCGATGAGGTCAAATATGAGTTTTTAGGGTTTTGTGTCTTCTTGATATACTAGTGTGTGTTTGCCTTTTTCTGGGTATTGTTTTGGGTATTGGGAGTTTTCACCAGTTTTTTATTCAATTGGAATTCTCTATGGTTTTTCAATCCCAAGTTGATGATTCCACATGGTATTGCTTCTCTTTCAATCCCAATCTTGTCTTTGAATTTTGCTTGAATTCTTCATGTCTGTCTTAGCTTATGTGCCTTGTGTTCTCACCATGATTTAACTGCTGTTCCCCGATTTTGGCCTGCTTTTTTGGGTTTGCATGTCTTTTTACCATTTCAGCTCCTTTAAGATTCTGTCTATTGGGATTTCTTTAAATTTGATGGTTCATCATATGGTTATGAAATCCTTTTTGTTGAATTCAATCTTGGATATGTGCTTGAGTTTTAATTTTCTTGTCATGGCTTCTTCTGACTTGAATCTCCATTAGTACTGTTGTGTTCTAGGTTTTCTATAT
Organism: Vaccinium myrtillus; assembly: GCA_016920895.1. Lineage (NCBI taxonomy): Eukaryota > Viridiplantae > Streptophyta > Magnoliopsida > Ericales > Ericaceae > Vaccinium > Vaccinium myrtillus. The sequence continues at coordinate 8,801,134 of CM029276.1, forward strand.
CTTTCCTTGTATTGAATCCCTTCAAATTTTCTTGAGTTTTAATCTACAAATGTCTTTGTGTTTAACCGGAGGCAGCCGTACATATAGTTTTGACATAGAATTTTTGAGATCTCCATCAACTTCATCTAGGACCTTAAATTCATCTTCTCCTTCATCAACTCTCTCAGAGTCCAGCAATTCTCGACTTGCAATCTCAACCCGAAAACCTCGGACTCCTCGAAAACGACTGAACCAAGCCTACAATGAGGCAGCAACTCTTCTGTCCACAGCATGCCCAAACATTTTCCCTACCAAAAACCTCACAAAGCCTTGCAAATTCACCAAGCCAAACAACGCTTTGTTCAACGAACCCTCGGAGTTGCTGCTACCTTTTCGAGTTATCGATGATTCTGGTTTCTTATTCCACCAACCAAACCAAGAAAAACCCAGTTTCCAAATCGAACCAAGAGTTGTGAATTATGAAAAGCCTTGCGAGAGCCCGGTGGAAAATGATTTCCAGGTGGATTCATTGAAGTTGTGTGGTGGCTATGAAGAGGATTTTGATACGGAATCGATACTGGATGAGGAAATTGAAGATGGGGTTGACAGTGTCATGGGGAATATAAGTGTCCACAATGCATCACTTGATGTGGCCAGTGATGCTAGTTGTAGCGGCCAAATAATTACTTGGTGTTGTTCCCAAATGGGGGTGGGATTTGGTGGGAATTTGGGCTCAGGTTTTTGGATGAGAAGGGGTATTAAAGCAATGAGACATATTGATGAGGAGGAGTGGTGGAGATTTCCTCCTGTAAATGTTCTTGACATCTCTCCCAAATTCAGCAAAGGAACCACAGAAAAGAAGAAAAAGAAGATTGAGAAACCAGTGGAAAAGAGTACACAATCGCGAAAAGGGAATTCTCGTCCCAAGTTGCTCTTGAAATTGAACTATAAGGAGGTATTGAATGCATGGTCGGATCGTGGAACACCATTTTCCAAGGAAATTCCAGGCCATGAGAAGTCCGGGAGATATCTCCGTGTATGTTCCTCTTGAAATGTAAAATGCCAAGAAACCTGAAAGTCTGTTTGGTGGAAGGGATTTGGTGAGAAAATAAATACTGAGGAGAATCTTACAGCTTGTTTGAAAGATTAAATAACTTACGTCACAGTTAAAAAAAAAAAAAACCCTTATGTCTTACCAAAAGATATAGTGATTCTGTGAAAGAACTTGATTATTTCTTTTCTCATCAAATCCCTGTGTCCAAACGGGCTGTATTTCCTCTTTGTTAAAGCCAAATTCTCCTATTTATATAGTTTTGGCAGATTCCAATTTCTAGCCCTTATGCATTGTCTGATTCTCATTGTTTCCCTTTATGTTCGAAAATCTTCTGAGTTAATCCGTGAAATATATGAATTTTTTTCCTGTGCGCATTGCTAACTGTCAAGCCATCAGGTTTCCTTGTCATGTATTTGTTTTGTCTAATTAGTTCGTTAAACCAGTAGTGCAGGTCCCGAGTGTTTGGAATGGAACACTTCTGTCTTTTATTTTTCTATTTTTCTTAGGATTAAGCCTTTCCTGATCCATTTTATGGCTCATAGTTAGATTGACAATCATGTAGTTCAAAACAATAGTATTGTCCTTGTGATTCATAATTTGCATTGTATTGCTATGGAGAATTGAATGTTTATCCCTTTGGTTTTTTTATGGGCAGGCCAGATTGGTTCAAATAGATCGACTTGTTCCCCGAGAGCACAGGATTCAGAGGAGTTAGTGTGCACCCCTACGTGAAGGAAAAGGCAACAGACAAGCTTCTTCTCTGAGTATATCAGATAACATGACATGAAATATTTGACGATGGACCGCCTAGAATGATGGTAAATGACTCGCATCAGAAGTTTATTACAGAAGATTCATTGAGAGCTTTTGTTTTATGTCCCATTGTTGCATTTTTTTTTTGATAACCGGATATCCGGGCCAGCTTACGCGCATCTCGACTAATTTTGGGGCCCTGGAGGTAACGATTAGGTATAACCCCTAGTGACCCCAAGAGTTTGCTGGCAAGGGGAATCGAACTTGAGGCCTTAGGTGGGACCGTGGGAGCAAATCCCTAAGTCCCAAGGCAAGACCACTTCGCTAACCCCTTGGGGTTATGTCCCATCGTTGCATTGTAAAATGATTTGCGTAAAAATCTTAAAAGAAGTCCAAAAATCTCAAATTCATTCACCAATTTGAAAGAATACAACTGGGGACAAAGGAGGGTGAGGGCCACACTTAGTATGAGAATTTCCTTACACTTCTCTGAATATACAAGATAGTAGAGGTTATGGTTAAAAAGTATTGCACAGGAATCCCAGGTTTAATGTTGTAGTAGTGATTGCAGCAGCAGCAGCAGCCGTGGCAGTAGTATATGGAGCATTTCCGTATGGGAATAACTCAAATACATGTTGCAACGTAACTCCGTACATATGTACATGTATGTATGAGTATGAGAGATGTGTATGATTCCCTACGTATTCCATAATGCAACTTTGTCTATATACAAATATGCGCGGTGATATTGATAAGACTTGCAAGTTGAACCTAGGGTTGCTCAAAAAAACCGGTGAACCGTGAATCCGGTCCGGACCGAACCGATCCGTACCTTTTGGATTTTAACCGTGGATTAATGGTCCGGACACGGATTCAAAAAATAAAAAACCGTGAATTTTGGATCGGATACGGATTTTGATTTTGAAACCGTGGATTAACCAATCCGGACCGTGAGATTTTTATTATATATAATTTTATCACTTTTATAATTATAGTTATATAGATATTGTTAATTTAGCAGACTTACGGTTTGGTTGTACTGTTGTATGAGCTATGGTGCGAATATTGTTATCTCTATAAAACGTAGGGGGTAAAATATTATAAGTGCTACTATATATACTCTTGTGAGTGAACACGTGGCGTAAAATAACCATCTACTATTGTCTTTGTGAGTGAACCGTTTAAGTAACTCTGTATCCTTTGTGGTAATATAAGTTTGTGTCTTTGTTTGTTCAGTTATATAACTATCTGCCTAACTGCCTTTGTTGTTTTTTATTGGGATTTCCAACTTTGAACTTTCTATTTAGTGCATTTTCTACTTGCTAGTGTCTTACTGCCTTTGTTTGTTGTTTTTTCCGAATAAGTTGAAAATCCGGTCCCATTAATCCGAACCGATCCGTGACTTCAATGGTTTGGATTGGAACCTTTTGAACAATGAGGGATAGAAATTTTTTGGATTTAAAGACAGCATTGTATTTTCAAAAACCGTGAATCGCGGATTAGGATTGGATTCATGCCAATCCGGACCGATCCGGACCGTGAGCACCCCTAGTTGAACCTAGGACTTTCGTGTTTTGATATTGGTCGCGTGGGTTGAGATTTTCGTGTTTTGAAATCATATTTGTATTCTTTTGTTTTTGTGAAGATTTCGTTAGGAACCAAACTGAACAAAAGAGGTAGCTATTTCTTATTGAAGTTAAAAGACTTGATTGTTTATTAATGTGTCAAGGGGGGGGTGACTCTGCCACCCATTCGTATTTCATATTCTGGATATCTCACAAATAGCTGTCATTTTGATGTCACAGGGGCGGGGCGGTTGAGATGGCCAACTTTATTGATGGAGTGAGAGGAGGGGAATACAATTCTGGGTTTCACATTCCACAACGTCCACTAGGGATATATCCTCTCACGTGACAATCTCTCATGTGAGTACACACGTGGCGTAAAATGAAGCACATTACGGTTTTGTTTGAGGATTCAAGCAGTTTATTGAGTAGAGCTCTGTGTGTACATATTTATAGCGAAAATGATGTTTTGAGCGAACATCGTTAAAAGGGTTGATTGAATCTTATTGTCTTAAGAGAAATAGACGGTCTATTTCTTTTAAGACAAATGTAATTCGTTTGCAGATTAAGACCTATAAAATGCACGGTTTGGATCAGCAAATGAGAACATAGCTGATTCAATAAAAAGATTGCATAAGTATAGTAACTTGTTTTGGCTAAGCTATTTGATTTTTTTTTTTCTTTATTCAAAATTTTCTCGTATTTGTAAGTTTCGTGTCAAACTTTTGTGAATTATTGATTCTTCAAGACGAGAGGAGTTAGAAAAGTAAAAAATGATGTTCCAAACTCAAATTTATTCGAATGAAACCAAAAAAATCTAGCTTTTGACTGACTTTTGGCAAAGTCTCTCTCTCTCTCTCTCAAATTTAAGTTTGGTTAATAATTTTATACTTTTTAGATTCCTCTTGTCGAGACGAACGAATAAACCACAAAAAATCGACGCAAAACTAACAAATTCGAAAAAAAAATTGAATAAGGACAAAAAAAAAAACCAAATTGTTTTTTTTTTTTTTTTACCCAAACTCCCATCAAGCATTGGCAAATTTATTAAATTTTTTTTTTTTTAGATCATAATGGATGGGGGTTTTGAAACCAGATATAAGAGGGATGGAGAGCCCTTTTAGGATCCCTCTTAGGCTCCTCAACTAATAGTAACGACACCGTCAGGTGGACCTCAGTTGCATAATTTGCGTGTGTGTGAACGTGAGCGCAAGTATAACATCGTCTTTAGAATACATATCTCATCCTAATAAAATGAGCGCGTGACATACGAGGAATAAGAGCGGGAGCTCGAGTCAAGTCTCATTTAGGGTGCACATACACCGGGCTGGACCGGGTTCGGGCGGGCTTATACTAGATAATAACGAGCTTTGTGCATTTCCAAGCCCGGCCCGTTTATGATCGGGCTTCTTTAATATGCCCAAGCCCAGCCCAATTAAAATTTTAATTTCCCAAGCCCGTCCAATAAGCCCATTTATTTATTTATTTTTTAAAATGGTATCACAAATATAAATTAATCAACTATAATAACAATTCACAACCATAATAACATACTCAAACTCAAACTCAAAGTTTAAGTTCTTATACAAATAGTAACAAAAAACCCCAAAAATTAAAAAGCAATTGCAGTGCTAAAAAGGATGCAACTCTCCAACATCCATCAATCTCTAACACCCAAAAACTTCTCGTGGGTATCTCTCCTTTAAAAACACACTTCTTCACAACAGATCCTGTAGAGTACAATAAAAATAAAAGGAAGAAAATAATGAATTATTACCATAAGACAATAGTTTTAGGGGAAAAAAACCCTTCAAAGTTTTCTTAACAATTGCTTTTTAATTTCTAACCCTAAACAACTGGGAGCTGTAACATATATATTATATAGTATTAAAATAATCGGGCCGGGCTGGGCCTCAAAGCAATTTCCCAAACCCAGCCCATTTAGTAAACGGGCATAAAATATTAGCCCAACCCGGCCCTATGGGCCTAAAAATTTATCCCAAGCCCTAAAAAAAATGGGCTGGACTGGGCGGGCTACCGGGCCGGTGTGCACCCCTAGTCTCATTTACACGGGTGTGATTGTAGCATTATCGTTGTTACGTGACCGGGATGGACCGTGTCAATTCAATGGCACAAAACGACACCGGAAGGACAAGAAAAAACGGGACACCAGATCACATTTTGAAAATCGCTACTGCTCGCTGTGTTTGATTGAGAGTTTTGAGAAGAATATTTTGAGATAGTGTTTGGATGGGTTTTTGAGGTGTAATAATTGGAAAGAGATAAAGAGAAAAATGAAAATAATGATTGGATAGAGGAATATGAGTAGAGAGAAATATGATTAATGATTGGAGACATGAGAGATTGGGAAAAAAAAATTGGAATTTTTTTTGGAAATGTGAAGTGAACAAAGCTTCTATTGCCTTTACAAAGCTACTACGTACACTTCCGGGTTTCACTCCTGGGTAGTGGGTACACTTCCGGGTTTTTTGGTCCAAAACGACGCCGTTTTGGACCCGGGTCAAACTTTAAAAAAAAAGAACCTTTTCAGAGAGAGAGAGAGAGAAGAACGAAGAGCGACTGCGTTCGCCAACACCACCACCGCCTCAAAGCTCGGCGAACACCACCACCACCGGCTCCACCTCCACCTCGCGAAAACCGACCGACCACCGCTAGAAATTATTCAAACCTCGAAAAATCAGTCCGAATTCTTCCAGGCAAACCAGACCCTCTAGGCTTTTGATTTCTTCCATTCGAAAGGTTAGTTCTTCTTCTTCTTCTTCTTGTATCAATCTGAGTTGCTGGAAAAACCCTAATTCATATCATCGAAGATAAATTCTTACGAATTTGAACAATTTTTGTTTGTTTATAATGGGTACCCTATTTTACGAGCCATCAAGTAGAAGTAGGCTCTCTTTTGAATCTGATTGTTTCTTGGTTGCAAAATATGCTGCCATATGAGGGGAAAGTTTTTCTAGTCATGCCATGAGAATCATTCCAACTTCAATTCTGAGGTTGAGTTAGTATTTTTCTTTTGTGGAGGCAAGGATGATAGAATCTTTATTTTTGTTTGTTGTTGACTTATAGACTACGAAGCACCGACACCTCTCCCAGACCCCGTATCGCAGTGTCCCGACACAGGGACACGGCTGGAAAAGTGTCCCGACACGCCACGTGGCATGGGACACGGCTAAGCAACTTTTTGGGACGGGGACACGGCTGGGGACACGGGGAGAGAGAGAGAAAGTAGCCAAGAAATGAAATAAACGGCTGGGGACACGTTTATTTCATTTCTTGGCTACTTTCTTACATGAGAGAGATAGGGAGTGAGAGAGAGACCTTCCAAGCTTGTACCTGCGATTCGAAGCTCGTCGGCGTGATTCGAAGCTATTCTGCGTGATGTAAAGCTGTTCCCACCTCGCCAGAGATGGAGACGGTGAGGGCAACGGCAGGTGATGGTGCGGCAGCGGTGGTCGCCTGGGTGGATCGTACCCCCTCTCAAATGCTCTCTGTGTTTTGTTATCAAATGAAATGGGGGAATGGGAGGAGGAACGAAGCAGACCAAAATTTTCAAATTTAGCTCCTTTTTTTTTTTTTTCCTGACCTGCGTCCAAAACGACGTCATTTTGGACGTTTTTGACCCGAAGTGGAACCAGGAGTGTATGTAGCATTTTTTATTCCCTTAACCCCTGCCCTTCCCTCTCCTCGTTCACCACTCTCTCTCTCTCTCTCTAGGTCTGTGAAAGCTTGTTCGTGCCTTTCTTGCTCGGGTGGCTTGTCCGGCACCACATTTACAGTTGCCGCTGGTGAACCAACTCCGTGGCCATTTTCTCTGATTTGGTTCGATTCTGCTTTTGCATGTAAGTGGTCCTATATAGAGTTTTAATACTAATTTATTGGCTATTTGATCTGGTTAATGCCTTAATGGTAGCAGTGATTTACATACGTTATAGTGCATCTAGTTTTTCTTATCGGATTTTGGGTCAATTTTCCGACCTTCTCCATGAGCATATCCAGCCCTTGCCCCTTTTCTTGAACTCAAACTCAAAATTTGTGTAATTCCCGGCGGGGGGAATCTACACCACTCGTTGACTCAAACCTATGCGAAAACAAAAGATTGAGTTTTGTTCAAATTAAGGAAGACCCAAATTTTGCAAGCTTATTTTTCCCTCCTACCATGCTATTAAAGGCTTTTTACTCAGATTTGTGCTTTGATTTGGGTTTCCCCATTGGAGTGTTATATCAAATGAAGCTTTTCCTCAAACTTGAGTGAAAGTATTAGTAAAAGGATGGAGGTGCTCTAAGTATAGGATTAACGCAAGCATAGTTACTCTTTAACTTATTTGGAGATATTGGTCAAAGGAATTGAAGAGGAAGTGATCTTGGGAACCTGCAAGAAATTGTGAATTACTGCTACATACCCACTCGAGAATTAGAGTTTGAATCAAAATGTCTTCGTCCTCAACAACTTTTGAATCTAATTTTGTCTCCACTCGCCCATCCATTCACTACCAAAAACTTGAATCAAAATAGTATTAAATGACCGCTATTTGGTCTTTTACCTCATAGTTAAAGCTTTAGATGTTCCTAGGATAAAACAGCATGAATCCGCCTACTTTGAAGGCGTAATATTGTTTGTGGAGTTTGTAGTTAGTGATCAAGATCAAGAAACGAAGGCTGTTCTAGAGAACCGATAAGTTTTGGAGTTTCCTCAATTGATTCAGATGAGATTGATCATCCATTTATAAGCAAAGATATGCAGAGTTCATGCACAAGTAATTATGACAATATAAATGCCCTATTGTAACACTTTATTTGCTAGAATTGATTGAGCATTGGGGCATGGTGAGGAAACGTTCTATGTGGTCTGTTTGCGCTGCCACATTTGCACATGCAATAGAGTGTTTCGGCATGAATTGACTCCCTTAATTGACCTCCCTTTTCTATTTTATCAGATGGACTCATGCGGGGAGGAGAGGTCACAGGAAACTCTTGTGTTTATGGAGCTTGCAGTGCAACAGGTAAATGGTAATGCACGGACAGTTTTGTAAGTGGAAGATGAGTGCATATGTTTCGGAACTGATTCATTTGTCTCCATTTTTTGCGTGGTTGACGGAACAGATGCTGGTTCTAATTTGCCTTGGATGAAACTTATATAAGTACTTCCTCGTTTATTCTGTGCAGGGATAGACCAAGGGGGCTGCTTCCCCAAAACTTTTAGAACCCTCGTGTTATTGTGGGTATATTATATAAATCGGTTGAGATTAGATACGTTCGCCATCCCAAACTTTTTAGAATATTGATGTCAACCAACCTTTTACATTCGCCTCCCTAGGTCTTGTGACCTCCTATGGTCCTAGATGATAAAAAGAAAAGACATCCATGAAGGTAAAGAGACTGGACAATTACAGGCACTCAAACGGTAAGGATACTGGTACTAAGCTAATAACCAAGCTATAGCCATAATGTACTAGAATGGAAATATACCGATGTAACCCCAATGGAGTTTGTGTTAGCTAGAAGAAGTTGAGTTGTGATTGGAGAAGGGGGTCTACCTGGTTTCCATATTCAATAAGTATATGCTCTCGTCGCAATCATGAACCCATGTTCTCATTATCTCTCCCTCTTCCTCAACTGCTTGGGTTATATCTTTGTGCCATGTGTCCCATTCTTTATAGCTCGACTGTTCCCAATTTGAAGACCCGCCTTCACCATTCATGTCTTCCCTCGGAACTAAGCTACCTTCAGCTACGATGTTGCCTACTATTTCACGTATTCTTTGTTACTGAGATGTTTTTGAGGTAATTTTGTTACTACCCATAACCTCACTTCCTTGATTAGTGCTCCATTTTGCATGTTTTCCATGTGTTCTTCACCTGGACTATCCACTGGCCATTACCATCATGGTAGCAACGTATACTATTTCACAACGTGCTTACCCATTGCTTCTAGGCTCTTAGCCATTCCCTCTGGAGTCTCAAGTTACTTCATACTCGCTTCAAGGCCTGCTTAATTTGCTGGATAGCCTGTTTAATTTCCTTAAACAAATTTGCTGCAAGGGCTGCTAAACTGTTCCAAGACCCTTCTAAGTCTGGCACATGCGAAGACTTAACATGGTCGAAGGTCTGCCGTAATCTCCACAGCACAAATTTGCTGGCAGGCCTGTCGAACTGGTTCAAGGCCTTTTTTATTGTCTACTAGGCATACTCAATTTTCCACAAAGCCTGTTAATTTGGTTGCAAGGCCATGATCTGCAGTATATTAAGACTGAACAAATAAAAATCTCTCTATTCCCGGTTACTAATGTGGTTGTGAGGCCATGATCTGGAGTATATTAATTTAGTTGCTTCTCTTTGCAACTGTTGACCCTCATCACGCTTTCATTTTTGTACGAACAGTTGGTCAAGTATAGAAGACTGGATTGGTTAGATTGGTTCTTCGTGTGAGCTTTAGCTGTAAGCCTGTAAGTGGAGTTATAGTTGATCACATGCTGCTATAGTTTGTCTTCACCTTCGGTTGCGGCATTGCTTTCTCAGATTGACTAGTGTTTAAAGCATCATGCTTATTATCACTTGCTTTCTTTTCCTGTCTGGATTGTCAAAATTCGTGATTGTGCCCTCTCATGCTGGTGTTGGTTTTTGTTTTCAACACTTCCTACTTTCTCTTTCGGCAGGCTAAGGTTGCCTTGGATAGCCTCGAAGTACCTGTGGGGTAAGCTTTTCACTGTTTGAGAAATTCTATCAACCAAATTTACCCTCACTGTCCTTCCTAACTCATAAATTGTTTGTAGTCTTATTTTAATATTTAGCTCTTCCATTGGTTTTGAACCTAACTCTCATTAGTTTTCCTCTTTCTTGAACGTCATTTTGAAATCCACCAACCTCCTCCACATGTTGAAAGATTCATATGCTCATCTCCATAAACGTTCTGCAATGAAGCCTAATTAACGTGCACAAACTTAGAAGTGAAAGCCCATGTCCTTTAGCTGGCTAGCTTGCAGATTCTCTTTCCATCACGTTTTAAACTTGAACTTCTGACAACCTATCCACGATTTTCAATGAGTAGGCTAGATTTGCTAGGATTGCATTTAATCAAATTGAGTCCCATGCTATTCTAATAATAATTACTCTTAACTTGCCAACCTCCTCTCAAAACTTTGAATAGTGCGCTTGAATGTACTTTTCTTGTAATTTTGGAAGAAACTTTTGTTTTGCTCTTGATTTCAGAAGTTTATTTTTTCTCTTCCAGGTTTATGTGTGATGGAGTTATTGGCTTTTAATGATACATGAACTGATCTTTTGCTAGAAGATCTGGTTGCCTTTTATCCTTGTTTTCCAAGGAAGCGTGAAATAATGTCTCTTTCCTAGTCATGTGTAACTGTATCAACGTCATTGAAATTTTGTCTTCCGGATATAAAAGTTTTTGTTCATACTTTTTCTTTCTTTGGTATATCGGTATCCCCTTTTTTTCCTCTCATTTCTTTCCCCTTTTTTTTTTTTTTTTGGGTAAAATGTTAGTCAAGAATGAAAATTGATACTGCATTTGCCAGCCTCCTCTTCAATCTGCATGTGTTTATTTTGCTTCGAAGCTATATGACTCTTGCTGATATGTTTGCAACTAACTTTTTCCTCAGTTCCTTAAGGCTCTGAGATTACTACCAAGGCATAAATCCTGTCCAGTGGCAAGGGTAGTGCCATAGGATAATATCTTGCTTATTTTCCTTCACAGGATGTGTTAATTGTCCGCCAAGAATGTAACACAACTTTCACTTATGAGTTTAAATGTTACATTTTGAATTTGAGAATGTTCTATCTGTGAAGTATAATTTTAGGAATTATGATTTAGGGTTTCCAATTGTTAGGTTTCAATTAATTTGTTATTTATCTTTTATGTTGGGGGTAACTTAGTCCTTTTATGTTATTAGGGTTTTGCTAGGGTTTTTATGCTTAGCCTATATAACCCCCTTGATTAGTTTTGTAATCTCTAAGCTTTGCAATGCAATTAGAAAGTACGTTTGTTTGTTTGGTAGTTCCTTCGAGTTTTTCTTTCTTTGAAAGCTCACATGGTATCAGAGCCATAAGATCTAGGCCTGTGGGATATTCGCTCCCCGGCGGGCGGCTATGCCTCGTGGCTGTCCACGGGCACTCATCACAACTTGTTCATGGAGCACTGTTCATCGAAGTTACTGTTCATTGAAGGTCATTGTTTGCGGGTATTGTTCATCGTCAAAGTTTTTCTCTCCTTCCTCCTATTTGCATCGGCAATTTGGCCTCTGTTCAGCATTAGTTTTTCCTCTTTGCATCTGTTCGGCATCGGTTTTCCTATTCGCATATTCTAGTTTTGCACTGCTTTGCGTTGTTCGACACCTTTGCAGTAGTAGATTCGCATCAGTTGATTCGTAGTATGATTTGCAGCCGTCTATGAAGCACCGACACCTCTCCGGGACCCCGTACCGCAGTGTCCCGACACAGGGACACGGTGGGAAACGTGTCCCGACACGCCACGTGGCATGGGACACGGCTAAGCAACTTTTTTGGATGGGGACATGGGGGGGCACCGGGGAGAGAGAGAGAGAGAGAGAGAGAGAGAGAGAGAGAGAGAGAGAGACGATCGATTAGACGACATACCTGCTCCTGCTCAGATATGATATTTTAGGGTTCAAATTGGTAACGGCGGTTGATGAGGAAGAAGTGGGTTTATATATATGCTAAATTATAGTAGTTTTTACCCAAGTTTTTGAGTAATTATAAATTTACTCATTAAAGTTTTAAAAAAAATTCAATTTTACCCCTGAAAGTTTTAAAAAAAATTCAATTTTATCCCTAAAAGTTTAAAAAAAAATTCAATTTGACCCCTAAAAGTTTTAAAAAATTCAATTTGACCCCTAAAAAAAAAATGTTTTAAAAATTTCCCGCATTTTTTGTGAGGGAGCCCTTAGGATATATATATATATATATATGTAAATAAATATATAAATAAATAAATAAATAAATATACACGTGGCGTGTCCCCCGCCGTGTTCGTGTCCCCATTTTTTTAGAATTGCCGTGTCTGTGTCTGTGCATCATAGGCAGCCGTTGATTTGCAGTACTTTATTGGCAGTAGCATTGGCATTGGCATCGGCATCGGCATCGGCATCGGCATCGGCATCGGCATCGGTATTGGTATTGGCAATGGTTCGGCACCTATTGATTGGCAGTAGTGGATTTGCAGTAGTATCTTTGCAGTTGTTATCTCCTTGGCAAACTCACGATGCTTCGCATCATGAGTTTGAGGGGGGATGTGAAGTATAATTTAGGAAAGTATAATTTTAGGAATTATGATTTAGGGTTTCCAATTGTTAGGTTTCAATTAATTTGTTATTTATCTTTTATGTTAGGGGTAACTAAGTCCTTTTATGTTATTAGGGTTTTTAGGCTTAGACTATATAACCCCATTGATTAGTCTTGTAATCTCTAAGCTTTGCAATGCAATAAGAAAGTAAATTTGTTTGTTTGGTAGTTCCTTCGAGTTTCTCTTTCTTTGAAAGCTCACACTATCATCAGGGATAAATATGTAACAGAAGCTTTAGCAAACCCCGGAACCAACTGCAAATAGTTGGCAAAAGGCATTGTTTTCTCGAGTTTTATATATGAAACGCGCAACTTCATGAGAGATCATGCAGGTTGTGTTTGCGAATGTTGGTATGATTGCGTGACAGGGTATTGTAGTTGTATAAGTATTTGACTTCTCTCAATATCTTCTTTTTTTGTCATTTTGAATTGAGCAGCTGTGTGATTGTTGAGGATGGGGAGGTTATTGCGTCGGGAAGAAATCGGACCACGGAGACACGTAATGTATGCTCATCATTCTTTTTTTGCATTTCACCTCTCCTTATATGGTCACAACATGTTTTTGTGCATGCCTCCACCTCGGCCCACAGACTGGGGAAAAAAGAAAAGCCACTAAAAAAGTGTGGGATTCTTTAAACTTGTTTGTTTAGTCTAGTATATAAACTCCAACCATTGGATTACCATGCTGCCATGTGTGAATGAAGTTAACATCTGGTCTTGTTTTGTGATATTAGTCGCTTAACTGCAGTTCTTGACACCGGCACTATATCCCAGCCTCTTGTTTTTCCTTTGCTCTTTTTGTTCCGAGGGGTGAAAAATACTATCTAGTGGCATCTATAACTAACTCCATTCTGAGTGGTAATTTATGCTATTATCGATCTCTTGTTGCCTTCAATGATTATAATTTGAGGAAATGTTAAAATGTTAGAATGCAACTTTGAAAGTTGGGTTAGGGTGCTCTATAGTAAGGTAGAATTGTGGATGCTTAATTATTTTAAGTGAAGTAAATAAGTACTTAGTGTCTTAAGTCAAAAGCACTTGTGCCCTCTGTGTGAGCTTCAGCGTTGTCTATCTTGTAGAATGTTCAAGAATGAGAGAAGTTATGATTTATTTTCAGCTGTTTTCCCAAGATTCCAAATCCTTCCTCACTTATTGGATCCAAACATGATATATTTTCAAGAGTATGACCTCAGTCTTATTTTCTGGTGTCGTACATGTTTTTCATCTCTAGTACCTTGTAGTGGCTTGTACTATGCTCGTGGTCTTTTTCCTTGTCCTTTTTTATGATTGACTACTTTATTGGTACCTGTAATGTGTGGCATCATTGCAGAATAAATGTGTGCTTTAACGTTACACTAATTCATAATTGTGGCCTCCTTTTATAATTTCTTGGTTTGTGTTTTTATGTTCATGCTCTCAAATATATGTGATGAACTGTAACTTTGTGAATTCAATTAATATTCTAGTTATTAAATCCTACCCTGGTACTTATTTGGGACCATTGAATGTCACATATTTTCTGTGAAATATGTACCTCTAGTTGATCCCATTTGATTGGGATACAACAATTTGTTTGGTTTGGTATGTACCCCTGGCTGAACTGACATACTAGTTCAGTGTTTTTTGCTGTATATCCTACCTCCATTTTGTTGTTTCGATATTTCATTGCGAACTTCTGCTAATTGACTAATGGATTATTATTTTCTCAATGGTTATTGATGATCTTAAGTACTATTATTGTTGTGCCGTTTGTTTTCGCATTTTAGTTTGCTGGTAACTGGTAAGTTGAATGCAGGCTACCAGACACGCTGAGATGGAAGCTATTGATATCCTTCTTGAGCAGTGGCATCAAAATGGACTATCAGCGACAGAAGTTGCCAAAAAATTTGCAAAATGTGTCCTTTATGTTACATGTGAACCATGTATCATGTGTGCGGCAGCATTGTCAATTCTGGGTATGCTCATTTTGTTGTTCTCATGCTGAAATTTTGTGTACTCTTTTTTGCAGATTTTGTCTGACTCGTGTTTTTTTCCTGACTAGGTATAAAGGAGGTATACTATGGCTGTGCAAATGATAAATTTGGAGGGTGTGGATCAATATTCTCCTTGCATTCAAGTGGCTCTGAACCACTCAATAGGTTCAACTCTATGCCTAAAATAGGATGCACGTTTTTGTCCATTTATTTCTTCGTCGCAATCTTCTGAAAGATATGATAATACAATAATTTGAAACTTCTACATAATGCTTTAGTGGCATCTTCTTACTTTAAATGAAGTGACGTAAATGAGTCAAAATATTATCTTAAGAATTGCTTCTTGCCAAGAATTAAATGAAGTGATAAAGTATCATCCTAGGGGACATGGTTATGTAGGTGTACATGGTGAACTTAAAAGGAATTTGGCAGATAAAAGTCTTGGTGATCCCAATACTGCTTCCGGTTGGTCACCAAGGGCTCATTTTATGGAGAGTAATTCTCACACACTTGTGGCTCAGAGTTTGTCTATCCCTTTTTTCAACGTACTTGCAGTTGCAGCAGTTGAAAAGAATATTTTCTGGGGTAAAATTTTCATAATTCTGTGCCTTAGAATTCCATCTAACAGCTAGCTGGATTGGAAAGCTGTTTTAAGTAATGTTCTAACTTCTTAAACCTGCTGAGTGAAACCAAGCTGGTTAACAAAACTTTTATTGCGCACAAAGATCGCCACCTATTCTTTTTAACAGAGTTTATCTAAAAGAAAAAAAGAAAAAATGGTCGAGTGCTAATTTAGTCTTCTGGAGTGTAGGCAATCTCAATTAGAACTTGCCTAGGGAGTTGCATATCAGAAATGAAAAAAGAAACTTGCCTAGGGAGCTGATTTTTTGCTTTAGCTGTTTTTGTTCTGCTTTTAAAGCTTTATTCAAGTGTAGTGGTAATTCTTTTGTCCTGTAGAGTTCACTTTGCTTTGATTTTCAGTCTTCTATGTAATTCATCCATGGGATCATTAAGTTAGTGATTACTTAGAAGGATATTTTTCAATCCAGTCAATAGCTATCTTTATAATGGAGGATCATCCAGGGTCATTAATCCAGGGTCACTGTTACGCTAGCTTCTCTTAAATGTCGGGCAAATGGATGATTACTATGGGGAACGCTCTTTCTACTAGTCAAGACACCAAACTGAACATGAATTGGTGATGGGGTTGAATTCTTTCATATACTAGGAACCAGGAGGAAAATTAGGCAAATCCTTGTGGCCACCAGTGGAGCTGTCCTTTCCTCGAACAGTGCCACCTAAGAACTTGGATTATTTTTCCGTTATAGTAGTGGTGCGTGGTGTACGTAATATGCTGCAACACAGGGTAAATGGGAACAGATTATAGTTCCAAAACCATCTATTCCCGCGGCAATTTGTGGTCTTACTGCTTTTGAAGTACTCCCTCTACCCCACAAGCTTTGTCAGCTTTGCGAGTTCCAACTTTTCGAGGGGACATGCATTTTTATGTACTCAAACATAAAGACATTAGTTTTCTATAATGCCCCATTTCTTCCACTTTTAAAAGTATTCATATTTCATAACTATATGTAATGGATAGTATTGACATCAAATTATCAAAACATATAGGCTTTGATTCAAAGTCAACATGTAAATTGGGACATTCTAATTAGAAATGATAGACAAACAGAAAAGGACGGACGGAGTATGTCTGAAGCAAACAAAGACTGAATGGATTGACTTCTGAGGCAGGACATCTCCTGGGCCAAGCTATTGTAAGGTGTTATAGTTAACTTGTTGAATCGGTAATGTATTTCCCAATAAAGACCCCCTAAAGTTATTCTCTGAAGCTATCTGCAGTATACTAGGTTAAGGTAATTCTAAAAAAAAAAAAAAAAAAAACAGGTCAAGGTTATATTTGGTGTCTGGATAGTGCTGCATATTATTCAACTTAATGGTTTCTCTGTCTTTGTTCTTTCTCTCTGTTTAATTATCTAGTTTTTGGTGTAGTGGTGGTGACCCAAGGCAAAGAAGTTTCAAATGCACTGGAGGAATAATGGCATCAGAAGCAGTGTCTCTGTTACGAAGCTTCTATGAGCAAGGGAACCCCAACGGTATGCGTTTCCATTACAATTTTTTATGTCCAAATAGGAAAAATAATATAGAAGCTTCTGTGCAGTTATTCATTGAAACCACTTTTAGTAGCATGTTCGTTGTAAACAAAGAAACTAAAGCTAGTTCCTTTTTTCTTGGAAAGTAAAAGGTTCCTAGTGTCGATTAAGCCCGAGTCATTGCAATCTCCTGTGGTGGATTTCATAATTTGATAGGAACAATGTTGCCATTGATTTAAATCTATAACTTTGATGTAGCTCATAATAAAACCATATAGAAGCTTCTCTGTAGTTATTGAAAATTTGAAACCACTTTTAGTGGCATTTAACTATAAATAAAGAAATTGAAAGGTAGTTCCTTTTTCCTGGAAAATTAGATTCACATTAAGCACAGGTCATTTGACTCATTTCAATCTCCTGTGGTCGATTTTAAAATTTGGTATGGACAATGTTGCCAGTTGGTTCATATGATCATATGATTCTGAGATTCTAAAGTTGCAATTATTATAGAGGTAGTTAATTGATGAGCTATCAATGAAGTTGTGAGAAATAGTATTGTGCATTGCCTAAGAATGATGACTACGGTATGGGAAAATCTGTTTGCGTTTATGCATGGAAGATCAGTATGGAAGCAATCTACTTGTTAAGCGGATTAGTTGAGAGGTATGGAAAGAAAAAGGACTTTCACATGGTTTTCATAAACTTTAAAAAAAAAAACATACGATAAGGTGCCTAAAGACATTATATGGTGGGTTTTAAGGAGGAAGGATGTGACACAAGCGTATGTTGATGTGATTAAGGACATTTATGAAGTTTCCGCTACTACTATGAAATCCCCGGTAGGAGAAACAAGTGAATCCCCAATAACAGTAGGATTCGTGTTGTTTTAAATCATCTGTGTTGGTGGTTTATGCATAGAATGCACTTTGTTTTGCATGTTGAAAATAGTTACTTTGCGCTTAATTTTGTTATGTTGTGTTGCACATTTCAGCTCCAAAACCTCACAGGCCACCAGTTCAAAGGGTGTAAAATGGAATGTTTTCCCATGGAGGTCGGTCCCCTTCTAATGAAAAGAGGTACGCCATAATCCAGTTTGTATCCACCCATCTGTTCTCATTTTCTGCTTTAAACTCTGTACCTCATCACTCTGGTCATCTTGGACCATTCAGGTTATGTTTTACAACTGAAGTGAGTCAACATCATGGATGTTAAAAACGCTGCTTGGGAAGTTAAGTTTCAGTGTATAACCAACATAGAACATAATTGAGGCAACATATTACCCTCCATTCATTGCTAGGGTTTGTTACTGCCTTAGCAAATTATTTTTAATAATAAACTTACAGGTTCCTGGCTTGACCAACTGCTTAGGGCCTCTCATTCATAAAGTCTAAATGACATGACAAAGGAACGTGAAGAAAAACACACCTATTATGCGTAGTTCTGCAGTTGTAGGGTAGTTTAGGTCATTTTCATATTTGGGAGAAAAATACTTTGTTTTTTTTTCTTTCCCTTTTTTGGTTCTCCTAGGTTGCCAACAATCATCCACCACTGAATTTCTTTTGAATGGATTTGGATTTACGTCCCATATTCTTCTGCAACTTTTAATATTATCGGTGAAGTTCTCTATCGGTAAATTTCCAGCCTGGAAACAACAAAAAAGTCTTCCGTATTATGCTTATTCGGGTGTGTTTACTATCTTGGCACTAGTAAGTTCACTGTACCATATAGGTGAGGCATCGGCGATCTGCTAAAAGGCACAGATTGGATCAGGCCAGAGAAAACTCCCCGGTTCTTTTTTTTGTATATTTTATGCTTCAAAGGTCTGATTTATAAACCAGATCTCTTTAAGACGACGTTGGCTTTGAAACTTTCGGCAAAATGATGGAGATAGAGATGAAGCTATTGAGTTTTTGCTTCACCTGGTTTATTCTTTTCGTTGTCACCAACATTAATTTTTCCATTTCCTTGTAAACTCCTCCTGGGATTTTCCTTCGGACTTCGGGTGCTTGAATTGAAATTTTGCACGAGTAAACAGATTGAAGCAGCTATGTTCACTTTTTTCGTTTTCAGCTGTTGATGAAGCGTTTGCTGTATTTGTTTTGGATTGTACATTATGGAATGCCAATGCGAACCCTGCCAAGCTGAAAGAAATGAAAACGGAAATTTGCCTCCACAATTAGAAAATTGAAAAGTTTGCCTATGCTTAAAATGTCATTTGCCTCTTTTTTACATTTGTTCCAGAAAATTTTGAAATCGAGTAGTAGTAGGAAACATGAAAAGTTTTTCGGAAATGGTTCAGGAAAGAGAAATCAATGGTCCATAGTGCATCTGATCTGATGGAGGCCTACATCATTGTCCCCGAGACCCATTTCCGTTGTCTTCAGATCTGCATAGTAACCTTTGCATGGTTGAGTCTTCAAGAACTTCAAATCCATCTAAATCGGACACCACCGGTGGACCCCCAAACCTTATGGTAAAGCCAGTAGCAATATCATATGAGTTCTGAATGATTCGTATTCAGGGGGAAAGAGCGCACGAGATTGCAGAGATGAGTTAAGCTGATTGTCCATTGAATCGTGTCGTGCCGAGTCAAAAATAAATATTTAATAACTAGGAATTAATTTTTATTCCGGAGAATAGCGGTTAAGTCCGAGTGTCGATCCTCGGAGACAAATTGGCTGAGTTGCGTTAATTCCAATTAGCTTTTAATTCAATTCAGGAAAAAGATTGGTTTGATTGTTTGTGAAATAATTGAACTAAAAAGCGTAATAATTAAAAAGGTGAAACTGTTGGAGAAAAAGGATCTAGGGTTTAGAATCCACTCATACCGCATAACCAAGCATCGCATAGAAATGATTAATATTCGAATCGCAAAGGATTATCGCTAGGGCTTGCAAACCCTAACGATAATCGTCAAGAAGATATAGCGATTGTTAAAAGGCATGGATTATCCCATAGCACGGACCGTCTCACTATCGCGGCACGATCCGTCTTACGAGCATAATCCATCTCAGAACTCCAATCGCACCAGTGAAAATAATTACATGTTTACGGTATTTGAACACGTGAATACAAATACGCAATAGACTAGAAGAATAAAACCATAATTCCATTGATCATACGAAAATGAGTTCTTAACATGTAATCCGATCCGAATAATAACCATAATCTACGCAGAAAAGCAAGGTTACTTGGTGTAGAGCTTCATCCTCCCCCTAGAAAAGGGGTTTAGCCGGACATGGTGATGATCGACAAGCTTTGATTCGAAGAACGCATGAAGAACAATGAGTTTCTCTCTCAAAGTAGCCTCTCTCAATAATGGGGGACCCTAAAATAATGTTAGGAAGTTCTATTTATACTTAGGGCCCTAGAAATTAAGTAAAAACACTTAAATTTGCTGAATCCCGTCGTTCTAGGTCCGGACCTAACCTTACAAGGTCCGGACAAAGGTGGCAGATTGCGCGCTGACGCTCATGGGACTGCTTGTCCGGACAAAGAATATGATGGTCCGGACATAGGGGGCAGAAACTTGACCGTTGGCTCCTCTTCGCTCCTCATCGCATCCTTAGCATTTTTAAATCACTCCAAAACACGCTTTCCAAGTCTTTGAGCATTCGGAGCCTGTAACACCGAGAACCAACAATAGCTAATCAAATAACAACCTAATTGGCCCAACAAAGTGCGAATTAGAGAGACTAAACGGGTGCTTTTCAACACCTATCATCCATCAACTACACGCCTACCTCAATCTGAGATACTGCACCGTGAAATCTTCAACGAAACTTACACAATAAATATATCATTCAGGCTCCATGGGCTTCTCTTCAGTCAGAAGATTCTAGCTCATCCGACATTGAAGCCTGCTTGGCTGCAAATAAAGACATCTTAACAAATCTAGGGTTCCCGAGTATCAGAATAGGAAATCCTTGCCTATAGGGTGAAGTTTGTCTATGATAGCAAGGATTTCAAAGAGTTTAATACCTAAAGAGAAGAAAGAATTTGAGAAAACGTGCCCGTGAGTCTGTTCAAGTTCCATTTCCTAACACCCCCTTTGGATTGTGAGATTTCGAGAGAAAAGAAAGGGGATGGAGAGAAAGGCAATGCTTTCCCAGGTTTGGATGGTCGGTTAGGTGGGAGAGAGTGGGAGAGGGAGGGAGAGTGGAATCCTTTCAAAGCCCTATTCCGTTTCTCACCAATATTGGCGCGATTCCGTGAGAAACGGATCGTCGGCCGCATGTGAGTTCCACCCCGTCATCGGATCGTCGTCATACTTGCACGGTTGTTTTCGTCTCGTCGAGGCCAAGCCAGATCTGTTATTAAAACTAAGTTTTGAGGTAGCCGGAGAGTCGCCGGAAAGTCGCTGGAGATGGGAGAGGTCACCGGAATGGGAGGGAGATAGAGTGATTTCTCTGGGTTGTTTGGATGAGAGGTGAGAAACCCCTCCCAGCCTCCCCTTTCTTTTCTTTTCTCACTAGCAAGGGAAAAGACTCCCCTTTCTTCTCTTTTCTCCTCTCACCGTTGCTATTGATGCAATAACTTTGAAAGACACGTATAGTCCACATGCATGGTGTCCAAATTTTCAGGGTTCAAAAGTGACATGAGAAGAAGATTGGACAAAGGAAAAACCATATGTTAGAAAGTGTCATATTTGGTAGCTAATAGATTAGATCCATAAGTGAAAAAAAGAGTTTACAGACATAGACAACAAGGAATGTTTCAGTGCCTGAATCGCCTCTGTTCGGGTCTGAAACATCACCTGGGTCTCCATGAGACATTAGGCTGCACCTGCACCCGTCTCCACTTCAAGAAGGGAGATATGGAAACCTGTGAATTCACTGTTCTGTGGGGGTGTTAAGATGCCGAAACGACAGTCGATTAGGAGACCATCTATACGGAAGCCTGTAAATTCACCTGTCTCCGAAACATCATGTTCAACAGTTTTGCAGGTAACAAATGCTGAGTTATCCTCAACCAGCCAACAGAAGATTGCAAGATTTTTCTATTTTTTTCCCTTAAAGCCATGGAGCATCTATAAAAGGCTTCGCAATCTCTTTCAAACTAAAATGCCAAAAAAATTTAAGGAGACCATCTAGTTCATCAACCAGCGTTATCAGAAATTTCAATCCTTCTTCGTTTTCGTGCTAGTACTTGGAAGTTGGAACTGAAAAGGCCTATTTTCCTATAGATTTCTTCTAGGTATCAATATTCAAAATCTTCGAGTCTCAGAAGAACTTCGAGATCCACGTGCAAACAAATCTACTAATACATCCATCTCTGCCTTTCTTAGGCAACTAGAGATCCTCGAATTGGCGTTAAGACCCCACACCCCTTCATAGTTCATACCCCTCCTAAAAGGTAATCAACAAGTGTTAGTAATTCCAGGTGCTTCACTTTTCCTTCTCATTTGCAATCAAAACTTGTGCTGAGTTTTGAAAAAAGGGTCTTGTTTGTGCAAATCCTGAGCCTTGCGTGTTCAAATAAGTCGAGCCTTGGATGTTCAAATAAGTTGAATGTTGTAATTGTGCCTTGAATTCAAGCCGTTCAAAGAAAGTGTGAAATTTGGTGCGAAAAGCCGTTTTCTGCCTCGCTTGTCCGGACAAAGGAAGTTTTGTCCGGACCAGCAGGTCTGGGATGATTTGGGAAGTTTCTGCCTTGCTCGATATGAATGGATCGTGCCATCGTATTGATCCTAATCAAACTTACATACACTAAGTAAATTGGAAATAAAGTTTACTAGAATCTCTCTTTTCATTTAGTAGGAAGAATGGAAATGAAATAAAACATGCCCTTACCATTGTCAATAGTAGCACCCACTATAAATTTCAGCAGAAGAAGCTCAACAAATTACATTCCCATATGATCAAAATCAAAGGACACAAGCCCAACGTACGTGCTAATTTTTAAGCTACTGACGACACATTTTAAAGGGAAACACTGGAACATAGATTGAAAATATAGCAGAACCAAAACTACAAATGAGTAGACAAAAGCAATTCAGATGCAAGAAAAAACACTCGGGAAAAATAAAACTAACTCAAGAATCAAAGAACCCATAACTTGCATCTTCGCAAAAGTAGGCCAACTTCAATTGGATTTATCTTCGCAGTTAAGGTAGCTTTCAAGAAATAATAATTGAGGAACAATGCATCCAGGAGACTCATTCATCAAACAAGGTTTGCAGCAAGAGCCAGAGAACACTGCCAAACAAGGTTTGCACCACCGATTAGAATGTTCGCGCCACTAAATCAACAGAACAAAAGTGAGTGACATTTTCCAAAATCTTGTCCAACTAAACTTTAGAAACTCCTACTCTTCCAAAAAATGTATCTTAAGATACGTGATACATATCCCGATATGATTTATATGATAAAAAAAAACGATATACAATACGTATCCCAATTTGAAAACATTGGTAGTACCGTCCACACCCTTTCATAGTTCATACCCATCTCTGCCTTACCATTGTCAATAGTAGCACCCACTATAAATTTCAGCAGAAGAAGCTCAACAAATTACATTCCCATATGATCAAAATCAAAGGACACAAGCCCAACGTACGTGCTAATTTTTAAGCTACTGACGACACATTTTAAAGGGAAACACTGGAACATAGATTGAAAAGATAGCAGAACCAAAACTACAAATGAGTAGACAAAAGCAATTCAGATGCACGAAAAAACACTTGGGAAAAATAAAACTAACTGAAGAATCAAAGAACCCATAACTTGCATCTTCACAAAAGTAGGCCAACTTCAATTGGATTTATCTTCGCAGTTAAGGTAGCTTTCAAGAAATAATAATTGAGAAACAATGCATCCGGGAGACTCATTCATCAAACAAGGTTTGCAGCAAGAGCTAGAGAACACTGCCAAACAAGGTTTGCACCACCGATTAGAATGTCCGTGCCACTAAATCAAAAGAACAAAAGTGAGTGACATTTTCCAAAATCTTGTCCAACTAAACTTTAGAAACTCCTACTCTTCCAAAAAACGTATCTCAAGATACGTGATACATATCCTGATATGATTTATATGATTAAAAAAACGATATCAATTTGAATACGCAACCAATGGTTCTGAACCATCCGGTTCAGAACCGTCCGATTCAGACCCCTCAGACTTTCTTTCATCATCTTGGCCCAACCAGGCCCATAATTTCGCCGGTATATCGAGCCACGCGAGTTGGATTATGGTTCTCATAACGATTATGTTCATCTCATCGCCTTCTTCGGTAACGAATGAATAGAGAAGAATGTCCTTGATATGCAGGAGAGTTACTGTTGAGAGGCGGTCCACTATGCACCACCGGACCGTCGTCACAAGCCGCCGGAGGTACATCAACCCCTAATATCTCGTTGCCTGGGCCGGCGAAAATCGGAACAGATTCGCCGCTCGAATTCAGAGGTAATTTGGATAAGGTAATTTCAAGTCTTGAAAGAAAGGGTCGATATTCGAGCCAGAGTTTCCTAAGAATGTATCAGCTGGTTGAATACACAATTCATCCTCGAATGAATTGTGTATTCGACCAGCTGATACATTCTTAGGAAACTCTGGCTCGAGATGAATTGTGTATTCGATCGGCTAATACATTCTTAGGAAACTCTGGCTCAAATATCGATCCTTTCTTCCAAGACTTGAAATTACGTTATCCAAATTACCTCTGCGTTTGAGCGGCGAATCTGCTCTGCTTTTTGCCGGCCTAGGCAATGAGATATTGGGGGTTACTGTACCTCCGGCGGCTTGTGACGATGGGCCGGCGGTACATAGTGGACCGCCTCTCAACAGTGACTCTCTTGCATATCAAAGACATTCTTCTCTATTCATTCGTTACTGAAGAAGACAAATGAGATGAACAGAATCGTTATGAGAACCATAATCCAACTCGCGTGGCTCGATATACCGGCGAAATTATGGGCCTGGTTGGGCCAAGATGATGAAAGAAAGTCTGAGGGGTCTGAATCGGACGGTTCTGAACCGGATGGTTCAGAACCATTGGTTGCGTATTCAAATTGGGATATGTATTGTATATCATTTTTTTAATCATATAAATCATATCAGGATATGTATCACGTATCTTGAGATACGTTTTTTGGAAGAGTAGGAGTTTCTAAAGTTTAGTTGGACAAGATTTTGGAAAATGGAGAGATACTACAAGGTGGGAATGAGAGTATTTACATGCAATACACTTGAACTCAAACTTTTTTTGGCTTGGTACAAAATTACTTTAATCCATCCCTATTTATATTGCCCCATGGAAGGCTCTAATCCGTAGATATTTTTATAGAAGATAAATAGGTAGATTTTAGAACTACACATGTGACTAAATCTCAGAAAACAAACTAGATATTTCACAAGAATAACCTAGAGCTTCTAAAAATTAAATATTCTAGAGCTTCTGTAACCACCTTCAATAATATTTGAATCCGTGGGCTTTATCAATTGGGTTTGTTTGAACTTTAGTTTCTTGTGTTTAAAAAAATAAATCTAGTTTATGCTTCAGCTATGTTAACATACATTAATTAATTCACAATTAAAAAGTAATTATACTAATAACATCAACAAAATATGCTTGCATTTTTAAAAAAAATTATAAATTAAAATGCAAAATTTCAAGTCTCTCAACTGGGGTCTATCACACTAAGGCTTTCTATTGTCTTAGTTATGAAAAGAAAAGAAGAGTTACAACGTGATTCAGACAAAACACAATCAAAGTATGATTCTTTTATTCACGCCCTACATTAAGGTTGAATTTTCTATCAAATGATTTGAAGGTCGCCATAATTAGATCAAATGGCTTAAATTAATGCGTTTGGGGTTCCGCTTCTTAAAATAAGGTCCATCTTTTTCCCAATAAGTAATCGTAGGATACGTATCGAATCAAGATACGCTTCTATATCATAGGTTACGCAAATGTACCATAGGATTTCTATGCGAATAGGATACAAGATGGGATACATATCGTTTTCTAAAGGAGAAGATACGAACCGTAAGATACGTATCCTGTATCTTAGGTTTTTAACAACTATGGTTGCTGCTGAAGGGTCGTCGTTGTCCGATAAGTTGACGGCAATAGCCATCATTTTGCCGTCGAACGAAGTCACAAGAAATGTGAGTAATCTTATCTTGTTCTCTATACGAACTCAATTATTCAGTGTTTAATTTGACGTATTCAGGGTTTATTCTATTCACAATACACTTTTTGCTAAATACAATCCATAACCCCGGAAAAGAAAGAGTGGATTTTATATAGCAATGACTTGTATTTAGCAAAAGGTTGATTGTGTATAGAATGGCAGCGGATCCTCTATGTGTCCTACTTCTCTATCCCACCCCATCCAATTGCCACGTTGCACACTTGCACTCTTCCCTCCCCTTTCCAATTCTATTTGTAACCCCGTTAGGTTCCTCCATTAAGTTATAACCCCCCTTTGTTCCTTAAATTCGCATTTTACATTTTATTTCCCTTAAAATAATGGCCAACAGCTATATGAACTTTTTTTTATTGTTAATTACAAAATTTGCTAAGCAAAGTTACCACATCTGATGTTTTGTTATCGACCAAAAAAGCTAAAAAAAATTTATAAAAAAAAAAAAACCCAAGGGGTTGGTCCGGTGCTATAAACTCTTTTGGGATCCATAAAAAGCTTTGTTCTAGAGCCTCCGCTAGCAGACGGTAGGGTTAGTTCGCAAGATTAGTTGAGGTGTGCAAAAGCTCGCTCATACACCTAATTTATTGGTTTGTCTCGATAATAGTTATTGAAAAAGTAAAAAATTAAGTATCCTTTTGAATTATTAGTTCGGCTCAACGAAAGTAATTGGAAAGGTAAAAAAATTCCGGGTCAAGTTTTTTTTAAATCATTGATCAAAGGCTAGGAGAGAAATTGAAAAGGTTAAAAGATCAAGATCATAATTTTTTTATTTTTTTTTAATTCCTCTTGTCGAGACGAACTAATAATCCATAAAATTTTGACTTGAAACTAATAAATACGAAATTTGTTTGAACTAATAATCCATATAATTTTGACTTGAAACTAATAAATACGAAATTTGTTTGAACCAAGAAAAAATGAAAAGAAAAACATGTCAAAGTGGGTCTGTAGTCTATGTGAAAGCACTCGGTGGATATTCCAGTATAGTGCATGGCCATCATTTTTGGGTTTCCTGAGCAAGACCCATTCTGGGGTTAGAAACAATCAAATGGTGATTGGTGCAGAAGCAAAGCTGTAACGGGGAGTTAAGGGAGGAACTAACGGGGTTAAATAGAATTTGGAGAGAGAATTGATATTGACACTTCTCTTTTTTATGTTCCCGAAAGGATTAGGAAACGTATTGGAATTTGGAGAGAAAATTGATATTGACACTTCTCTTTTTGATGTTGGCACTCCCCTTTCTGATATTGACAATCCCCTTTTTTATTCTATTTTAGGGTGAAGTTACTAAACCACTATTGTAGTTTATAATTACACAACTAACCTTGTAATTTATAATTACGCATTTTTCTCTTGTTTTCAAAATACAAGGGTGGTTTAGTAACTTCACCCTAATAGAAACAAAATAGGGAGTGCCAATATCATAATGGGGAGTGCCGATATCAATTTCCTTTGGAAACCCAATATTAACGAGGAAAAGATTTGGAGAGTGGTTTGCGGGGTGACCATTTCTTTTGGGTCCATCGCTCTGACTACGTTCATTTAGAGCTTTGTCGAGAAAAATTTGTGGCGGTACCTCTCACGCATCTCAACTGTCTGAAACACTTTTAGATGGTTTGGATTTTAAATAAACTCTTATTTGTAAGAGTGTATTTAAAATTCGGACCGTCTAAAACAGTGACAGTTCCAGAAATTTGCATTTGGGTGTTCGGAAATTACCTTAACTCTACTAGCTGATTTATTATCCAAAAGTATAAGTATAAAATCTCATATACTAGATAACTACAAGGCGAAATGAATAGTGCGGTCAAAAAATATAATCTCTATTCTAAAAAAGATAACTACGAGGCGAAATGAGAACTTAAAAATAGTATAACCATTTTTTTTTTAACAAAAATTAATTTTTTTGTAAAGTTGTCGTATTGCGTAGTAGACATTGTTTCAAGAATGGAGGGGGTAAAATTAGTTGTCATAGAGGAGCTCTCATATTTTATGCCAACATATAACTGGCGTTAATCTACTAAAACCGTTTTAAAAGAAATTGTAGCGAGTATGTTGGGGCTAACTTTTTCAAAAAATTGTAAGTTTTTAGGAAGACGTGATGAGATTTTCTATTGTAGTCTTAAATTCGTTAACGGGGTTTGCAATGTAGTTGAATTTTTTTAAAGTTTTTGTCCGTAATTCTATAAGCTAACTAGGAAAAGAGAAATTGTTGTCATGGATGCGAAATTAACACATTTAGACTATCGACAGTAAAGATGGAGAGAGAACACAGAGCATAATACTTACACCAATAGTTTTTTTTTTCTTTTTACTTTTTGAATTTCTTTTATTACAAATGTGTGCTTTATTTGAGATAATGTTAGATGTTCAAATATGAATTACCTGGATTGATGAGCTGGAATTGAGTATTCAATTGGTTTTGCGTTGGGTGTTCAATTCTTTTTGGGATAGGTTTTCAAGACTATTAGACTAATAAATGTGCTGATAGCTTAAAAACCCCTTTCATAACCAACCCCTGTGATGCGCTGTGCAAGAATATAGTACTATTTAGTTTCCCCTAATAAGTTGGGGTCACTTTTCATACCGTTAAAAGTGCTAAAAGTTGGATATTTTTTCAAAAAATTATGTAAAAGTAGGGTTTAGTGTTTACGGGTTAGGTGTATAGGGCTTAGGGTTCAGGATAATTTCTCTATACATTGGCCCTCCAATTATTTCACCAGTCAAAATGGTTAGATAAATTGATTGACTTCTTCATTGGAAATTCCAAATTGTACCCCCAAAAAAAGAGGAAAGATTAAGGCACTAATATTTTACACCAACAATTGCACAAACTCACATGGAATATGTGGGACCCTATATGCTGGTAGGTCTCACAAATTCCATGTGAGAGTTTGTACAATTTTTGGTACAAGTGGTGGGTCCCACACGCGGGCCCTTACATGTGGGCTCCAACAAGATTGGTTCTCCATCAACTGGATCAAGACCCTATTCAGAACCAATTAAGAATATATCCAAGGTAAACAATCTAACAAGAAATTATTCGTTTCCAAAGATTAATAAATTTTTTGATTATCAAAAAACAATCTAACAAGAAATCATAGTGTTTTGAGATTCTATTTCCTCAATTTCTCTCATGTAAAACTATTTTCACTTTAACGTACAACGGTCCAATATATTATTTGAAATAATGATTGAGACCAACAATATTTCGCACAGAAAGCAACTTTCATACATAAACCATATAACACTAACACCAAGTTTCTTTTACAACTGAAGAATGAACTGCTATACAAAAATCAGTTGGCATTAGCAAAATAATCTTTTCTCCCTTAGCTCAGCCACGGGAACGAACATTACAGAATGTTCATTCATGGTCGATGCATCTGTTTGATGAGATTTTTCATTTGGAAGTCCCATTAAAATCTGTTTAAGTTCTTTTACCTTACCCTTGATTTTGCAGAGCTTCTCCAACTCAGCTTCTGCTTCTTGTGCTCCACCTCCAGCCTTGAAGTTTACTCTCTTCTTCTTTTTCTTGGCGATACTCTTCAAAAGTTTCAGACTCACGTCATCACCACACTCCATGTTAGCCTGAGAATGTATAAAAACGTATAAGTTACATTGTTACTTATGTGGCATATCGTGGGTACACCGACAAAAATTGGACACCATGTCGGGAGATTACACACATATGGTTTCTTTATTCTTTTTAGAGCCAAAGACAATATTGGTCACTTGAGAGACACATTTGCATCCTCATGAACACATTGCTTGTTCGAAAAACAAATACCTTTCATTCTATTGATGAAATAAGAAGCAGGTAGCCTAGCCAAAAAAAAAAAAAAAAAAGAGCAGGTAGATCTTTGGACACTTATGTGGCGTATCATGGCTACACCAACAATCTCCGGCACCGTATCGGACACACACAAAAACTCGTTATTTGTTTCTTTTTTTAGGACCGAGAGACAATATTTGGACACTTTGAAGAGTCATATTTCCATCCCTTAGAGCACGTGAAAACACATTACTAGTTTGTCATGAAATAAGAAGAATGTAGATTATACCTATTCGCCCCTCGTCCTTTAGTCTTTTGATTTTTCAGGAATGTTGTGTTAGATAAGTATGGATTAACAAGAAAATGTCTATTTAAATGTTGTATGGTTTAGCTTTTTAGTTTTGATGGAATACATTTACTACTTCATTTGGACCATGTCTTGGTTGTCAAGTTATGGAATGCATTTACTACTTCATTTGGACCATGTATTGGTTGTCAAGTTATGGAATGCAGGGGTCATTTAAGTTGCATTTTCCACACAAAAGTTTTAAAAGTAAATGAGATAGAAATATAAACAGAAGATTAGGTGAAATCGGTGTCCCGTGTCCTGCATTTAGTTAAATTTATGGTGTGGCGTGTTGTGCATCCATGTTGATGCTACATGGCCTGACGAACTTTTAAATGCCCCTAACCTTTTCAAATAAGAGAAAACACAGTAACTCTGAAGGCAGGAATTCTTTAAAATTTCAGGAAAATATACCTTCTTGTGATCGAGTAAAGCTCTCTTGTGCTGCTTTTTCTTCAATGGGCTACGAAGAAACTGCTTGTTCTTTCTTCTATACACTATTTCCACCTGCTTAGGTGAATGGACTGCCGTTGCTGACGATTTATCCTTGGATACTAATGGATCAGCAGTAGCTTTGTCCTCCCCCACTTTGGATCTGGTTTCCTTCGTTGATTTTGGACTAATGCTGTCCATTTGTTTTGGTTCCTCTCCTGGTAACTGCTCAAGGAGATAAGACCGAAGTTAAAGCTTCAAGAAACAAATTGGGGACCAGTAAAATTAGAACTCCCACACTAAAAGCCAGTCATCAGAACATGGAAAATAGAGTTTGAGTTTAACCCAAAGACCTTTTGGACTCCGGAGTATTCAAAAGTGAAAAACAAACTGACTGTAATTTGCTATTTTCTCAAGAAATTGGTTAATCTAACGGGAATTTGCTGGAATAATGATTTACGTAGCAACCCCTCAAGAATGTAAAATTGTCGTTTTAAGTATGAAAAAACTGACAAAAATAAAAAATAGAAATTGCCTTGTGTAATTAGCCAAGAAGACAAAAAGTAATAGGAGCATTACACTTGAAAAGAGAAGATCAACACCTAAAGAATTCAGTAGAATATCATCTTACCTTTCTGGCTTTAAGTGCAGCATAACGTGCATTTTTGAACCATTTGTTAACCTAGAAATGGAAACACAAAAGACAGTAAATTTCAGGAGGAATGTGTAATGTCATGTCCCCAAAGCTAAGCATCACCAATAATTGGCTCCTATTCTTTTGTCTAATTCCTTCTCCAAAATGCCACAGCAATTGAAGCACATCCGGATCCTTGAATGTCCGGAACGCGTCATATTTTCCTTCACTAACTTTTTTGCACAGGTCCCAGTTGTTAACAATGAGAATAATAATAATTTAGGAAAGTAGTTTTACGGGTTCAATGATGGATGCATCACCATGGACAGTGGAGCTAAAATATCTTTGCTATACGGGCAACGCAAAGCATAGTAGCAGACGAATGGAACTGGCTATAGTTATCCTATTTTTGACCCCAAAAAAATGGCAGTAAAAAATAAACAAATGAAGTTTATCTTAGTTTGGATTTTGATAACATGCTTATCAGTTGATATAAATCATCAGCAACTAATTTACAAGTACCTCTAGCGTCAAGGGAATTGTTTTGGACTTCAATCTCAGAGTTTTACCTTTTCAGTATCAAGACATAGCTGCTTAGAAAGGTTATCCTTGACAGCTTTAGATGGAAGTTCATTCTCGGCAAAGACAAGGCGAAGCTTCTGGTATACAACACACGAAACGGAAGGGATCAACAGGCATGACAAATTTAAAAAAACAAAAATCAAATACAAAGAAATAAATGCTTGACCAAAGCTTCATGTGCTATGAAAATGAATCCCAACTACCTCAAGAGCATCGGGAGGGATTCTGAAAAATGGTCGTTTAGTTTTGCCACCAAGTGGAAGTGTCTCTTTGCATTCCACATTAGTCATGTTTGTAAATTTCTTCTCACTTTTAAACAGAGTCATGAGGGTGCTGGCTGCATCAGACTCCTTTTCTCTCCTCTTTCTTTTGCCAGGGCCCCAATCTTCATCTTCGCTAATTTGTTCACTCACTGGAGCATCCTTTCCAAACATTTCCTATTCAAAGAGGAAATTAACCACATGAAATTCCAGAACGAGATATCAATCACCCCTGACAAAACAATGAAGGGTTCAAATTTTCTTAAAGAACATATAAAAGTTTTTTCACATCAAATGAGAACTTCACCCATTGGCACAACAATGAGGGATTTTTCAGTGCTAACGCCACCGTATGTTCACCAGCGCTTGTTTCACGGAGTGGCTTCAAAAGTAGGCATTTAGATTTCATTGACTAATACTAGAAATTACCATCAAGTACTAGGAGACCTGAGACTAAGATCAACTTAACGTGACATAAACTGATAATTAGGCCGTCAACCCCTTCACAAATTTTTGTCATATCTATTTTCACAATATTGCTCAATGAACATAATTGTAATCACACATGGCAAAGTTTCAATTGGTTATGGATCAGAAGGTGTCTAGAATCAAGGACAATGCAGGACTTCGACCGTAGGGGAGTGAAAGTACATACGGTAAAACAGTTATAAAACAAACATATTAAACTTGTAGGGGCTTGACCTACATAATATGGAAACATTTTGATCAAATCCAACTATAACAACAAGAGCTTTTGAAACTTAACCAATTTCATTCAAATCCAACAATCAATCTTGCACATCAAGTGATAAAAGGGTCCCACCTCCATTGACAGAGTCACTCCCACATTACATGAAACCAAAATAGACCTTAAGTTCAGAGTCTTAAAATACTCACATGATATAATTTTGTGTAGTCAACAGTCCTTCGCTCCCTGGGTCCACTTAAAATCTCATGATCAGTTGTCCCGGCACAATCTATACCAACAGATTCCTCAAAAGAGGCATTCCATCCGCCCTTGCCAGGCATCGCTGATTCAGAAAATACTTCATCTTCAAGAGACCATAGGCTGCTGGAACTGCTTGCATCATCCGAAGCATCAGCTTCAGAGCCAGCTCTGCCGTAACTGCAGCTATTTTCATTTTTCTCTGGATCATAGTCATCATCTTCTGAGTCGTCAGAAGGCCATTCTTGTTCAGGATTTTGCGAAGCACCTCCACCTTCAGATAAAGTAGCTTCGTCCTTGAAAATTTCCTGTTTTGATTTCATCGAGATAGGTTCTCTAAAAAAACTAGAGCAGAAATATCAAATCAAAAGGATGTGTAAGAGTTATTGTAAACCACCTGCCAGTGGTTGTCAGTAGAGAAGTGAGTCCCAAGATGAGCATTCATTGCTTCTATTATTTCCATCTTGCAATCACAAAACTTGCAAAGCCATCCTTGATCTCCTGGAGGAACTGAAAAATTTATTGATTGCGTTAAGTTTTATGGCAAAGCCTTTTGCTAAAACTTCATATTTGGTGTAGCATTCAGAAAAAACTCAATACAATTTTATTAGCACTCACTGTTTTCAGTCAACAGTGGAGGATCCAGACATTTTTGGTGAAAAGCACAATTGCATGTCCCATCACATAGGATAATATCATTATCAGGGAAAGCTTCTCGCAACTTGCACTTTGCACAGATTATCTGAACAAAAAGTGGCGAAACAAAATGAGAAAAACCATAGTGATAGTAAAAAACATCAGTCGCATTGTTCAAAATCAAGAAACCTCATAAAGTGTTGAAAGAGTGAGGGAAATAGACAAAAAGTAGTGTAATGGTAGAGTTGTTTTGCGACTCAGTTTCGCCATTTGGTTCTAGTGCTGAAGCTGAAAGCCAATGTAGTTCACCAAAATAGCTGGAACACATTTGGGTAACCAAACAGCATATAATTGGTTCTTTGAAGGCAAAAGATAACTCTCAGGTAAAACAAAGGACTCGGTTCAATGTAATTGGGAAATATAAATGATGTGGACATAAAATTTTACATGTTCATGGTGTACAGATCCATCTGGAGCAATTACAGAGTCTTCAATACACCCTGCAGAGCTCAGGAATTCCAGCTGGCAAATGGCATCACGGAGTCCAAGTTTACACTTCAAAATCTCCTTCTTGGCTCTTTGAAGTTCCTTTTCTGGCTTAATCTTTTCTCGGCTGAGAGAGCGAGATAAAGAGAGAAAAAACACTATCAGTGTAAAGGAATAACCAATCAATGACCAGTGAGTTCAGTCCCCAAAAAAAAAAAAAAAAAAAAGTGAACAGTTGCATAAGAAATTTCTACCACCGAAAGATTACCTATCAACATCAAATATGATAACACAGTGCTTAATATGTTTGCATGCTGCTTAAATTCAATGGCTATATCAAAGGGTGTGTTAAAGGAAAACTTGGAAACTTTCTAACTGTATTCATGGTGTAACTTTGTTTAGTGGACAAATTAGCCCAACTGGGATGATTGTGCAATGCTAAAACTAAAGAAAGTACTTTGAAAAGAGTCAAAGACTTCACGTGACTCAGATTGTGCAATATTTGTTTAAGAAAATAGTTCAGAATTTTAACTAGACACTCAAAACCTCAGGCCCTACAAGCAAAGAGTCCATACTTCAGCAAGATGAATTTCACATACCTCTGACCTTTCCAACCTTCCCCTGAATAAGCATCAATGAGATTCTGCTCTAACTTCATTTTTATTAACAGGTACCTTGTCCTCCTTTGCAAGCGGGCAGCATCGTCTCGCTCCACATTATCCCTTTGCCTCCTTCGCTTCCTTCTTTTCCTCACTTTTTGAGATTTAACATCTTCTTTGGCTTCTTTCCCAATTTCATTGAAACCCTTCGGTGACGGGTTTTCAAATTGAAGACTTAAGGAATGCTGCTTCTTGTGGAACTTGGTTTTGTGCATGCCTGTTTTCCCATTGAAACTTTTACTTAAAGAATCATTTATCTCCCCTTTGCTTACAGACTTCGAAATTTTTTTCTTCCATGTTAAACCAATAGCAATGCCGTGGGACTTTGATTTTTGTTTGTGTCCCTTGATGTGCAATACTTCTGTACCATTTTTTATCGGCTTAGACACAGTTCCTGTCGTGGTTGAAGAAGGGTTTCCAGCTTCCTGGGGTATTAGCTTCCTTGCGTTTCCAAGCATATTGATCACTTACATGTCACAACTGAAACAGTCCAGAAAGTATTAAGACATGGATAGTGTAATCGAAGACAAATTAAACTGATAAGCATGGCTTCGAATGCATGAAAAAGAAGTATAAATGTTACACTATTGAATATGCATTAATCTCATAAAAATTCTTTTAACACATGATCTGTTTTCTCCATACTCATTAAAAATCATTGAATTAAAGCAACGATGCAAACATACATCCTCCAGCTGTGAAGATAATGTGCCACATGACCAGCATCTCAGCAAAAGCAACGATATGCACCAAGATCAACACGTCACACATTCTAATGTTAACACCTCTACGTACACCCATACCTAAATCAAGACTTGCTTTCTTAAACCGATGCTTCTGCTTACAATCAGTAGTTATTGATCGTGACCTAAACAATCTAGCATACCCCAGTGCTAAGTTACCAATTGTTCCAAAAGTTTAAGCCGTGACCTAAACAATCAATCCTGTCTACTAAGTGGAGAAGAAGAATGCAAAAATTAACAAATGCGAACGGAGATACTTGAACCAAATCCCAGGAAGATGATACCATGTTAAGTCACCAATTGTCCCCAGCAACATATTCGAGCTATTCAACACTAAGAAGCGTATTCATCGATAATCACATTGCCCTTCCCATGTCCAACAAAACGAACCATCACAGCCCACGAGAAAAGTCGAGATTACCCAAAAAAAACTAAATTGTAGATTTCAAGAATACAATAATTAGAAGATATCATAACGCAGAAAAATAAAAAATTGACCAGGTAAAGAACAACGCAAAAACCCAATTCGGGAGACGTGATCAACCTGACCAAAGAAAAACAGTAGACAACACCACCACTCACGGGGAGCCCAGAGAGTATCGTCATGTCAAGAAATCAAAAGATAGCTGAGAAAACTCGAATACATTGACAACAATTAATCTACGATCTTTAGCAGAGAAATTCAAAATAAACCCAGAAAACACTTGAAAGCAAATTTCCGTTGAAAACCCAATTAGGATGTCAAAGTTCATATGTTCAGTAGAATTGGGTAGTTTCAAGAAATCACCTGGAAGAAGAGAGAGATATATAATGAAAGATCGAAAAAGGCTTGAGGAACTCTCGGACTAATGCCATATGTATAAATAGTACTAATTGGCTGGTGGCTGAATCTGAAAGGGTGAATGTTGATTTGATTGGAATGAGTTCCAATCAAGATTTCAAATTTGAAACTTGGGTTTTATTTATTCTTCGGGAAAAATGTTGAATTGAGTTTGTTCGATCGCCGCCGTCTCTTCCCTAGTTCCCTTCCCGGCCAGCCCAACGGTCAGCTCTCTCTCTCCCCCTCTCTCAACTCTCTCCCCCGAGGCCAAGGAGTAAATGGCTCTGTGTCTGTCATTGTTTTCTTTTTTCTATTTTCCCTGTCTTTGCAATAATATGTAAATTACATTAAAGCCTCTTAATTAATAGTATGTTTTTCAGTTACCACCTTAATGTACAAAACTCAACACTTAACGCCCTTCAACTACGTAAACGGTAAATAGAGTTCGGAAAATGCTACAAACACTAACAAGTGTACCAATTATTACACTAATTGTCCATGTGGCACTCTTTTAGTGGATGAATCTATCCATGTATTTAATAGTGCATTAATATGGTAATGTCATGTGTGCATTTAGTATAATAGTTGGTACACTTGTTAATGCATGTAGCATTGCTCATAGAGTTAACCTGTTAAAGGAAAATGCTAATACACTTTTTATACCCACCAAGTGTTATTGTACTGGTTGGGATAAAGACATCGATTGCCTTGTACTTTTATCGTCTTCCATCAGTTAGATGATTAATTTGGCTTTGTCCAAGATTTTTTGTATTGAACTTGTACTTTTATTGTTTTCCATCAGTTTGTAATGAATTCCGTTATGTAAGTGTCGATGGACTTATCTCACTTTTGTCAACAAAAAAAAAATTGTTATTGTACTTCTCTCTCTCTCTCTCTCTCTCAATACCCCTGTGCGGCGGCAGGAAGGGAAGGCCATGGTACCATTCTCATACCCCTTTGCTTTTTTCCTTTTTTTTTTTTTCTTCCTTTGTCTCTCCAGATCAACAACTTGTCGTTTGATTTGTGAGAGTTGTATCTCTCACTTTTTAAAGATTTAGTTTCGTTAGTGAACAATTTTTTGGTTTACAAATTTGGCTCTTTCAAACGTGGTTGCTTCACAATGATATACGTGTCAACTGTGCTCCAACCCTACATGATGACTTTGGCGAGGCAACTCGTGTCTGTGAAGATCTACAGTTTTGAGAGTTCATTGGTGTGTTTATTCTTGGTCGGAGTCCATCTGACCGCCTGGGTACTTGTTGTCTTTTCTCTTTGGTTAGCTCTGTTCTTTTTTAAGACTGCTAATTCTATATATGAATTTTTTGGCAAATCTATTTGAGTTAGGTGCAATGTCTAGCCTGGGATGTAAGACACCAATTGTCTTTTTTTTTTATTCAATTTGTGTTAGTTAAATGATCAGTTTGGCTTTATCCAAAATATTTCTAATGAACTCCATTATGTAAATGTCGTTGGGCTTTTATTATAATATAATCTTCTCAATTTTGTCAAAAAAGAAAAGTGTTAGTATTGTATTGTTATCTAAACTTACCTTCTTCAATTTCTCTCTTTCAATTATTACACCCCAATCACCTCTCACGTCCCTTAAAATTTCATAGGCAGTGTCATTCCCCAAACCAGTTACAAGGTGTTTTGGTTAAATGATTTAATTGGATTTTTTTTTTTTTTATTAAAAAAATTACATTTGTTAGTTTTTCATCAAAAATTTTTATGGATTGGTTTGTCTCGATGGGAGTAATCTCAAAATTTTTAAAATAAAAATCATGATCAAAATTTTAAGAATTTTAGATTATTTTTGTCCCTTTGATTTGGGTTTTAAAAAATTTTAGAATTTTAGATTATTTTCACTTTTCCCTTTTACCAAAAATAAATCGGATATCATTTAGTTGATAAACATTTTTATCATTTGCATCCAAACACTAGATTAAACCCACTCGAACCCATAATTGCCGAGTTATATGTGCCCCGATCGGGCAAAATGATATCCAATTATTCTACTTTAACGTTTCCGATCGTCGGAAAACAACCTCACACCACCCTCACTCGCCCCAAATCCCCTTTACACAATTTTTTAGTTTAGTTGATAATTTTTACTTTTGTGATTCTTCTCTCTAATTTATAAGTAGAAAAAGCTAATCCGACTAAATTATTTAACCAAAACAACCCTCACCACCCCTCACTCTGATAAAATCCGACACATGCACCTCTCTCTCTCTCCCTCTCTCTCTAGGGCTGATTATGGATTTGGTTGTATCAAATTAACCAGAATTGTTTATGGGTTTGAGGGTCATTTTATGTTTGGGGATTTTTTTTGAATTCACACAATGATATTGTATGGAGAAATGGGGAGCTGTTGAGGGGGCTTTGCAAAAGTATTCACACATAAATTGGAGGTGGTGGCTGCTCGCGCCCTTTCTCTATCCCTCTCTCCCAAACTTCTTTTGCCATCACATTAAACCATTTTCTTTTACCAACTCTTTCATGGTTTGAATGCTTGAATTTATCAACTAACACTACAACACATTCATGAATTCCTTTACCAGTTTGTAGAATTTAATGCCTCCATATCTCTATTTCGTTTTCAATAAAAGGATTGTTATTGGTTGCAGTGTTATTAAAAAAGGTAGCATTATTTCTTTCCTGTACCAATTTGAAAGTGGGATTTGATTGGTGTTGAAGGATTAGTGGAATCAAAACTAGAAAAAAATTGAAAAGTTGTGATTTATCAGTAAAAAAGCTAAATGAGTAATGAAAATGGTTTTCAATATCAATGATTAAGAATTTTGGAGGCCACAAAGAAATGGTGTATAATTAAGTTGTGTTTGATGATATGCTGCAACCTATAAAGTCTGTTTTGTGTGACTCGGTATATGATATGCTGCAAAGGAAAAAAATGCATGAACTACAGAATAAATTATACAATTCAGATAATTACGGAACCTAGTTTCATCATGAATGAAGTCTGTTTTGTGTAACTCGGTATAAATCATTGAAATGATGGGCCTTCACAGAGAGAGAGAGAGAGAGAGAGAGAGAGAGAGAGAGAGAGAGAGAGACATACATGTGTAGTTATATATGCAAGTGCACGTATGATAATTATGTATTGGATAACAAAAGGGTATTTTAGTCTTAGGAACTCATTTAGTTAGTTATGGGTTGCTCACATGACATGGTTTCATCCAAATCCCTAAGAGACCCCTAATGGAAGAAGTTTGATGTCAAAATTCTAGTAGTGGCATGGTTGATGGTGGGATAAGAGAGGGAGACTAAGGAGAGGGATTAAGGTTGGGCCCACATGTTGCCTTTTTCCCATATTCTAGTGTTTGTTTATACATGGGATTAAGATCCGATAGGACGAGATGACTAGTTGCCTATTTAGTATTCCATTTGGGATATTAACTAATACCAAGGGGAGAGGTGGTATTAGTTAGGCCACACTTACATATCATTTCCCTCCACATTTAACAGTCAGAAATAAAACACATCACCTTTATCCCACTCTAACCAAACACATTACAAACTAATCCCAGTATTCATAAAATCCAACTCTTATTCCATGGACCCCACTTGTTCCCTCTATCTCCCTTTCTTAATCCCGTCTTATCCCATTCTTCCTAAAAATAGTCCGGCAATCAAACAAGCCCCAAAGGGATTAAGTGTGTGAGTTTATATATTAGGGGCAACTTGGAAATGAGTCATAGTTAAAGGGGTTTATTATATTTTACCCCAATATGGAGTAATATTGGCATTGAAGGATTGGCCAAATCGCAAGCGGGGTGGAGTGCAGTTGGTGCCTCCCTTATACTCACATGCA
This sequence comes from Vaccinium myrtillus, assembly GCA_016920895.1. NCBI lineage: Eukaryota > Viridiplantae > Streptophyta > Magnoliopsida > Ericales > Ericaceae > Vaccinium > Vaccinium myrtillus. The sequence goes on from CM029276.1 coordinate 8,841,200, forward strand.
TATGGGCAGAGTTCGATTCCCGTAAACACTCATCCCCCTCCCCCAGTTCCCTAGGATAGAGTAGATTAGAATTAACGAATGACAAAAAAAAAAAAAAAAAAAAGAAGGATTGACCAAATCGTGATTTTCTCTACGTAATTTACTGACAAGATTCAGATCCTCTCCAGACATTTGTCCCCCCACATATCATTCAGTGACAACGCATTAATGAAGCCATCCAAATTATTCTCTTTTTTTCAAATTTTTTTCTCACCAAAAAAAAATATATATATATATATATTTTCTTCAACTTCCCTTTCTTATTGATACGCTTCAAAATTTACATATTCCAAAAATACTAGTAATAATACAATTCTAACAACATACGTAAACAGTTTCTATTTTGTTTACTCAAAAAAAAAAAGTCATGTCAGTTTGACCTCAGGAAAAAATACTTTCGGAAATAATTTTTGAAACTTGTTTTCATCTTTCAAAAGTATTCATTAAGATCTTCTAAAATGGTGCAAAGTGTAAATTTTATAATAAGGAAAATTGTTAATAACAACTCATTGAGTTCTGAATAAGAGAGAAAAAATGACAAAAAAATACAATTTTCGATGTGTTAAAGATGTATCGGAATTGCGTTATTTTTGTCATCTTTCTCCTTTACTCACAATTCAATGGGTTGTTATTAACATTTCCATTATATAATAAAATGGGGTGCGCAAAATTACTTATATCTTCTGCTGTAGCTCTAATTTTAGTAAAGACTGAAATTGCAAAATGTAAGTTTCTGTCTAGTTGGATCTAATGATTGGCTACCCTCCCACCCACAACTGCTAAACGACCAACCGTGCACCAGAGAGAGAGAGAGAGAGAGAGTCGATGGCATTTTTGTTGTTCGAAGAACAAAACCAGAGAGAAGAACACAACCTACATTTCTTCTCTCTCTCTCTCTTGTTAACAAGGAAGAAGAGAATCCCCATTTCACGGCTTAGCCTTTGAGGCGAAATGGGTTCGTTCACAAGCTTCAGAAAAGCCTATGGCGCCCTCAAGGACTCCACCAAGGTTGGCCTTGCAAAGGTCAATAGCGAATACAAGGTTTGTTTCAACAAAAAAAAAAAAATACAAAATACTTTTATACATTGACATTCCTCCAAAATCAATTAAAATTTTTCATTGAATTCATTTCCCTTTTGTTGATCTTTTGATTTGTTGCAATGATGGGTATTTTTTATTTTGGTTGATTTTAAATGGGTAGGATTTGGATATTGCAATTGTCAAAGCCACAAATCATGTAGACATTCCTCCAAAGGAGCGCCATGTTATAAGTGAGTACATATTCAATTTTTTTTTCTTGTTAATGGCTTTGAATATTTGTACAGATAATTGCTTGTTCCTCTTGAACGAAATTGGTTAAGTTTGTTGATCTATGCATGGACCACCTAACATGCCCTACCTATTTGCATTCAATTGGTATTGATATGTGTTTTCTATGCAATATGTATTTTTGGGTAAATTTTTTTCTATCTAATATGGATGGCTCATTGGTGTTTTCTCCTTCGTCACTTGCACACAAGGGCAGACAGAGGGGGGTGCATGTGCGGGCCCGGGTCCCTGCACACCTCCCAATTATCCCATTACTAGTAATATATTTTAGGTTCTTTTTGTAAAAATTATGAAAGAAGGTCCACTCAAAATTGTTATATTAGTATACATACAAGGATGATATTTTGTTGTTAAGTTATGAATACATGTGATATGGTCCCCCGCATTATGAATCCTGCGTCCACCACAGCTTGCACATGCGTCGCGACGCGTGTGCCACCATTGCTTGTGTGGTTTGTAGGTGAACATGCATCTTTCTATTAGCAATGAGTTGAATATTCATCTTCTCTTTCTTTCTTTGTATGTGTGTGTTTGTATTTATCATTCTGCAATCTCATTTCTTTTCTGCTCTTTCTTTATAGAGATTTATTCTGCAACAAGCGCAGTACGTCCACGAGCAGACGTTGCCTACTGCATCCATGCACTTGCTAGGAGATTGGCAAAGACGCGTAGTTGGATCGTAAACCCTTTTCTCCTCATTTATCAACCTTGTGCTTATTCATGTGTTTACTTATTTTTATTTGACAAGTTACTTGTTACAAAATCAACGACCAAATCAGTATAAAAAGCATTTGAAAACTTGAACGCCTCGCCCTAACAACTTCGGTTTCCATCTATATTATGTTTCGAATTCATTTCATTTTATCCACAATTTATGTCTTCAATCCATTTCATTCATCTGTGCTTTTTTCGCACAGGTTGCCATAAAGACATTGATAGTTCTTCATAGGACATTGAGAGAAGGTGATCCTACCTTCAGAGAGGAGTTACTGAACTACTCGTACAGAGGGCATATTTTACAAATCTCCAACTTCAAGGATGACTCAAGCCCTCTCGGTAAGTTGTTTCTACTTAAATGTTGAATCATACGATTTTCTTGCTTCTTATTTCAACGAAGGAAAATATTGATGATTTGGACTTGTTTCAAACAAGACAACACTTCTACTTTTTGAAATCTGATGACATTTCTAGTTTCTTTATTAATGTCATTTTGTCGTGCAGCTTGGGATTGCTCTGCATGGGTCCGGACATATGCACTCTTTCTAGAGGAACGGCTCGAATGTTTTAGGATTTTAAAATACGACATTGAGTCAGAGAAATTGACGAAAACCTCGCCAGGAGCAAGCAAGGTGTGCTTCTTGTTTCAATTAGGACTTGAAACTTAAGGAAAGGGATACTTTCTTCTTTCCTTTCTTTGGTTGCGAGATTAGAAAAGAAGAGAAATAAACATCTAAAAGAAAATCAGCAGAAAGTTACTTTCCTCCTCAGTCGCCTTTACTTTTCTTTCACTTTTATCACATCTACCTTCGTGCTGATTTGATTCACTCTTTAGTTTTGTTCATATCTTCTTTAAAAAGAGTTTTCTTTTTCTTTGCAAAACCAAACAGAGAAAATACTTACCCTGCAAAATTTCTCTTGCTTTCCCGTTCCATGCCACTGGTTTTTCCTTTCCACAAGAGCCAAACACCACCTTACTTTTGCTCTATTTCCCTTGCAATTGTAGCATATGCTTAGCTACAGTTTGTTGTTTTGTAGGCACATAGTAGAACACGACTATTGAGTAGCGAAGAGTTGTTGGAGCAGCTACCAGCGTTGCAGCAGCTTTTGTTCCGCTTAACGGGTTGCCATGTATGGTTTCCTGAATTTCACAAGTGTTTTTTTTTGTTAATTAGTAGCCTTGTTCAGCCTCATGATTGGTTATTTAATTTAACTCTGTTTTTGCAGCCGGAAGGATTGGCTTACAACAATTATCTTGTACAGTATGCCCTGGCTCTGGTATGTTATCAGTTCTCTTATGGTAGAACTTGAATTAGCTTAGCATTTGTCTAGGGCTATTCCTCCAAAGTTTTATGATACAAGTTTTGGCATATGTACATAAATGATATATCTATGTGCCAATGAAATTTCAATGGGTTGCTCTATGCAATTAAGGAATTGCTGATACATGGGATTTTAATAGATGTCACAGTGAACAGTGTGGTAGAAAAAGCTTTTCTGATGACGATTGATCCATATATTGCTCACCAAGTGAAGGTGTTAGTTTGTAGCCATAATATTGTCTATTGTTCATTATGATCTCAAAGGATACATCTCTTGCATGTATTAAGTTTTTGGCATTCTAAGACAACATGTGTCATTTTTTGGTTATTCTTCATTTGACGTCCTTATAATGATTCTGTAAAGTCACACAATTTGGGTGCTTGTGATCCTAATTGCAGTTTTATTCTAAGTTTTTTTATGCCGACCACTGTGATTCTGTGACAACTTGAGACGGACCTATGTGTTCCAAATACCATAATTTCACATGTAGCTTGTGAAATTTTTTTTAAGATTGGGACTGTTGATTTTGCAGGTACTGAAAGAAAGCTTCAAAATATACTGTGCCATCAATGATGGGATCATCAATCTTGTGGACATGGTACTGTTTGAGTTCCCCTTTTCTGTCATATCTACCATTCATTGAGAAATTTCTTTACTAACATTAACTTCTTTTTCGTGTTGCAGTTTTTTGACATGTCCAGACATGACGCTGTTAAAGCTCTTAACATCTACAAAAGAGCTGGCCAACAGGTTTACAAATATGCTATTTCAGCTGCAATTAGTTTCAAAGAAGACTTTAACCATTTTTGTGTAGACAAAAAGCTGAGCAATGTATTTCTTTTATCTTTTCTCTGTGTCTTCTGTTTCTGTAGGCCGAAAATCTTGCTGACTTTTATGACTTTTGCAAAGGTCTGGACCTCGCGAGGAACTTCACATTTCCAACACTGAGACAGGTTTCTTTTTCATACTTGAAACTGAAAGGTTTTGCCCATTGCTGATGACATGGCTTTTCAGGACTAATTTTGCTCTTGCACTGAACAGCCACCTCCTTCATTTCTTTCGACAATGGAAGAGTACATAAGAGAAGCACCTCAGACTGGTTCTGTTTCAAATAGGAGACTGGTGAGAACATTCATCTATGTCGTCTTTTACTTTCTTCTGCAATGATCTAAATAAACAAAAATTATAGATAGTTAACTACTTAACTTTAAGACTGGTTCTGAATGCCGCATAACAGGAGTGTACCAATTATCAAGATGTGGATCCATTATTCATATACTCCTCCACATATATACCTTCTTATATTCAGCCAACTGCATTGTTACACATTAATTTATTGGGTTGTTTAGTTTTTTGAGTGTTTGGATCATTTGGGCTGTATTTGTAGTTGTGGATTTGTGGAGGGATTTACGAATGAAACAAGACCGACAGAGAAAACAAACAATAAATTTAACTTCTTTTCTTCATAATATTCTTACCTTTTCTGATCCATAAGAATTTTTTGGCCTCCAGTATTTTTTGATCTCTAGCGTTTAAAAATGCACCTAAAATAGTTATTGACATGGTTTGTATCGATCAAGAATTTGTGTTGATTCCATTTAGTTTACAATAGGAATATCGAGAGACAAGTCAAGAACCAGAGCAGGCTGCAGAACCCGCCCCTGAAGAGGTTGAAAAGCAGGTTGAAGAAGTGGAAGACAAAGAACCACTGGTGGATACCCAAGAACCTGAGCCAAAGGAGGAGGAAGTTCCACCACCGATACCAGTGGAAGAAACTGGCGATCTTTTGGTAATTGATTTCAAAACTGTTTTTGGATCTCCTTGGTGGTGGTGTTGATTATTTGTTCTGATATGGATATCATTTTCACACATTGCGAGTGCAGGGTTTAAACGAAGTAAACCCAAAAGCTATCGAATTAGAAGAGAGCAATGCACTGGCTCTTGCAATACTTCCACCTGGTAAGTTGCATGATAAAAAGGTTTGATGTAGAATGGTTATATTTTTTTAACAAACACTTGGTTGAAGTCCATCCAAAGATTCACTAACATAGTAACGTTAACAAATAAGACCAACGCACAAACTCAATAGTGTCTATCAGAAGCGGAGTTGTAGTTTTTCTTGAGTGGGTTCATTGATTAACTAGTGAGGAATTTTATTTATTTTTACTTTGTAGGATCTCTATATAGTCAACTTTTTTCCGGTACATAAAAATAAATTTCTTGCAATAAATATAACTTAGCTATATATATGACATTTGTTTAGTTTTAACCTAAAAGTAAGAAGTGAATTCTTCCCTGAACGTATTCTTATTGGTCAAAATTTGACCCCGTGGTCTTATTTTTTGTTGCTTTTCATGCAAAAAACTAGTTGAACCTTCAATTGAAACCTCTTAAACGAGCCTAGCATTGCCCTTAACATTTCTTCAAGGCGCCATGTCCTCCATTTTAAAGATTGGCATGCCAGCATGTCAGTGTCTATGCTACTTTTTTTTGAACTGCCTGTGTCTATGTTATTTAGGCATGGAAAATATGATTTTTGCTAACATGGTATTGTAATGAACGAGAGCAACTCACAAAACCACTAATCTTATCAACTTAGTACAAGTCTACAACTTAGTGTAGAACTCAGATGCATATATGGGAAGACTCAACTAGCATAGTCCCTAAGATGTCCAAGGACAGCGGCGGAGCTAGGATTTAGATAGGGGGGGTGTTGTTCGATGGGAGCCCTCTACATTTCGTTGCTTGTAGTTTGTTAAAAGTTCTTCTGGGCTTCTTTTTTAAGTGAATAAAGGCTTTGTTCAACTATATATTTTGGTCTTTAATGAAAGTCATTGAGATATTATTTTCAAATCGCTAGTTTTTCATCATGTGAATAAAAAATAAGTTATGCAGGTGGTGATAATTACTTAATCGACTTCCCTTAGTGTATTTTTTTTTTTTTTTGTGGAACTGGGGGTGGCATGTGCAGCTGTGCCACTCCCCTCCATATTCCTCTGCCCCTGCAAGGATGTGTCTGGACACCGGGAACGTGCATCAAGCCACCCCTAACTTGTCTGATCGGAAAGTCAGTAATGAAAGAATAAGATACAACAAGTGATGTGTCCGCCATGTATCCTTGAATCCAAGATGAGTTTTTCTTTGACAAGTGTTGGACACTGATATGCCAACTAAAATGAAGCGTCCGTGCTCAATAGTTGACCAGAGTTTTAGCCTCGTCTGTTTTTGCGTAGGATAGTACAATAGTCAGGACAACTTTATAAAAAAAGATCTCCTTGGCTGGACTTTGCACTTCCTATTGTACAGCGGTTGATGCACTCCCATAGTCCATCCCTCCCTCGCCACTGCTAAATGAAGTCAATCGATTGCTTTTCATTAATATCATCTCTGCAGGGATTCTTCTTTCTTAACTATCTGCTTGATCGTACTTATTGTTCATGTAACAAAAGGGAATATTTCTAATGAGTTGGATATCATTCAGGTGCTGATCCACTATCAACCAGTCAGGCGTTAACTGATATTGGAAAATCTTCAGGATGGGAGCTAGCTTTGGTCACCACACCAAGTAACAACACCGGCCACGTGGTGGAAAGCAAACTGGTTTGTTCTATGTGCTCCACTGGAAAATTAGTGCAATGCTACTGCTCTATTTCTCAGATAAGGGCCGTTAATGTCAGTGACAATCTAATAAAAGTGGTGGTGGGAATATTACTTACCCAAACTAATTAGAATAGACTTAGAACTTCTATACTTGGCGGTGAGCAATACTGATTTAGCTCCGAAATGGAACTCTTGTGGTTGAGTTGGTTGGTCAAGTTGCAATGTCTTGTTGTCATCAGTTCTGATGCTTATATTGTTTTAATGGTCGAGGAGATGATCCGTGTATGAAGTCGAGTTTAGGTTTAATGTATGTACCTAGTTAGCCTCTTAACAAAAATTTGCATATGTTAATCCATGTTCTTTATGGCCAGTTTAAGTTCTGTTAGGGAGCATCAAAGGAAGACAATATACCAACATAATATTCATACAGAAAATCCATCCAGAATGACGTGAAATTGGAATTTTTGAATTTACGAGCCATAATAATTGGTGCTTTGGTTGGAGATTAAGATACTAGAAAAAGCCGCATCATTTTAAATGGGCGATTTATTCAAAAATAGGGGTTGTATAGAAATGCCCCTATGGAAAAATCATATAGACTTGTAACCAAAGGCAGGGGGAGGGCTTGAGGTGTGCCGTGAAGTGACCCCTCTCTGTCGTTAAAAGCTCTTACAGTAGGTCTAATTTTTTTTTGCATTTCTCTCATTTCACTAACCGATGTTACTGCACAATGTATAAACCTTTCCCTTTTATCATTGCCAAACGCCACTCTAGGTATCTGACCCCACTGAAAACCTTGATTTGTTCCTGCTTGTAACGGCTACTAATATGTACTAGTTTATTTTGTCAGGCTGGTGGGTTCAACAAGCTATTACTCGATAGCTTGTATGAAGATGACGCTTCCAGGAGACAAATACAACTGCAGAATGCAGGATATAATACGGGACATGGTTATGAAATGACTCCACATAATCCATTTGATACACGCGATCCTTTTGCAATGTCAAACAACATAGCGCCCCCGACCAATGTTCAGATGGCCATGATGGCTCAGCAGCAGCAACAGTACCAACAACAACAATATCAACAAAACATGATGATGACGCCGCCACCTCAATATTTACCCCAGTACCCCCAGCAGCAGATCCAATACCCGGGTCCTTCTAATCCATTTGGCGATCCGTTTAACTATCCACAAAGTGCAAATTCACAAGGAAACCATAGTTTACTATAGTACTATTTCTGGTCATTTTTTCGTGTATTCTTTTATTCTTTGGGATAGGTGGATCCTCTTGCAGTGAATTTTCAAAAGTTCATTCTTTGTTGATTGTGTAAAATCATGAATGTGTCCTGTTTGTCTTGAGGAATAGTGACGTTTATTTTGATCAATGAAAGAAAACTGATTGACCCTCCTACTTATAGATTTCCTCACTCTTCTGTTTTCGTTCATTCTAACTCCGCAGTTTCTTTTATTCTTTGAACCTGTGGAAGGGAAGGAGTGAGTAAATAGGATATAACTTATGTTTGGAGAGGGGTATACATTTTTCAGGGCATTGTGATCTGCATGTGTTTTATGTTAAGAATTCTGGGATTCTGGGATACTGTGTTTTGGGTTCTGCAATCTTTCATTTGTTTTCTGCTATATATGGATGATATGTTGGTAGGATAAAAAGTAAGGTGGAGATAGATCGGTTAAAGGTCAACTTAGTCGTGAGTTTCAGATGAAAGAATTTGCGTGAAACACGAAGGGTTCTGGTGATGGAGATCAGTAGAAATAAGGTGAACATGTGTTGTTCACCTTACTCAAAAGGCCTATTTGCAGCAGGCCCTACCGCGTTTTGGCATAGGCAAAAGCGCGAAGCCGGTAACTTTCGTGTTGGCCCCACATTTGAAGCTTAATGCTTTATTGTCTCCCATATAGGGATCATTGATGTCATAGGTTCCTATGTAAGTTTAGTTGGTAGCCATATGTATGTAGTGTTGTGTACTCAATTTGATCTCCCAAGGCCCTCAGTATGGTTGGTTAGTCAATATATGAATAACCCAGGGAAGACACACTGGTAAGTGGCTAAATAGATTCTACGATATTTTTACAATGACTAGAGGGGCGATCTGTGTTGCAATCCATAGCGATGTTTTGAATGATCATAATCCTACTCGCACTCGTATTTTGCGAACACCATCAACACTACACATTTTAATAGGTTAGTACATATGTTTAGTGATGGACACCAACGATACGAGGTTAAAAAGGATAGAGTGTTCTCATCCAGTGTATTAGTGTAATAACTATCCCATTAGCTGTTTGAATTTTTTTGGGGTTTATTTTAGATTTAATAAAATGATTAAAATCATTTATTTTGTATAACTCGTCAATGAGGCCATCCATTCGAAAAATTCATTGGTATATATATATATATATTGTCAAAACGATAACAGATGAAATTGATAACCAAAGAACCAGTACATCAAGAGGATACTCCATCCCTTGATAAGGGATGAAGAAGCCAAACAGGGGGGGACTCGGTCCAATGACCACATCCCATCCCAAGTAAACCCTTACTAGCCAAAGTATGAGCAACATTATTAGCAGCTTTACGAACAGAGGAGAAAACGCAAGAATGAAAACTTCTAGACAAAATTTGTATATCTCTAATAATAGTTCTCACTTCTTGGCTAACCTCCATTTGGTTGTTGATCATGTTGATGATTACTTGTGAATCCCCTTCCACCATCACACCATTCAATCCCAGTTGCATGCCCAATTGTAATCCCCATCGAACCGCCATAGTCTCGGCAATAGTAGAGCTTGTGCACCAAGGTAAACATCCATTTGCAGCAGCGACGAAATCCCCCCATCGTTCCGGACGACCAACCCATATGCTCCGTAACCAGATTGCTTCTTCCACGCGCAATCCACATTGATCTTGAAAAAGCCACAACAAGGTAGTTTCCAAAGATAATATGTATATGAACAAGGGTATTACTACATCCACCTAATACGTGAGAGATAATATGTATATAATGACAAACTAGTTCGGATATTAATGTACATTCTATGGATATAAATACTTTTACGGATAATAATACACGAATATTTATGCACTCTCTATTTATTATCCTCCACCCTTGGCTGAGGTCGGCATTTTGCTATTAACAAACGAAAATGATACGGGTACACTACCACGTGTACCCCAAATGCTCACCAACTTATCCCAACTGTCTAAAAGATTTTTGACGTTTTGGATTCGAAATTAATTCCTACCGGTCAAAGTTCAAAGTTAAGTTAACTTTGATCGGTAATAATTCATTTTAAAATTCGAACCATTAATTTTTGAGATGGACAATTAAGATGTTTTCTCCATGGCATTGTTAACACGTAAGTCGTGAGTCGTGAGTCGTGAGTCGTGACGGTGCGTCAAGGTCTAAAAAGTCTAGACCACCTATACTAATCATGTTTCTCCCTGTTTATCCTAAGACGCTGTACAAACATCCTGCTCTCTCTAGTCATTTCCTCTCTCTCTCTCTCCAAACTCATTATTATCCTCTCTCTCTCCTCACTCCACCCATGGCGCGACTCCTCTCCCAAACCCTAACCCGACTCTCCTCCTCTGCAAAATTGCCCAACCCAACCACCGCCCACTTGTCTCTCTCTCCTCGGATCCTCACCCACCGCAACCGGTCCAACCAGTCCGGCAAGGCACAGCTGGTCGAGGTCGATCTCGACTCCTCTTCCTCCTCCGATCGAGAGGTCGAGGTTATGGGCGTCAAAAGGCTCGAGGACGTCATCCACAGCATCATCGTCCGTCGATCGGCTCCCGATTGGCTCCCCTTCATCCCCGGATCGTCCTACTGGGTCCCGCCGCGACGCCGGGCGCCCGGTCTCGTTGAATTGGTCGGGAGGTTGACGAATCCGTTGTCGGATGAGGAGAACATGGCGTTTACCACCGAGCGGGGGTGGCCCTCCTCCTCCTATTTTATTGAAGGTATATAATTTTTTCCATCCCTTGTGGATAGAGTTTTTGGTTGGTTAAAACAGGGAGAGTTAGGGTTTGATTCTTTCGATTCTTGTGGACCTTGATCTGTTTGTTTTACGAGGAATTCAGCCCCTTTGGATTGATGGGTTTGATAATAAGGGGGGGAAAATGAAATGAAAGGGAGAGAAGTACAAAATTGAATTTTTTTTTATTGGCTCTTACCCTTTCTCACCATTGGCTTGAGAAAGGGCTCTCCTTTCTTATCTCACCCTTTTCTTCAAGTATTATTTCGTAATTTCTTGTTTAGTTTTTCATCGTAAATTTTTAGGAGCAATGATTCGCGAGGAATTAGAGAAGTATGAGGAATTGTAGAACACTGTGAATTGCATCGCCCATTGTGGAAAATTCCCCACTGCTGTCTCATTTTTTGTTGAATCAAACATGTTTCTCCCCCTCACTTAATCCTATTATGCTAAATCGGTTTGTTAGGGTTCAAAAGATGCGTGTATTGTTCTGTATGTTTAATCCCCCTGTTTATTTAAGTCCGCCTTAATTTAATAAACGAAAGCAAATTGGCTTTTTGAGTCCCGTGGACCTTTGGCTGGCAATTCTGTATATTTTCTTTGAAGAGTTTTCGTTTTTTGTTTTTTACGCTGGTAGTATTGAAGGCATTTCTGCAGTTTGATTTGTTGTGGATGTACCATACGTCCATACGAAATATCCTGTCGTCTAGCTTAACTTGTGCTCTCCGGTACGTCATTAGGCATCTTTTTTTGTACAATGATAGTGTTTGATTTTATGTGAAAAAACTATATAAAATGAGTTTTGTGATGGTTATTTCCTCTTGATTAGGATATTTCTCAGCATCCAGTAACATGAAATTCGATGTCGCGGTTGTTTTTATAATTGGATGGGATGCTACTGTGGTTAACAGAGTGTTAGATGACTGCTGTTGGAAAAAAAAAAAAAAAAACAGATTGTTAAATGATACACCTACTTTAGAAACAATGACTTGCTGATGTTGGAATTTTGTTATTCCCTGAGCCAAGCAATTGACTTTGTACTTGCTACCCCGAGGGTGAAATTTTGATTTTGAGATTATTGTTTCGAGGATTGAAATTGTGGAGATTCAAGCACGGGAGGTGTTACCTGAGAATTCCACAAGGAGCTTCGAAGGCATGAGTGTTGGTTCATGTCGTAGTTTAAGTAATTCTTTTGTTCTCTCTTTTGTGTAGTTATAGGAGGTTTTCTCCAGTGGTTTTTCTTCCGAATTTGGTTTTGATCCTTGTTTCTGTTGCTTTGGTTGCTTATTCACACGGATCAGTTTATAGTGATTGGAGATATATTTAATCTTTCTTTTAAATAGAAAAAGTTACTGGATTATTATTCAATCAACAATCATGCTCCCATAGGGTAGGACTCTGTGGGGCTTGATTGGTTGATTTGTTTCAGTAACTAGTAGGTTGATAGATTTGTGATTGTTTGTTGCCTTTAGTAGTCAGTTGTAGCTAATTGAGACCTTAATGAGGGTGCATTTTATTTTGACAAGTCATGAGATTCTGTGTTTAATTTTATGACATGAATAAAACAAACTAAGAATGGTAATTGTATTTTTTTGACAGATCTTGAATATTTAGAAAAACATGCATGAAATAGGAAATTTAACATATATAATGAAAACGCTCTGACTTACAGTTCTTTTCGAATACGGCGCTTTCGCATCCGTAGCCACACACGCTTGCGAATTATATGACTTGGGTCATACCATTAAATTCTCTCTTTGTTTACATATTTCTAGATTTCGGTTTTTAGATGGTATGTTGGTTGGTTGTGTCCCACCCGAGTTATGGATGTAAGCTTAGATCATAATGCATTTATTTCAATTTTGTCTATGGAGCCCAAGTTCTGTCCAAGGATCCCTCCTTCTCTCCTAGTGGTGCACACAGTCTGGATTGGTGCATTATGGAAGCACAAAATAGATAGCCAGGAATAGGAAGGGCTTTTGGTTGAAGGTGCAATGAAATTGTGAGATTCTTTGGGAAGTGGAATGGGCAAAGGTTGAAAGTGGGTATTGTTTAGATTGATACTCCATGTATCCTTAATGGGTCCAATAACAATGGTAATTAACTTTAGACTTTCTTAGCAAAAGTGATCCTTACTCTAATTAAATACAAAATAATAACTGTCCTGAAAAAAAAAAATTAACAGACCAATTAAAAGTACATTACCGTAGATGAAGGCATACGCGCGCGCAGCGCAGGTATCCAGATACTTAATGAGTCCAATTAACAATTGTAATCATTACTCTAATTAGATAGTATATAATAACTTACGTGAAAAAAATAACTTACCAATAAAAAATACATAACCGTAGATAAAAGGCATGTGTTTTATACATGTATACATATACTTAACTATACACGTGTATTATTCACGTATATGCATACAAATTTCATTATGGAAGCACAAAATAGATAGCCAGGAATAGGAAGGGTTTTTGGTTGGAGGTGCAATGAAATCGTGAGATTTTTTGGGAACTGGAATGGGAAAAGGTTGAAAGTGGGTATTTTGTACATTGAATACCACATGTATCCTTAATGGGTCCAATAACAGTGGTAATTAACTATAGACTTTCTTAGCAAAAGCAATCATTACTCTAATTAGATACAAACTAATAACTCACCTGAAAAAAATTTAACATACCAATTAAAAGTACGTTATCGCAGAAGTTTAACCTATTAGGAAATGGGCCCAACAATGTATATCAAGCTATCTAACACCCTTGCCGTTCAAAAAGAAAAGCTATCTAACACCCTCCCTCACGAGCCACCCCATCTTGCATATAGAGATGGAAACAACCATACATATTGCGATAGGATGCGAATGGGAGAAAAAGGATGCAAACGGGGAGCAAATGCAAATAGAGAGCCTTAACCCAAGGCCTCTCCCAACATGGGCTTTGATACCATGTTAAGTTACCAATTGTCCCCTGTTTAATCATTGTAACATTGTTATATGATTTATAAAATTTGTTACCGCTCAAAAAAAAAGTTACCAATTTTCCCAAAAGTTTAAGTTAGGAAATTGGTCCAACAATGTATATCAAGCTATCTAACAACAACAACTAAAGGCAAAAATTTTTGGGACGTATTTCGTGTACCTAGTAAGCATGTTGAAGCCCCATGCAAGGTACCAGTACCCGGTATGTTGCTGCTACGCGTATGACAGGTTTTTAGAAATATCCCTGCTTTAGGCTAGGAGTGCTATTGGGTGGCTTCATATAATGCCTTCTTACGCTTGTTAGTCATATGGCATTGATTAGAAGCTGGCAACCTTTGTTTCATTTATTATCAATAACTTCTTTCAAATTCTTGTGGTCGACTTGGAATCTTAGTTTCATATCTATTATAGAGCGTAAAACTGAATTTGTGGTAATGTAGTGATCTGAGAACATCTTGGATGTTTATGACTGACATCCCCGGGCAAATAACAATTTTGAATTGGCGTGGGTCTTATGACTGAGAGTGCCACGATTTTATTGATTTGTAGACCTTTAATTGGAACATCCATAGGCAAATTCCTGGAAACATTTTGAAGTGTTATTGTTCTTGCAAGCGAAATGTCTGCAGATTCCATTTTCATTTTCGATCTTTTCCCTCTTCTAAGTTACAGTTCTTTTTGCTTGCTTGTCTCAGCCCTGTGTATGTACATGCTTTTTCATCATCATAATAATTGTTTGCGTGGTGGAAATGTTGTATTTTGTGCATGGTTGTCATAATGAGTCTTAAAGGCTTATGCTGCTTATCATACAAATGAAGTGAGTTTGGTTCAAGAAGAACAAAACCTGCTGGCTGCAAAGCATACTTCTTGAAGAACCTATATTTCTGTTAAAGCATCTCTAATGCTATTCCACAGAGCCAAATTATTCAAGAGTTATATAACTTGTTTTACTATTCCAGAAAAGTAGTTGAGTATTTCGGTTGTGTCACACTGGAACTTTTTCACTGCAGGTACTGCTGCCCATCCTGTCCCGATGGAGCTGCAGGTGAAGGTGGAGGTGAAGGTAGAGGACAACACGGACAATGCATCTCAATCAGAGGATGAGGAAGGTTGAAGGAAATCTGTATGGAGTACTTGCTGGGGTGAGTGACCTCCTCCCTTGACAGCAAGCATGGTATTTTTATGTTTAATCTTGAACTCTAGTCTAGGCTGTAGATTAGATTGATGGCCCTGTTTTTTATTTAACGGGCATGTCTGAAAGTTATTGCACTAGTAAGTATTGGTAGTACTATCATATTCTCTTGTACTGATTGAATATGCTACTCAGATTATTTGGTGGCCAACTTATATTTGGCATAAACACCGTTTATTTTCTGGACAGCATAGAAAACATGTTTAGAAAACACTTGTTGAATTTTTTTTCCTGAAAACAACTCATTTTTCGCAGTGAACACCAAAAGACGTTTTTCGAGCTTTCAACAATTTCTGTGAAATGCGAATGACATAGATCAATGTGTTTTCTAATTCCTCGTTTTCTCTTGTTTCCAAAAGCTTGAAACTGAAAACAACAGCAAGCAGACATCAAAGATGTGTACGTTTAGGCAGGTTTTAGGTGTGAACCTGGTCGTGGAACTACGAAAAAGAGTATACAAGTCACTAATATTACTACGCTGTCTGCGCAAGCATGCACATATTGGAATCAATATACCGGTTTTAGCATGTAGGTATGCACAATAAAATGATAGTGCATTCTTAGAAATTCCAGAAACGAAACAACCAGATAAAACATGTTCTGTCCTACATGGATCTGCAACGCGTGACTGAGTAGTGGCAACAAACCTTATTCTCACGTAACTGTTCATTGCTTGAAATTTGCAGGGTCAGTCGCCTTTGTACATATCAGAAACTGCAGAAATGAAGAAGCCAAAAATGAAACTGTGGCAGAAAAAGGCCGAGCAAGCATTTGAATGTTTGTACAGAAACCTCTGGTACTGTGAGGTTGGGAGTTCAATAAGAGTTGCTGCTTCTGTTGCTGTCAACCTCACCGATTCTACCAAAAGCTCTAGAGCCCTTCTGTTGTGTTGTTTTATATAACTATGATAAAGATGCTATTTTATGCTTTGTTGGATATTTATAATTTGAATGAGCTTTGTTATCTCTTCTGATCATTTCCCAACCATTAGCGTTCCTGGCAGCGATTGTTTTGCATGGGTACTCCCTTGGTTATTTGCTACAAAAATGTTCTTCTGAAATCATAATGGAACTTTTTGGGTTTTTTTTGGATGGTCACATTTATCGAATGATGTTTTTTTTGTGATCCACCAAGCCTTTTGCTGCCTTCTGGGTGTTCAAAAGGAGGGGGCGCTGGAGAGCACTCCTTGGAGATCGGCCCCCTTGGTGTTTGGCATCAGGGCCGTCGGATGTGTTTTTAACGGCTCAGATTTTATCTTGACATTTTGTTGTTCAGAGCCGTCTATTGCCGACGTGAAATCCGAACCGTTGAAAAAATATCCGACAGTCCTGATGTTGCACACTGGGATCTCCAGCAACTCGGGTTTCTGTTTGCAGAAATACGACTCAACTTTGTACCCGTAAAAATGTCCTGACTAGTCATTAATGCGGTTTATTTTTTTATTACTCCACTATTCCCTCTCTCTCTTTTTAAACGTATTGCTTCGTAAATTCAGATTACCAAAGAGACATCATCATTACACCTTTTATCTCCATTGTACGTCTTTCATATCAACTTTTATTTTCACTTTTCAAAATTATCTTTCACTTTTACTTATTAACTCTATACCCATTAATTTTTCAAAAGGGCAAAATAATAGTAATTGTATAAATTTTTAAGTAACTTTTCAAAACACACTCACTAAGGGGGCAGCCTAAAAATAAAATACTCGACAATAAAAAGGGGGCGGAAGGAGTATTTAAATAGAAACCGATTTGGAAGCTATGTAAATGTATACATTTAGACGAGAGCAAGCTTTGCTTTGGTTTTCAAAGATAAACTTATTGATTGACTGATACAATATTACTAAAACTTAAGAGCTCATAAAATGGCTATTTACAAAAAAACTACGAATATGGCAACCATTCTCGCCAACTTCTTCAGCAAGCACCAGTGAGGTCTATCTGATCATAGGGCTCTTCTATTCCATTTTACGAAACCTAGCGATTGTTCGGTTTTCGACACCTGGCGTTAAATAACAGGACACGTAGTACCGTGAACAAAAGCACTCAAGTAGATCAAACCGCTTAGCACTCAAGTAGGACACGTAGTAACATGATATAAAGTGCAGTCAGGGACGGAGCTAAATTGAGGAAGGAAGTGACAAATGCCACCCCCGGTTTTGTAAATAATGTTATTTTAGGCCTATGCATTAAGCATTTATTTATCCAGATGTCAAAATTCTTACACAGTTGATGAAAAAATAGCTATTTCAAAGATAAATGGTTAGGATCATAAAAAAATTATCTCAATACATTTCATTTAAAGACCACATGAGAATTGAATCAACCATGACTAGTATTGTGCTCACTTTACACTTATCATTTCTTTTCATAATTTTACGAAAAATATTTAACAATACAAATGGACTCTCGTTAAACAACGCTACTCTTCGATTGGACTTCTGGCTCCGCTCTTGTGTGGCAGTAAAGGTGAATAACAATCAATTTTCATTAGTATTAGCTTTTAACCTGCGTGACATTTTAAGATCTCAACCACATTTCCTACCTTTAACAACCACATTATGGCCAAATGTCCGAATGAAAGCAGTTTGGTTATTTACCTAGGTTTCTGATCCGCGATCGCCCAAGGAAAGAAAACAAACCCACGTCTTCAAACATAACCAACACTAAACACTTCTATCACTCATTGCGTCACATCAATAAGACAATAATTATACAAAAATGCTATGCGCAAGGAAACTTACACCGAACCATACACAAAATGTGAGTGTTTTTTTAAAAACGTGTTTGCAAAACACAACTTCATGTTCTCACATTACTTACATTCTGTGTATGGTTCGGTGTAAGTTTTCTTGCGCATAGCTGTTGAACTTGTGGCTCATATAAAGAGGTACCAAGGAGTTCTAATGAAAGGCCAAATGCCGGAGCGGAGCGAGGGGAGCGCAGCACACCGAGTGGATTGGGGGTATGCCCCCCTGCGGTACGGTACAGAATTATTAGGGTTGGGATAGAGTAGGGCTATATATACTCTCTATTGTAAAAACTCTAGCCGATTTCGATCATAATATACAGACTCGCTCATTGCTCCCGTGGACGTATCCGACCTTGGGGAACCACATAAATTCCTGTGTTGATTTCCTTTACTGTTTTCGTATTCTGTTGTGTGCGTATGATGATTATTCTAACAATAGCATTTCTGTTGCTTATCATTAGCAGAAATATAAAACGTAATCATGACCATATCACATTCAGGGTTCCGTAAATAACTATCCGGCCTCACAAGTCACCCTTAATTTCAATCATGATTCTCATTGTTTTTCTTTATGTTATACTCCTTATCATTCTTTCTACTACATATGCTTCCTCGAATTCCGTAACCTTGCAACCTCCGATTCTAAGTCCGTCAAAATTCTTTGAAATATAGAAGAGATTAATAGTAAGGAATTTGCTCACAGCGCACAACACGAAAATCATGCACGGAATTTATCAAACAATCATACTTGGTTGCCCGGAGGGGAATCTAATCATTTCAAGGTCCAGGGGTAAATCTACAAGTATTCAAAGTTCAGGGATGAAATTGTAGTGATGAAAAGTTCAGGGATGAAACTGTAGCTGTGCAAAGTTTGGGAACTAAACTGAAACAATATGCAAAGTAGAAATGGTATATGAGGTGGGGGAAAGAAAGAGAGAATACATGTACACTTGCTCATGCACCCACACACGTACACAAACACACTTCATACAATGCAAATTAATAATGGAGTTTGTGCAATTTATATAATTACATAAATTTGAATTTTAAGAGATTTAAAAAAATTAGGAATAGAGACAGCTATCATTGATGTGTATAAAACATAATCCTAACATGCCTTTATATAGGTTACAAGATTTGGTGACTAAAAAATCTAACCAAATAAGGAAAACATGCACAAGGAAACCTAAAATAACCGGAAAATGTAAATAATAACCTAGACTAAATAGATAACACAATAATAAAACTTCGATAACATAGCAACATAATATTTCTTAATATTATGCTAACAGTTTAGATTTTGCTAATCCGGTAAGATTCAGTCGGCTTGGGGATGGTGCAGTGCACAAAATGCACTGCACCGTGTAGTGCACCATCCGACCGTTCATTTCGACAATGGATGATTCGGATTTAATCCGAGTAGTGAATTGAATCCGACCGTTGATTGTTTGGATTAAATCCGAGCCGTCCATTGTCGAAATGGACGGCCGGATGATGTGCACTGCACCGTGTAGTGCATTTTGTGCACTACAGGGACCCCTCGACCAGATTCAGTTATGATCTTCGTCTTCTCTTGCATATTCAACACCAAACTTCGATAACATGGTAACATAATATTTCTTAATACAGGCTTGTGAGAGATGTGTTAGATCAAATATGTTGCTTGAATGATAATTCTCTTGATGGCAGTACCAAAACTAAATCTTTGGTTGAACCGCATTTTTCATATTCTCTACTAAATTTTTGAATACCAATGAAATAAAATACTCTAGCTGATGAGAAGAGTTTAGTAATCAAGCCGGAGCTCCATACTCTAAATATCTGCTCGTTTGTCTAAGCTCAACTCGTCTATAGAGTCTCGTTTAGTAAATGAACCAGGCTCGCTCATGAAGGTACAATGGCAACCGGATCTTGACCATTTTTTACTGGTAAAATTAAATCAAAATTAAATTAAAACTGCCGAATGCATCTGGGCGTCCAAAACACGATCGGACAGCCAAAGAGTGCACAACCTCCCCTGGATACAAAAACTACAAAATTCGCTTGGCTCCCAGACAGGAGTCAAAGGACAGAACGATAATGCAGACCGAACCGGTCCACATCTAGTTTGATCCGGTTTCGGTTTCATTATTTCCAAATCCCCATCTCCCCATTCCCGTTTGTGGGATTAGCTCCCCTCGAGACTGTTGATCACGCTCTTCTCGCCGATAGCAACGTTTGTACAAAATTAGCTTAATCAGTTATTGATAAATACACTAACAAATTGTATAAAATGTAAAGTTCAAGTTTAAAATTATGTGAACTGTCCATTTTACAAATTGTGTTGTGCATTTAATTAATTTAATGGTGATCGATTAAGTTGATTTTTTACACATACTTTCTTCTTAGCAAGAACTAGATAACAAATTGTTCGGATTCTTGTTGCGGACCCATAATGGTGCCCGAAAAACTGAGTTTGGAAGGGTTTGGCGGATAAGGTATGGACTATGGAGGGAGAATAATTTTGGCACTGGTCAATTATGGTCACGTGATGTCCGACCGCGTATCTTGTTGGGAAAAATTCGGCAATAACATGAAATTCCAAAAAACAATTTTCATTACAATGATAAACAAAATTACAAATTGCAGAGACTTAATAAGCAGATTAGATAAGCCGAAAATCGAGTTGAAAACCGAGCCAAGTTCTGTGTGATACCATAGTCTCATTAACAAAGATTCGCCGCCTACCGTGGGTGTTGTAGGATTCACCGACGTCTTTGTCCCCGGATAAAATGGCTAAAACCACAAGTCGACTGTCTTGGCAAAGTTACTTGCATCTGCCCCTCTCTCTCTCTCTCAAAGAAATGTATTTTCGAAAGTAAACTATAGAGTACAAGGACTTATCACAAGAAGAAGGAGATGACCTATTTATAAAAACAAGTTGATAAGCAAGTCTTGGCCAAGTCTTGCCAAGTCTACCCAAGTCAATACCCAAGTCATTTGCCTTGGCTTGCAACGAAAGAATGTGGAAAATGAATCGCCAAATTAAATGAAGCCAATGAATCTCACTACAAGGGGGAATGTACTGCAGCCAGCGACGACTTCTTTACCTGGCACGACTTCTTTACCATTCATCCTGATACATGTACATGTAATGGAACACATCGGTTGCCTCGAGAGACCCTCTGCATACCCATTTTAATTCATACCGAAATTGTAAAATTCCCAACATATCTCAGCCGTCCAATTGCCAGTAGGCTTCTTCCAAAATTAAAAAAAAATGCCCATAGTCTAAAACCGGATCACACCATACCCGGTTCCACACCTGCTTACATGGCGCCATGCTATTGGCTTACTTCACGAAATACCACGTAGACACAGAAGAAATCCACTCTGGCATACGTTGTTAAAAACATTTTCCTTCTTCCAATTCCGGGACAAATCAGTGTGTGTTTGGATCTTCAATAGAGCGCGAGAGCTCCAATGGCGGAAGAATCTGAAACCCAGACTTCAAACTCCCAACAATCTCTGCCTCAAGACACACCCAAGCCTCCCCAGGTTTTCGATTTCCCCTAATTTCTTTAATCCCAATACTTTTCTTGTTGTTTTCTCAGTTTCAATTATGGTTGTTATCGCCGTATTCCGTTTGTCTTTTCTTCCTTTTTTTCTTCTCGTTGTTAGCTGTATACCGAATTTTGCTTGATTTATGTTTTTTTTTTTTTCTTTATAAGGATGGGTTTTCGGCGACGATCTGTTCTAGGGTTTTGATTTGGTTCTTATATACAGACTTACAGAGGCTCAAATTTAAGTTTTTTCGTGATTGTAAGTTGATATCGTTTGGGCTGTTTGTTGTATGAAATGTGATTCTCGTATGGGGCCAGTCCGTACAGCGATTTGCCCTGGCTTCACTCGGACTCCCCGCTTGTGGACGGTGGGATTGGGTCCTAGGATTAGTTGAGACGGGCGTAAACTAGCCCAGAAATCCTGAGTTATAAAAAAAAAGAGGTGATTTTAGAAAGGGCTTTCACTTGATTTTTGCTGTTTTTGACAAATAGAGGGCTCCACATATGTTTTTTAGATCTACTCAGAGAATGTGGAGCTCTAGATGAATGAATGGAGGAATGGATTGATGGTGATAGAATATGTGACAATCATGTAAGTTAGGCAGACATTCAGACAATGTACTGGGAAATGTAGGCCACTTATATAGTTGGGGTAGGTAAATTGTATCTTATAATTATATATTATAGTGATTATTAAGAATTCATCAAATCATTTACGGCGTAAAATGAACATACCATCCACAGGGCGAAACAAGGGAGGGGGTATGCCGAGTACATAAAATGAGAATAGATAAGGTGGAATGCCGAGTAAATAAAATAAGAATAGACAAGCTCGGCTCATTAAATTTTCATTGAGCTCGAGCTCGGCTCGAGTTTGCTTAAAAACTTAACGAACGAACATATGAACATTCTAAACTCTGCTCGATTCGGCTTGTTTGCAGCCCTAAATTTTATTTACCACTTATTTTTGCTTATGCTATAGGAATATTGAGTAGGTTTTGAGTAATCAAGTTCTTAACATTTGATGGAACTTAGTAGAGTATTGAGATATTAGATACGTGCAATATATTATAGGTTCCATTATTTTACTCAAGTTCAGTCATGACTCATGAGTGCTTTAGTGACAGAAATTGGTGGTTGGTCTTATTGTTTCTGTGTCTTCCAAGAAACAATATCCTATTTTTTATCATTTGTGGGAGTTGAATATTTTGATCTGTGATTACTGATTATCATATGTGAAAGTCTCCTGGATTGTGTAATTTGTATGAATAATCATCCATGGATGGTTTTAATCAAGTTGCGAAGCACAATGTCTGGAACGAGATAGCCACAAAAATGGTGCTATGAGATACAATCGCATGAGAAAACTTGTAAATTAAGGAAAGGTGTACTCGAGTATTCATGTTATCTTGTGATAGTCAGTTGCTATATAGAATTCAGCAATATACAATTCAGTGCATCATACAATACTGTCACATATGAAAACTTTGAAGCAAGGTAAGGTTTCACTTACCTGCTGATATATTTGCGACTCTGTTGACAAAATCACGCAATGGAGATAAGATGAAGTGAAGCAGTGAGAGGCATGAATTTAATAAAGATAGTTGTTGACAGGTTGTAGGCTTTTGGCCAGCTCTAGCAAGTTGATGCCAATATAAATATGAAAACACTTTGTTATGAGTTCAAATTTGATTGAGATCCTTGATTTGGATGTAACGCGACCCTGCATTGCTAGGGCATTATTAACCTTATGAATAGCTGGGGTAAAATGCTATTCAATGGTAAAGTCTGTTACCTGATTCATGCTCGTGTATTCCATAACCAGAAGAGTGGCTTTGGCTTTAACAGAACTTATGGATTAAATGGGACAATTGGGAGGTTTCTATGAATTTCTAATATAATGCCAAAGTATTTGCCAAGCAGGATCAAGGCAAAACCTATTAATTTGTTGGCTGGAACTATGAACCCTGGTGCTTTTCATTATCTTCTTCCTGGCTTGTTGGATAGAAAAGTTGAGTTCAAAGATTAAGAACTTTCATTGGTTTTCAACTCTAATATCTATGCTGTTTAAGAGACTCTTCTTTTTTCCTCTCTTACTGGCCTTCTGGTGTAACTGGATAATTACTCAGACCTTTGCACACTTATCCAAAAAAAAAGGGGCACCAATAAGAAACTTTTCCTACTACGACCTTCAGTTGTATGACTCCATTTACAACTACACACCCACCAAAAATTAAAAGGGGAAAAAAGAAAAGTGGAAGGAGTAGTCCAATCCTGAAGAAAATAAAGATAATGTGAAAGGGAAGTAGTGAAACTAACGATGCTAAAATTTGAAATTTCTTGCTGATGGACCTAGCACCAGTCATGTAGACTTGCTTCTAATGCATTGTGCATATTTTGGCTTGGGGCTTCACAGGATGTGCTTCTAACCACATTGTCTTTCAGTTTCAGGGACCAGCATACTTTGGTCTTGGGGCTTCACAAAATGGTGATGTTCAGATGTTTCCAATCATGTATCCTGCATTCGTTCCTGGGATGATCAATTCTCAAAACCAAGAACAGATTAACCGTGGAGCAGGCATATATGCCGTTCCTGTACTCCCATTTATGAATCCCATTGCTGGATTTCCCCCCAACACACTTATCCCTCTAACCTATAGTACACCCACGTAAGTATTATGTCATGTAACCCTTGGTGCTAATAGTAGGACCAGTTATAAATGTCTTGTTTATGTTTCATTTTCTTACTTTTGGTGAGATATGTTGCTCATGTGACTGATATTTATGGAAGAATTTGCAGACATATGTATATAGGAGAAATGTTTGGGTCTTACTTGCATGTAGCGGGAATGGGAGCGGAAGGGGGAGCAGGGGTATATAGAAGAATGAAGATCCTAAGTTGGGGGCGCTGAAAGGAGCGTGTATAATGAGTATTTTTTTCTTTCATAAACGTGAGTCAGAAAAAACGGCCCAATATAGTTTTTGGACCAAATTTATGGACTAATAAATAAGTCAAATACGAGGCGAGAGTCCTAAAGCTCTCTTACTTCTTTTCTCTTTTTCTTCTTACTTGCATACGTTTGCAAAGAGAAGTTCGAATTTCTTCCTGGAGATTATTGTGGTAGCTGCCATCCTATGTAGGACTTAGGAGCATGCTCCCATCTCGATGGGAGTGAGACAGGAGCATGCTCCTTACTTGGGAGTGCCAATTCACGCTCCCGTTCTGGGAGCGCACCCACTTTGGAAGCTCCCTGCAACTAAGGTTTGGTTTCTATGTAATACTCCCTCCGTCCCTTTTTAAATGTGTTGCTTCGTAATTCCAACTTTTTATCTAAACATCATCATTACACTTTACCAATATTTACTTTCCACAATTGCCCTCCTCCATTTAAAAACTTAAAATGGTTGTCGTACGGGATGAAAGCGACAAATTCCTTATTTTGGACTTCGGAGGCAAGGCGCTACTTTCAGCAAAAAACAGGCGGTTATTCTTTGTTTAATCAAAATTGTCCTTTTATTCTCTGTTAATTGTCCTTTTGTTCAGTTTGTGCATTAAGCAGTACTATCCACAAGGGCAAAATGGTAAATATATCTACTTTTACCCACTAACTTTTCAAATCACACACTTATTTAGGGACAACCCAAAATGGAAATGTCTACATTTAAAAAGGGACGGAGGGAGTATTTGTTTTTTGGGGCACTATTATCCCCCACTTTTTATGATACATGCACCTCCCACTTTCTATTATGCCGCTAAAAGTGTTAGCTTATGTTAGTAAAAGATTCGAAGGAAAAACTTCGTGTTAATAGAAAATAATATCCATATTTGGAAGTTTGTAAATCCAGTAATGATTTTTGGTGTAGGTCTGCTCATAAACAAACACATTCCAGAGAGAGTTCATGTTTTCATTTCTGTTTTTGTGTACACATGATCTGTGTGATTTCAGGCAACATCGCTGATGGAGAATTTATTGTACTAACTTGGGGGAAGTATATGGTACATGCATAATTTTCTACTAGAAGGATGGCACACACTATGTGTCTGCACATTTTTAGGATTTTTGTGCATAATGGGGTAATGGTTATAATAAGGTGGTTTTAGTCAATTACTCTTTTGCCCAAGTGTAACTATCCATGCTAAGTTGCAAGTTGTCCATTAACAAATTTGGGAGAGGGGCATTATTGGAATAGTAAAAGTATACACAATCTCAAAAGAAGTGGACACCAAAGATGGGTTCTCCCTTCCTATAGTAGCATAGACGCCAAATGATTGTTGTACAGTTGGATTGGATTTGAAGTGATCTCCACCTAATGGTTTTTTTCCCGATTTGGGATGCTGTCCCTAGGCTTAACTTTTTGACGTTTCTTTGTGTTCATACCTTAGTTGCAGGAAACTCCTATAGGGGTGGCGAATCGTGCTCATAACCTCGCTCCCGCTCCCAAGTCAGACTCTCCTAGGAACCTCACTTCCATCGAAAAATTAACGCGCTCCCACCTAGGATACAACCTCTTATCCATATAAAGCCCCGAAGAAACAAAAGTAAGAGAAAATACGAAATTATGATAATATTACTAGAAAAATATTAACTTAAATTTTCTCAAGTACTTAGTAGAAACATAATATTTACTTATGTTGTCAAAACCATATTTGCAGTTGACCCAAATTAGGGATTACGATGTTTTCATGTGTATCATGTTCATTTGTTTTAACTATCCTAATACTCCTATAGTCCTATGATCCTCCGCTCCCCTGCCTTCACCCCCGATCCCACTCTTCCCGTACCCCTACTTTGTGCAACTAAGGTTCATACACGCTATAATAGAACTGGTGTTCTTATGCTTAACAAAGTCACAAGAACTCTGGTAACTAGTTTCCTATTCCTTTTGTGCTCCCCTTCGAATTGCTTCTTTCCAAGCTTGGCCATAAACCTGTATTAGAGATGTGTTGCCATCTGGGGCACACCCACAACCATCCTCTTCTGTTTGCTCGACTCACAGTGATAATACTTGATTAGGTTGCTGAATTGATTTTTCCTCTTGTTTGATTGGATTATTGGATCGTTTCTTTCTGGTGATGTTTCTGCAATGTTTATTTTTTTATACGTCTTTTTGGAGGTCTACAGCCATTATGTGGCATAGGGGTTACAAACGTATGCAGATTAATCGCATAACACTTCTCTACCAATAGTTTGTAATGTTGCGTCTCTTTTGCGACTGGGACCTTTTATCATGACTTCCGCTCGTTGCAGACCTTGATCCACTATAGCACGAATAGCATTTCCCACTATGTTTTTAGGAGCAAAAGGGGTTCCTCTTTATCATTGATGGAGATCGCGCAAGGCCCAAAATCACACGCTCATACATGCGGCGTGGAAAAAAGAATTAATATCTATTGATTTTTTATTTATTTTATTTTTGTTAATTTAGGAAGCTATTGTTTATTTTATTTTAGAAACATGTTTATTTCAAGTTTGGAAACATTGTAGCTAGCCTATAAATACTAGGCTTGTTACCTTCATTAGGTACTTTTGATATGGAGAATAAAAATTTGATTAAGATTACGGTTTTCTTTTCTTTTGACTTTTTCTTTTCTTTTGTGGATTCAAACACGCCGGCCGTCCGACATCAATCATTTATTTAAAGGTTGTTAGAATAATCACCACACGCACACAATAATGAATACGGAAATAGTAAAGAATTGAACACAAGAATTTACGTGGTTCCCCATAACTGGGTACCTCCACGGTTGCGATGAGCGAGTCTGTTTATTATGATCAAAATCGGCTAGGGTTTTTACAATAGAGAGTATATATAGCCCTACTCTATTCCAACCCTAATAATTCCGTTCCGTACGGCATCTGGCCTTTCATCAGAACTCCTTGGTACCTCTCCATATGAGCCACAAGTTCCAACAAAGGTTGAGTTTTTTAACCTTCAAGCTTTTGGAAGCTTTTGGGTTAGCATTATTCAAGCAATACCTGACAGAGAAATGAAACTAAGTTGATGAATCTTTCTTTTTGACTGCTAACCAGGATTTTCCTTCGTAGGTTTGTACCTTAAGTTAAGCGTTAAACTATTAGCTAGTGTTGGAATTCTTAATCACCTGTCATTTGACTGTTATGTTTATTTTAAGTGCATTATTATATGTAGTGCATTGCTTTCATAAAAATACGTTTGTTACAGGCGTACCCTAGCCACACCCATATCCTGCATTTTGCTGGTTTTCCCGTATTGACGTATACCCATACTCGTACAGTACAAGTGCTTTCTTAGTTGATGAGGCATTGATGAGTAGTAGTAACATTATTCATGCTGTCATTAATGGTGATGGACACACCTGATAGTATAGTGTTCATCTGATTTTGGCAGTGATGGCGATGGTCATTAGTATCAGAATTGTCATATTAAATTTTTTACTTATATCGATGTTTGAAAACCGGAATCGAACATTTTAACTGGTTGGCCTGATGTCCGGTCCTTGTTCCAGTTGGATAAACAACCAAACCGTTTTACTCTGAAAAAACCCATAGAATTCGACCCTTTGAAACAGTTGTGGTTCTTGTAACCGGCTAAAAACACCTTCAATAAGTCCAGATCCTCTCAGAATCTCAAATCTAGCCGGAATCCAGCCAACACGATGGCAGGTTCGTTCACATACTCACGTGCTAGAAATTAAATACAAGCTTATGCTTATTGGACTGAATAGGACACTTTGGTTATGTGCTCCGTGGATGGTAAAATATAAAAGAATTTTTACTTTATGAATGCGGCTTCCTTAAAGCTACATTGGATGTTAGTGGAAATACCTATTTGTTTGCTCATGATACTTATTATTTCAGAAATGAGGAAAATATTGTGAGGAATACTTTTTAGGTAATTTTCCTTGTAATTTAATGCCTAATTTTCTATTTATGCAATGATAAATGCATTTATGAGGTAACTAAAAACATTGTGGTTCGATTCCGTTCCCCCCAGGTTTCGGAGAGTTTCAGAAAATTGATGGAATTGAATGCGTTCTGCTAGTAGTTTCATTTAATTGAAGATACTCTCTCTCTCTCTCTCTCTCTCTCTCTCTCTCTCTCTAATGTTTCAACTTTCATGCATGCCATTGACAGTAGAACAAGTTCATCTGATGCTGCAACAGTTGGTGAGCAAGGGCAACCGGGACAGCAACAGCAGCAGCAGCAGCAGCAAACAGCAAAATCATCAAGCACATCAAAGACAAGTTGTTGTGAGGAGATTTCAAATTGCCATTCATCTTGACCCGTTACTTATCCTCAAGCTGGCAGCAGTAATCTTTTTATTCAACCAAGATGGGTCTAGACAAAGGCTTGTTCTCCTTGTGTTTTTTGCTTCACTTGTTTATCTGTAAGTGATTCAACTTCATGTTTACCTTTCGCCTATAAAAAAAAACTTAATATTTCCTTTTCCACTTTTAAAACTGATTTGGTATTTTTCAGTCCACAACTTCTATGACTCTCTTGTACATGGGGAAGGGAAGAAATCTTATCCTTTCACATAACCAGCTTACATACCGGGGTGAACGAATGCTTATACAGTGTGGCCAACTGACCCCACTCACATATCAGCATTACGTATTTTCCAATCTTATTTTAGATTTTTAACCCCATAGTGCCACTTGAGGTTCTAATTACCCCAACTCAATCCTATAAGTCCTAAACTGCTACACCCCTTCTGTTTTTTTCACCCCATTGCCCAATTTTCGGGCTGTGCCCGTGTACATGTAGAATTTCCTTCTTGTCTTAGTGCTATTCAGATGTGCGTTTGAAGTTTTTGTGAATTCATGTGTGTTTCAAGATATTAAACAGCGATATCTGAACTTCATTGTCTTTGGGTGCTGCAGATATCAAACTGGAGCTCTCACTCCGCTGGTACGATGGCTTTCACAAGGAATGCATAGGGCAGCTGCACCTCCCCAACCACCAAGACCAGCTGCTAGGCCAGAGAATCTCCCTCCTGCAGCAAGACAGGGGAATGAGAATGTTGCTGGAGCAGGTATATTTTTACTTGCAACTTTGAGTAGTATAATTCATACTTGCGTGTCTGAATACTCTTATAGCCTATGTAAAGGCATGTAACTATGTAAGGGACTAGGGTCATGTTTTATACAATATCAATGAAAGCAAGGTTCTTGGCAATTCATTTTCCTAACATGGTATCAGAGATTTTAACAGTTGTAGTCTCTGTTTTTTTTTTTTTTTTTTTGTGGGGAAACATACCGTTATAGTCACTTGTAGCATCGAAACATACTGTTGTAGTCACTTGTAGCATCGTTTCTTGGAGTTGGCAGTCTGATAACACAACTCATGTTGGGTAGGGGTGAAACAAAATTTGCAATCACTTGAAGTTCTTTTCAAATGGAAGAATAACTACATAAGTTTTTATTTCTTTTTCATTGATGTGTTTTGATGTTAATCGAGCTCTTACACGGTTACACCAAAGAGTTGCTTTTTACATTTAGATGGTTTAATAATTGATTCTTCAGGGTTAGATGACCCATTACACCAAAATCAAATACTCCTATTCATTTGCATTCTCTAGTTAGTATACAAAGTTTTCTAATCATCGGGAATTTTGAGCTGGGTCCATTTCATGTTTACTTATGGTTGATCTCTTGCATAGCTCATCTGGAAACCATGGATTTATTTCCTGCACTTTGCTTTCATTCCCATCAATAGTGTACATGTGAATGAATTGCCGGAGATCATCAATCGCTAATTTTTATGAATCTATCTTTTTAAACCAGAGGGACAAGCGGAAGTTGAGAATGAGAATCAGCCTCTTGTAGATGGGAATTGGGCAGTTGACAATAATGAGCAGGTGGTGGAACCTGGTCCAGACAATGGTGGTAACCGGTGGTGGGGGATTGTTAAGGAGATCCAAATGATTGTATTTGGCTTCATCACTTCCCTTCTCCCGGGCTTTCACAACAACATTGATTAGATTGTAAATTACAGCATAGACCATGGATGAACTAAGACACAGGGGACAGCAGAAACAGTTGTGTTCTTCTTCTGGTTTTATTTTGAATAAATTCAAAATGTGAAAAATTCCCGAGAGCTATAGTTTGGTTCATGACGTGTAATTTGTTTGGTCAATTTGTGATTGGACCATTTAGCTTGTCTACCTCTATATATCTGATTTGGTGGTGGTTCACTTGTTTTGCGGCTTGTGCCTCGATTCATGTCCATGTTGCATCTTGTGGTGTTAATTTGCTGCTGCCGCTGTTTCTAGTTTCGTGTTTGCTTAAGCACATTTGAAGGATGTTGACTGTAATCGGGTTGCCGAAATTTTCAGGCAGAGAGCTTTGGGCTTTGAACTCTCTTTCTATAGGTAGTCGTTAGGGTAGTCCGCTTAGAGAATACTTGAAGTAAACGGTCGCAGGTTTAGGCACATGCGCGTCTCTTTCTCTGTCTCTTGCTCTCTCACGGGTGCGAGCACCCTTTCTTGATAGTGTTTGTTTTTCTCTTTCTGGTAATGGTCTTTTGCAATGGGTAGTTCCTCCCAATTGAAAATTTGCTGATGTTGCATCTACTAGACTACATGTTTCAAATGCGACTTTATTGCCACATCTACCAATTGGTTATTTCCAGCCGCACCTACCTTCGTGAATCAGATCAGAAATTCCAATTCTTCCATATGCCGAGCCTCAGCTGTTGAAGTTGCCCTCTTGGGAGATTTGTCTTAGTGCTCGGGATGGTGATGCTCCTTCGGAAGAGG
This sequence comes from Vaccinium myrtillus, assembly GCA_016920895.1. Classification (NCBI taxonomy): domain Eukaryota; kingdom Viridiplantae; phylum Streptophyta; class Magnoliopsida; order Ericales; family Ericaceae; genus Vaccinium; species Vaccinium myrtillus. Next base: position 8,872,414 of record CM029276.1, read on the forward strand.
TTCCTTTTTCCCTGTCCATTTATGCACAAAACAGAATCTGAATTTCAGGGTATAAGAATTGAAAGAAACTTCATTTATTTAACACTTACAAAATGTATGTACAGATAGTATCAGTCTCACATCTCAGATAAAAGGTTGCTAACTTTCCTAAGCTCCTTGAGAGCTGCCACGGCCGTGACTTGTCCTTTGCCTACGATTACATTTTTCGAGAAATTTTCCGATGATCCAACTTTACCGCGCTCTTGCTGGAAAACTGACTCGATTACCTGCAATGCAGATGGTTAGATGCAGCTGAACCAGATCTCAAAAGAAAAAAACCACAGAAATTCCATAGCAATATTTGGTCAAAATACGACTTCTACAAGTTCCAAGTGATCATTGGCAAACTGATTTGCAAATAAATAACTTCTATCATTTCTTAATTTGGGGTTCGGGTACCCATACACCAGTGTGTATTCTGATGTTGACTTTGACGTGGCCCGTGGACTTGTTGACCGTCCACGTGGATTTTTCTTAATGAATTATCTTATAGAATTTCGAGGGTGTGACACCCACAGTGGCGACCCCGCTGGGGAGAAACGAGACCTAGACTCGAAAAAAAATTATGGGATTTTAAATTTAGTTTTTAAAGTGATTTTCTTGCATTGCACGTGCATCGATTTATGGATAACCCCTGTTCAGCATTGTTCGATATCCTGGGCGGGCAACCGTACTTGGGCTATGTCGAAAAAGCCAACAAGCCTTTAGCTGTGATAAGTCATAAGTACTGCTTGACTGTTGCCTTGCATGATACTTGGCAATAGGAGGTGCGCCTTGACTTTGGCCAACAAGCCTTTGGCCGTGATAAGTTATGGTTGATTTGACCAGCCAACAAGCCTTTGGCCGTGATAAGTTATGGTTGATTTGACCATGATTTGACAATGATTTTAAGACCTGGTAAACTCATTTGCTAAAATCATGGTTGATCTATGTCATACTTATTGTATAATTTGCTCGGGTAGTTTAGTGGTAGGAATCCTTAGTTTTACCCATGAGGTCCACGGGTCCATCCTTGCAAACCTCATTATTTTTAGGTGAATTTAATTCAAACATGTAAAAAATAGCTTCGTCGTAGGCATTGAGGATGGAACTCCCTTCCTCAATGTTTTGAACAGCCCCATCTTTAGAACTTGCTTGAGACCCCGAATAGGATAGGCCATAGTTACTGTCCGAATAGGATAGGCCATAGTTACTGTCCAGATAGGATAGGCCATAGTTACTGTCCGAATAGGATAGGCCGTCACCAAAACACCACTTAGGCCACTAGTTGGTCATAGGCCCTCCATGCAAATCCACACAATTCCCATCAATGACATGAGAGAGATTCGAACTTGGGATTGGGATGTCAATATTAATTTTATTTCCAATACTTTTCCTATCCTTAGCTCACATCTTGAACACTGTCACAATTTTATCTTACCACTGAAACACAAGGAAATCTTTTCCTATTCAACTAATTTGAATTTGTATATAAATAATTATAGGCCCTTTCTTTAGAACCACAAGACCCCAATCTCACACATGGGGTGTGGGGCCCATCGCACGTGGGGCTCATTTCCTTTAAAACAAGACCCACACCACAACTTCCCCACGCCACTTGCGCTTATTGTTGCTCCTGACTTAGAACTTTGGGAAGAAATTAAAATCAAAAGACTTTTGTTCTTCTGAGAAGAAGCATCTTCAATGAAAGAAACGCGACATGAATCAAAAGCCTCACAAGGCTCCCCTCTTGTCTCGTCGACTTCGCCGGGCCCTCAAGCCGGAAAAACTGGCCGCCAAGTATCGGAGGAAGGACAGCCCAAACCTAGGGGACATACTATCTGGTAATGAACCCTTTTGCTCAGTTGTTCGTTATTGTGTTTTTCAATTCTTTGTTTTAATGGAATTTTGTATGTGTCAGATCCAGATTCACTCTTCTATGCTGTTGATACTGTGATATGATGTGGTTATGGTGTTGGCCTACCCGTACCATGAGAGCTAGTTTGATGCAATTTATTTGTTTGTACAACTTAAGAAAGGAATTTATGATGGAATACGTTAACATGTAAAACTACAGAATAGGTAGATACTTTGATTGGGCAATTTAATAACTTGAAGAAGGTAATTCACGGTGGAACGTTAAAATGTAAAACTACAGAATAGGTAGATACTTTGATTAGGCAATTTAATTTAATTAACAAGGTAATTCATGATGGAATGTTAACTTGTAAAACTATAGAATAGAATTGGAGGAAAATTATTCTATCATGTATACAACACGGAATTAAATGGATATGTGGGAGAGCGGAGTACAATTGATACCATGCAACTTTGCACTGGACCTACCAACAGCTGCGTAACTCTGCTCTTTTATAACAGTAAAATTCAAGAATAGGCAGTTTAACTGGGACTCAACATGCACGTAGCTCGGGTCATTATATCTTTAACAGACGGCCTTATGAATGAATGCCGTGGAATGAATTGGTTGATGACCCACAGTAAACGGGTCCATTGAAGTGGTGTTCCTGGTCCTTTGCGAGTATGTCATCTACTCATAACATTAAACACCACCAAGGAATATTAAACCCGAATAACCGTATCTGCACGACCTGATAGAAACTTGAGGTAAATGTTGCTGGTTAGTGTAGCACTGACTGAGTTCATTCAGTTCGTTGGCTTTTGACACGCCCTGTGATTTAATGCTTTGTACTTCAGATAGTTCCCTAAACCCGCTTCGTGACCACATCTTTTCTCCACATCTATTTTCCACATGAACTGCTAGTTCTGAAACCTGAGTAGCTTCAGGGTAGCAAACCCTGAAGACAGAGAACTAGTCCCAGGAATCTGCCATACATTGGTGACTAGAAGATAATGTCATAATGCCGCTCACAAGTCACTTAAATGTCAACAGGCCAATACATTAGTCACTGGAAGAATAGTTTTCTCCACATTTATTCATGTAGTTTTCGTAGTACATAGCATTGCTCTTTATTGATCAGATGTTTTAGCGGTAAAATGTTGATCTTGTGTTAATCAATTATTCATGGGACCAATACCCTGTCCAGCTTCCAAGGAATATGCTCATGACTTTCCTATTATCTATTACTTCGACTCTCCGCGTATACCTAGCATCCTTATGTCTTTTTCCAAATCTCCTTACGTTCTGCTATTTAAATGCAATTTTTTAGTTCTTAGGGAAGCAGAGGATTACCCACTTACCCTCCCTATGTTTCTGTAGGATCCGGCATGGAGTATATTTACCAATCAAATGCCGAGATCCACCATACATTTGGTACAACGGAGGAGGATCAAAGATGAAGAAGATACCTCCTCCTATGAGGACCTGGGCGGATGAGTGTAGATTGGCTCCTGAGCTGTTGAGGGCGGTGGAGAGGGCAGGGTACAAGAAGCCCTCTCCAATTCAGACGACAGCCATCCCGCTCGGACTCCAACAATGTGATGTCATTGGAATTGCTGAGACCGGTTCAGGTAAAAAGGCTGCCTTTGTTCTTCCCATGTTGACTTACTTATCTACCAGGCTGCCTCCTATGCCAAGAAGCAGCAGCGAAGAGAACCAGGGAGCGGGGCCTTATGCCTTGGTGCTGGCACCCACTCGAGAAATTGCACTGCAGATTGAGAATGAGACTGTCAAGTTTGCAGATTTTTTGGGCATCAAAGTTGTTTCAATTGTTGGTGGGCAGTCGATTGAAGAGCAAGGGTTTAAGATTGGGCAAGGGTGTGAGGTAGTGATTGCTACACCTGGTTGTCTTATTGATTGCTTGGAGAGGCGTTATGCTGATTTGAATCAGTGCGATTATGTTGTCCTTTATGAGGTTGATCGCATGGTTGATATAGGTTTTGGCCCACTAGTTGTGGGTGTGTTAGATGCAATACCTTCAAGCAATTTGAAACCCGAAAACAAAGATGAAGAACTTGACAAGAAAAAGATTTACAGGACAACTTGTATGTTCAGCACTACGATGCCTCCATCTGTGGAGGAACTTGCCAAAAAGTACTTGAGGAATCCTGTGGTGGTCGCGATTGGTACTGCAGCAAAGGCCACTGACCTAATCACCCAGCAAGTCGCGTCACTGATGCTTCTATGATCTCAAGCAGACGCTGATTCAGAGTAACAGTCCCATCCCCTCTCAATTGACTAGACACAAGGCATCAAAATTCAAGCAAGGAACCTATCGACACCTAGAACCGAATGAATCGAGTTTTAAACTTTAAATTTGTATTCACAAATAGTTTAGGTACTGGTGAATTGACATTATAAATTATTGTCTCAGGTGTGTCGTGAGGTCACAAACTCATCCTTCAATCATGTTGTGTGCTTTGAATTTTGCTAATCATTAAATTTTATGGTTTGTGCATATTGAAAGTCAGCTGCCTCTGTGCTGTTTCTTGTTTTCCTACCTATATATAAAGAGCTGGTGCGTGTTACTGTAAATGTTTTGGTACAGCAATTTTACAGAATTGCCCTCACTTTATTCCGGTTATTTCTTCCTTCAGTGATTCCAGCATCCAGCCGTTTATGCCAATTTTCTGGGAAGCGACCTCATTTTTAATTATTCATCGACCCCTGCCTCCCTTCCCTCCTTGTCTCTCTCTCTCTCTCTCTCTCTCTCTGCCCAACAGAGTCGCTGAGAACAATGCAAAGCGTCTGCGAATTAGGCAAAGGTATGAAATCCTACCAAGCAGTAGTCGCTTGTAAGTATCCAGTGACCATGGTTGATGGTTGCTTTGTGCCCCTCGAGCAATCGCAGTTTTCTTTCTTAGGAAGCATGAAATTTTGTTCCGGTCAGAGTTCTTCATTGGTCCCGTTGTGCATATTCACATTTGGACATGCATACAAATCTAATACTATAATGAAGGTGAAGCCCTCTAAAGTGTTTCCCACACTTTCCCTTCTAAAAATACCCCTTCAAAACTTGGAATAACTGACCCGCCCAAGAAATACGGCTTCCCTTGTGCACCATACCCCGCTATGCACCGTTCGTGTTCTGCAGATCTCCTGTTGTTGTGTATCGTTGCCAATGACACCTATCCAAAAACAAAGCAACGCCTACTTGTGCGCCTCCGAAACGAAGCAGTGCATACGTCTCCCTCTCAAACCAAGGCCTCCTCCATGTCAGGTTTTTTGCCCATGTGATAATACTTTGAAAAATAGAAAAGATGAAAATGAAGACAAATGGAAAAGAAAAAGTTGATGGTTAGTTGTCGGCATTTATTTGGATCATGTTAATGGGTTGTTGGGTTTCTATAGGTAGTCGTTAGGGTAGTCCGCTTAGAGAATACTGGAAGTAAACGGTCGCAGGTTTAGGCACGCGTACATCTCTCTCTCTCTCACGGGCGCGAGCACCCCTTTCTTGGTAGTGTTTTTTCCATCTTTCTGGTAATGGTTGGTTCCTCCCAAATGAAAATTTGCTGATGTGCTACAACTTTTAAGCTCGCCTCTCTCTCTCTCTCTCTCTTGACCGACGGACTATATATATGTTGTATCTCTGTTTTTTTGTTTTTTTTTTTTGACCGACTGACTATATAATATATACATGTACTGTTTTGCACCTTTTTTTTTTCAGTGTAGAGAGGACTGTTACTTAAAAAACTTAAAATGTCTCCTCTTTTTTTTTTCATTATATGAGGACTGTTAAAAAACTTAAAAAACTTTTTGCTGATGTTGCATCTACTTCATGTTTCAAATGCGACTTTATTGCCACATCTACCAATTGGTTCTTCCCAGCCGTACGTACCTTCGGGAATCGGATAAGAAGTTCCATTTCTTCCGTATGTTGAGCCTCTCGGCTGTTGAAGTTAAAGTTAAGGAGCCCTCTCGGGAGATTTGTCTTAGTGCCCAGGATGGCGATGATCCTTTGGAAGAGGTTCTTTTTCCCCATCCAACTGTGTGACTGCATCTCCAATGCCTGACCCTCGTCAACTTAGCTTTGAGAATTCCTCGTCTGATAGGGTTGGAGATGTTCTTCCATATGCCAAGCCGCACCTACCTTCGTGAATCAGATCAGAAATTCCAATTCTTCCATATGCCAAGCCTCTCAGCTGTTGAAGTTGCCCTCTTGGGAGATTTGTCTTAGTGCCCAGGATGGCGATGATCCTTTGGAAGAGGTTCTTTTTCCCCATCCAACTGTGTGACTGCATCTCCAATGCCTGACCCTCGTCAACTAAGCTTTGAGAATTCCTCGTCTGATAGGGTTGGAGATGTTCTCTAGGATACTACTACCCTTCAGGACGTCAAAATTTGCAGAAAAAGAGGATCATGGCTTTCTAGTGCTACCGGGTAGAGGACTGGAGTCCTACTTTTACTAAGCATCCTGACAATCGGAAACAGAAGAAGATGGATTCAAAGCTTGTGGTGGCTGTGAGGTATTCAACACCTCAGTTAGAAAAAGCGGAAACGGGAAAGGGTTATAGAAGATGATCATAACACTCATCTTATTCCTCAACGTCGTGCATTTCACTGATTTATTTATTTCTCTTGCTCCTAGTCCGTGTTTTACAGGTTCTATTGATTTTGTGTTCGGCGTTGATGTCATTGTTGCGTTATTCTTTTGAGCTTTGTCGGAATGCATCTTTGGTTTTGTTTAGGTTGGCGCTTTGCTAATGTTGAAGATCTAACAGCAGTTTTGCTAATGTTTTGAAACTAGAACTAGAAGTGAATTTTCAACCCAACCCATGAACTAAACTCATATCAACGCACGTATAACCCATCTCCAATTCGTTCATATTGTTTACTAAACCCTCACTCTCAAAACATACATTCTTCAAATCGAAAGTGTGCCAAAAACTAACTGTAGTCAACAGTAGCATCCTTTGAGGCATACGGATGGCCAAATATTGCTATAAGAAAAACATAATTACATCTGAGCGTGGTTTTCTAAACAGAATCTGAATTTCAGGGGAGATGCAAAGGGTATAGAATTGAAAGAAACTCATTTATTTAACACTTACAAAATGTATGTACAGATAGTATCAGTCTCACATCTCAGATAAAAGGTTGCTAACTTTCCTAAGCTCCTTGAGAGCTGCCACGGCCGTGACTTGTCCTTTGCCTACGATTACATTTTTCGAGAAATTTTCCGATGATCCAACTTTACCGCGCTCTTGCTGGAAAACTGACTCGATTACCTGCAATGCAGATGGTTAGATGCAGCTGAACCAGATCTCAAAAGAAAAAAACCACAGAAATTCCATATCAATATTTGGTCAAAATACGACTTCTACAAGTTCCAAGTGATCATTGGCAAACTGATTTGCAACTAAATGCTCTAAGTGGTTTTCAGTCTGTTGGGTGTAAAATACTCCTCTGTCGATTAAATTTAGTACTAACTTTTTGCAAAGCCAAACACACAAAATACCGAAATCATTCTTGGCAATTATTTTCCATCCAAAGAAACGGTGAGCCCGTTTGTTTGACAGGACTAATAGTGAAGGACATAATCCTGTAGCAAATATAATCCCATTGGACTATTTCAAAATATTTTAGCAACCCAGTTGCTAAAATCAACCATGATTTTAGCAAATGAGTTCATCAGGTGCTAAAATCATGGTTAATTTTAAGCTAAAATCAAACATGATTTTAGCACCTGGTGAACTCATTTGCTAAAATCAACCATGATTTTAGCAATTGGGTTGCTAAAATCATTTGGAAAACTTAGTGTTCAGATTAATAATAACGCTGGATATGTAGTCCCCATCATATCCCATCAAACAAACAGGGACCAATTTTCAAATAATTACACAGAGAACTTTAGCAACAAGGGCAGGCAATAGGGCGCGCCAAAGATAATAAACCTGGCCCTCGGGCAGTAAATATAAGAAAAGTGGGGTCTTGGTCAGAAATTATATGCCAAAAGTTGCATGTCAGCTATTATATTCCCATCCATATTCAACCATCCAAGCAAAATAAATAGTAAGATCGGTACCTGAATATTATCGAGCATAGTCTGACCAAGATTCCTCAATGTGATCATCACGTTCTGATCTACAGCATCACCTTTGCTACTTACAGAAGAGTTATTTGACCCACCCACCATCAAAGAGGCTGTCGTATTATTCTGATCACATCCACCATCGGGAGCTCTAGTAGCCTCAGATATGCCTCCTTCCGATGTACCCTCACCATTGTTCCGCCCAAACTTCCAAAGCCACTGGAATTTACCAGACAAAGTCTTCCGGTCCTTCAAATTTGCCACTGGTTTTCCCACCGGATCGTCATTCTGTCCAGATTTCAAACAGACATCCTCTGGAATATCCAATCTACCCAAGGTTTTTCCCCCAGAGTCTCTATTCAGTCCAGATTTCGAAAAGTCATCCTCGGGAGAATCTGAGACTGGAAGAGGTGGTGATGATTCTTCCGCAAAACTCCTACTTCTGTCATCATCATTTTCAGCAATGGATTGATTGGATGCAACGCTACTTCTCCCTGATTGATTTTCGATGCCATCTGGACTTGGGGAATCTGAAAAAATGGAAGAGCTCTCTTCACTTCCAGCATTGCCAATCAAGCCTCTCTCCTCATTACAGCCTATTTTCTCTGAATCTACATTGCAACCTATTTTCTCTCCATGTTCCTCCGATTCAATTTGTCTGGACAAATCCTCAAGTAAATTTCTCCTTGCGGATAATTTGGGGTCCTTTATGCCGCTGCCATCAACCTTTGAAGGGGATGGGGCAGATTCAGTTCTAGATAGACTTGACCTCACTTTCTCTGACCAGCCCTTTTTCCTGTTCGTAATTTGTTTTCCTGACCTACTTTGCTTAACTTCTTCTGCCTTGTGCATATCTCTCCACTTCTCTTCCCAATAGCTCTCAGGTACCAAACTTAGAGGAGTCCTTGGAGAAACAGAATCCACTGAAAGGCTATGACTTCTCACATGCACATTACTTCGCTCAAAGGCCGCACCAGGATATGTCGGCAATGGCGTAGAGTCATTAGCATCCAGTGCTAGAACCTGTAACGATTTTGCCTTTGATAAAATTTTCTTCAGATTTATGTTGGCTGGAAAATTAAGCAATCTCTGAAGACAGGAAGTAGCATTCTCAGTTGCGAGTAAGGACGATCTCACAAAAAGAATCATTGATACTGCAACAGCTGAAATAAATGCTCCCCTACGTGAACTGAGGATCCCAAAGCTAAACCCAGCATCATCAAAAGATTTATTTAATTTGCTATTGTCATTTGCAAATATTTCATCCCAGATAACTAAGAGATCTCCAAGGGAGAATTCACGCCCAAACAAAACCCTTAACCAGCGAAGTGCAAAATATTGAGGTTCTACCCCAAGCTCAACAAGGTGACTGTAAAGAGATGCATCAACAATCGAAAGCAAATGGTACAATGCGGAAGAAGCTTCAATCACAGGAGGTAAACCCGAATGTGAGCCGCTTAAAGGAGACGGAGAGAAAAATTCTGCCATGGTAACTACGCCACCGGCCCCACTCATCAAAGCATCAAACATACAATAAGCATCATGCTCCATAAATTTCTCAGACAAGACAATACCCAATTCACCTTCCGCCCCATACGCATCACTTAGCAATACAACATCTTGTATCCTGGGATCAAGTTCATCAAGAGTGCTAACCTTCGGTGGAGTTACTTGCGAGATCTCATCTTCTTTAGACTCGGGAAACTTCTTAAAATCAAAATCATATGTTAAATCACTTTCCTGAAAGTTGAAGCCATCAAATTTGTCGGTGAAGTGATCTTCATAAAGGTTCCGAACTTGAGAAAGATGCTCCACGTCAGCATGCAGAACATACAGCAAAGGAGCCAAGAGCTCATGCATCCCTGTCGACAAAACCAGAATAAATGATATAAAAAATGCTTTACACAAACTTTGTCTCGCGTGTTCACATGCATCTTCATCGGATCCTTTGATAAAAAAAATCAACTGAAAGAAACAAAAAAAAATCAACTGAAAGAAAAAACAGTCAATTATTGGTTTATCAGCTGAGATTCTTTCAGTCTATCAATATGGACTAAGGTTTCAAGCAGCAGGAGACTTTTCTCTCCATGGATTGCAAGATCAGACAAGCAAATCAAATGTCCAGGAGCCTGGAGCTTACCCTTTTCCTTTCAATTAACAGAACAAGATAAGTTGCAATCCCTGCAAGTAAAATGTAACAATTAATGGTTTCTACAGTTTCACCAGAATGGAAAACCTTTTTTCCTTTATAATTTGATATAGTTTTTATTCTTCTCCCTTGGAAGTGGTGCGAAAACACGGACTACTCTAAAAAAAACGATGATAGATCTCTTTCAAAAAGTTTTACAATGGATACAGAATTGTGCACATCCCTTTGGCATTGACCTCCCATGAGGTTTATGACCATTCAGAGACCTCCCTTGGGTTTCTGAAATTACAACGCATACCCTTTGTTTTCTTGACAGTACGCTGAAACTCCCCTTCTGTTTAAGTAGCCGTTAGCAACCATAACGGAAAACGATGACATCTTGAAGGGGGAAAGGCATAATACTTTGACACCACTTGCTGATTCATAAAACCCTCTGGCTCATTTTGTAAATATCCTCGTAAACAGATGATAATAGACACATTGGCAGAACTTCTTCATAGATGGCTATGAAACCAGATCCATGCAATCATAGAATTTGTTCTCCAAATTAACAATGACTTATACAAGTTCTCCACAGACCATACCTTTAGAGAAACAATATTAAAGTTAACTCACTTCAATTCACCTGTTTTAGTCCAATAATCTTTATTATCATAAGAATCAATTAACTATGATTGCCAGTAGCCTATTCACGGTTTAGGTTGTAGAGGAGAGATGGTGGGGTAAAGAAGACAGAAAAGCAAGGAAGAAAGAAACACAATTGATAGTGGTTCAGAGATGGTGCGGTAGTGATGGATGATGCACTGCTGATGCAGTCAAGTTTCAAGAACAAACTTCAAAATACATCAACCATGAATATGCCAATGGTTTGAGGCCCATGTGAATGAAGAAGGGAACAGGAAATGAAAGACAGTCCATTCTGGAATTAAACATTTCTATTTCCAGGGAAAAAAGGAAAAAAAGAGCAAAGGAAATTCATGATTTTAGTGAGACAAGTACAACCCACCTTGTCTGTATCCACACTCGGGATGTCTAAGACACCAGAATAACAGAATTCGTCTCAACATGCTTTGGCATCCCGGCGTCTGGAAGTAGCTTCCATGTTCAGGATATAAACGAGACAAATCTTGGTCAACCATTCTCTCCAGTTCGGCATTCCGGAAGAAGCGGCCCCACATACTATCTGCACAACACAATCACAATAAACAGTACATCATTTACAGGAGAACACTAGAACAAGTAAGCTCAATTATTAATCAAAATAGCAGCACTGCTATACGAAGTGTATATATCTCTTTTCATATCATAAACTCCCTTAATCTTCCATCACAATATGAATGTCTTACAAATTAGTAACCAGAAAAGAAACAGTGACATTGGCAAGAGCTAACTATTCTCATCAAGGCGACAAGCTACAATACAAAGAGAGATAAATTCTCAAGATGTATAGATATTTAACCTGGGTTTTGCGAAAGTGGATTATCCATGACCAGATTAGGGCTTCCATGCTTGGGAATGTGTGGATCAATTAAGAGGCGCCTCCTCAAATCAGCATATCTGGATAAGAAGATAAATTAGACAACCAAAATTAGAACGGAATAAACAAACAGCAACCACAACCCTTCACAAAACAACAGCAGAAGTAACCAGTAAATTGCTGTTAACTGAATCTATGTACAGGCTTAGGATTGGAATCAAGAACTGCGCCATTTATCATCGTGAAAATGTAATGTATGTTATGAAATTCTAACTATAGACGAATTCAATTTCCATAAATTCAATTGTCAAAAAGGCAGGGAATAGAACCAAACTCGACAGAATTTTCGGACTTCTTTAGAAATTTATTAGGTACGCCAAATAGCACATATGCTTAAATTGCAGCAAAAATCCCCCAAATTCTAAACTGCTATTTCTTCTAAGCACAACCATTAAATAAGTTCACCCCATGTAGACCACTGGCCAGTAACTCGTTGGAGGCTAACCATATGGCTCCAAATGCTTAAGCCCAAGTTAAAACATCAACTGACTTCTTCTGCAAATAGCTTTTCTTTTTCTGCTATTTGTTTTTGAAGATTTGGAAATAGCTCAAAAATCAGTTAAAACATCAACTGATTTACCTTTTATGGAATATATAAGAACACTGATTAACAAAATTGATCAGATAAAATTTCACGAAAATACCCACATGCCAAATAAAAACCTCAAGGACAAACTCAATACATATACGTGAATTTATTTTTTATAACACAGCTGTCGGAGCCAAGTTATGCGCACCCTCCGACTAATTACCAATCCCACCGTCGACCAGCGGTGCCCAATTAAAGTTGGGGCAGAGCTCGTATAATCTGAACCCAAGAGAGAGAGAGAGAGAGTACCTGCGACGAGACTCGGCGGTAACACGACGGAGATCGTCAAGGGAGGAGGAAGAGGAAGAATAGGGCAAAATCCCCAAATCTATACGCCACTGGACACCTCTAATATCAGCGAAACGACGACGATTCGATCCCTCATCGGGGAGCACGTGAGAAGGAGAAGAGGCGAGTGAGGAGGAGGACGATTCCTTATTAGTCAATGCCGGCTCGATCGGAGCCGCCGGTGACATGTCGAACGAACAACGCAATTTGCCCAAAACCCTGTCCGGAAAAAATCAAGAGAAGAGAGAGAGAGAGAGAGAGAGAGAGAGAGAGAGAGAGAGAGAGAAGTGAATTCCTGAGGGGGATTTCTTATGAATTGCGTTGAAGAGAAGAGAAAGGGAGGAAGAGAGCTAGATTACAGGAAAGAATTTCGGTCGAATATACATACAAATACTGAGATACAGGTATAGATACACAGAGAGAGATAATTATGGACGAAATATAGATCGTAAGGAATCACAATGAGAGAGAGAGAGAGAGAGAGAGAGAGCTGGGCAAGAATGGAGAAGGGAGAGAAATGGACGAATTTGTGGGTGGAGAGAGAGAGAGAGAGAGAGAGAGAGAGAGTTGCGTCCTGGGTTTGTCTTGGGATGAGAGAGAGAGAGAGAGAGAGAGAGAGAGCTGTCATCCCTCCGACTCAGCCATCGAATATTTTAGAACATTGCTAATTTGCTACTAACACGCAAGGGGTTTATCTTTGGATCTCACGTGAATGAACGGAGATATTTATTTATTTTAAGGCCCCGTTCCCCTAAAAAAAAAAAAAAGTTTTGTTTTAACTCAAAAACTATCTCATTCCACTAAGTTCTAACAAAAAATCACTTTTTTTTTTGCAAAATTAAAAACTAAAAAAGCCAAAAAAACTAGTTGGTGGAACAAGTTAGTTTTTTTTGCAAAACTAAACATACAAAAAACTAGTTTAATGGAATAAGTTAGTGGAACAAGTTAGTTTTTTTGCAAAATTAAAAACCAAAAAACTAGTTAGTGGAACAAGTTAGTTTTTTTGCAAAACAAAAACATCCAAAAAAAACCAAAAAACCAAAAAAACCAAGTTAGTGGAACACCCCCTTAAATATTGTTTTATGAGCTCATTTCTGGGTCTCACATCAATGAACGGAAATGTTTATTTTATTTATTTAAAATATTGTTTTACGGGTTTTTATAAAAAATGACGGTTCATTTGGATATCAATAAAAACTTGATCGATTCATTCAAAAATTTTCCTAACAAATTAAGGGAGGAAAATCCATCTAGCCCTTCCTCTTTATATACGTGAAAAACGAGTTAATAATGAGAAATGATTTTCATATTCCTTTTATCCAAAACACTTTTTTTTTCTTGTCTTTATTCACTTGAAAGTACCAAATTACCCTATATATGGAAAAAAGTGGCTCATGAGGTAAGGGTAATTTCAAGGTGAATAAAGACAAAGATGGAATGTTTGGAGATAGAGAGTGCAATTTTGTTCACCCTCCTTAAAAGAGGGTGAACAAAACTCTGTCTCTTATTGATTGAATTTGTGTGAGTCCCCCACAACAAAATGATGTCATGCTTACTTCTTCAATACACTTTTTGGTAAGCATGACATCACATTCATGTAAGCATAACATCACTTTGTTGTGGGATCCACATGTTTCAACCAATAAGAGAGAGGGTTTTGTTCACCCTCTTTTAAGGAGGGTGAACAAAATTGCTCTCGGAGATAGAAGGGAGTGTGAAAAATCATTTCCCTAATTAATAGGAGATTAGAAAAATATTTTCGAAATAAAAGGAGAAAAGAGGAAATGTTGTTATTGGTTGAGTGGTTGACCTGTTTGAAAGTCAGGTGAGAGCAGAAGAAGTATTCTACACTCCAATCATGTATAGTCTTCTCCATTTTCAAAGATAATGCTAATACATAATTTTGTGCCCTTTTCATATAACTACTTACAACTAATAGTGTTCAGGTTAATGTATACGTATCTCGACTACTTTCAGAACTCTTATGGGCCAGTGCGAGTTGGTAGAACGTAATAGGTTTTCGAGCCTGACGATGTATGATTTATTAACAATTGATGATTTGGTTTCAAATATAGATTGTTTTTATAAAAAAAAAAATGTTATCTTGTTTTGGTGTATTCAATTTCAAACTATTTTTTATGATAATTGAACTACTATGTTCTCATGACACATGAAAAAAAAAAATTTGCAGTTTTTTTTTCATTTTAGCAAAGATAATGAGGAGAAGTTGACAAATCAGTGTTTTATTAAAAAATACGCAACTTATGAAATAAATACCAAAGTGCTATTGAAGATGTAAATTAGCCGAGTCGAATCAAGCCGAGCATTAAGTAGGTCAACTTGAAAACTTAAATATAATTAATTGAATTTAAATTTTGCTCAAATATTTTAGCCTTTTAGGACTATACTTTCAATTAAGTCAATACGAGTCAAGTTCACTAATGGCCTTTTAAGTTGATGTATTTACATGAACGTGTCAATCTCAAATAACTATGCAGTGAAAAAAACACAAGACGGGTTTGAGGTATGTTCAAAATAAGTATCAGACGACATACATAATAGTCTTGTAAATGTGTCTATAAAGATGGAAGTCCACATCTCCTACACTAATATTTTTTTATTCATAATTAGTTATTAAAATTTTAACCATATGAAAATGGAAAAATAAGTAATTTTTAACAAAATACTCAAACAAAATGAAAGAGGGCTTAGTAAAAAAGAAAGAATGATTCATTCACAATTACATGAGATGGCATGGGAAAGAGGGAGGAGGTGTTCATGTAGTGCCTAAAAGACACTACACCGTCCAGTGCCCGTTTGAACGGTCTAAAAGTATTTTTAACGGTTCATATTTCAAATATAAACCTACGTGTAGGATATTTGCTTTACATGCAAAATAATCGAGATCATTGATTATCGAACTGATGGCTCAGATTAGGCACTACACAACGTAGTACCCAAAGCACAGGGACCTCGGTTCCGGAAAGAAGGTATGTCCCAGTCAGTGTCCACTTCCTTCAAGTACACTCTCTTGCTGCTAGGTCAACAGAAAATGATTCATTCACAATTACACTCCTAATTTCATATTTCAACTCACCAAACCATGTAGGTACCCAATTACCTCCATATTTATTCTCCTTGGTCAATCTCTTCATAATCACTGGGCACAAGTCCCCTGCAACCTTTTCTATAGTCTCCCTATTCTTTTGAAACCTCCTCACCAAACAAAAAATCTACGCATACGCAGACGTTCGTATGCAAAATATACGGACAGTGCATTTGCACCGTCTAAAAACATTTTTAACGGTCCGGATTTTATTTACTCTTTGACCGGTAAGAAAGCTATCTTTCACCGGTCAAAGACTAATCAAGATCTGAACTATTAATTTGTTGAAATGAACGGTGCAGATGTGTGTGTATGCATTGCATACACGTGCGTGCGTACGGATAATCTAATAACAATTGGTTTTTTTCTAGTTCTGTAACTCCCTCTTTGAATTGTGCAAGATAAGTGAAGGCCATACATTTCTGAAATATAATGTTCTCAGCCCTTTTAACAGGCCTATACATTGTGTGGAGACACTCTCTCACCCTCATTCTCTTCTCTCAACACAAATGGCCCAAGCTCACTCAATATTTCTTCACTTTCATAGTCACACTTAATACTATCTACATCTGGTTCTTCAGTACTGTTTTCTTCATTTTCATCACTACCCCATAAGCAATCTTCCTCAGATCTGAATCAAGAACATCATTTTCTCCCTCATTCACTCATTTTGTTTGTGTATTTTTCGGTGTGAGATCACTTGTGGCCAAACTCCCTGTGCCTCTGTGTCGAGGGAGTTTGGACCACAGGATTGTGTTTTTTTTTTTTTTTTTTAAAGTGATCCAACGGCCAGAAGTTCCTTGGTACAGAGGAAATCCGGCACAGGTGATCTCAGTCCGTATTTTTCAAACAAGTTATCATAATCCAAGTCACTGACATCACTTAGAAGGACATCTGCATCACTGTCATATGTATCACTATTGTAGTAAGCCCTATCACTGTTTACATCCACACACTTCCATTTCAGATTGCTCAAGAACATTTACCTCATGTATATCCACATAATGTGCATAAGGTAGTGGGAATCCTTCATCTTGAACAAGTGGTTCTTTAACAAAGTGTTCAATAGACACCTCTATATTACAAATGTCCTTAGCATGATATAATGTCATATCCACTGCAGTTTCTGTAAAGATCACTTAGTCCATCAGGGCCCCATGACCACCATCCTAAGGATGAAAATGATACATTATGTAGGAAAAAAATTTGTTCACCCTCACCAAAAGAAGGTGAACAAAACTCCCACCCTGATTGGTAATTGAAATGGTGTGGTGTCCACGGAAACAATACACTTTTTGGAAAACATGACATCACTTTTTGGTGGGATCCATACCATTTTTGGTGGACCTCATACCATTTCAACCGATCAGGGTGCGGGTTTTGTTCACCCTCTTTTGGTGAGGGTGAACAATTTTTTTCCCATTATGTACTCCCTCTATCCCCATTTTATAGTCCCTCATTCCATCCTAACTAGATAGAAAATCGATTATATTTATCAATCGGTAATACTTTTTACGTGCAATATGAATCTTGTTTGATAGATCACAATTAGTTCTATTAAACAAAGTTTTCAAAATCACCTTAAACTATAAAGATTAAGATATTTCACAATGAAAAGTGGTACAAACTTCCAAAAGAAACTATAAAATGGGGACGGAGAGAGTATTATATAAAGACCATTTATGCAGTCAAGCCAATAATGAAATGGAAGCATTTAGTAGACATGAAGTGCATGAAATGGAGCCAAAGCTAATGATGGGGTGCCCCTACTCCTTACGCATTCTATGGTTTTTCGCCAAAACTCACAAATTTTACCATATTACCCCCTTACTTTTCCACAAATAATCATTTGACAATTTTAATTACATTCCTTGAGGCATAATGAAATTAGTAATACTCCATCTGTCCCATTTTAAGTGTTCATCATTCTATTTTGGGATATGTTAAAAATAAGTGTCCCCTTTCCAAAAACGACCAAAGCACACTAAACTTTCAGTTTTATCCTTAAAAAGTAGTATTTTCATCCCAAAAGATCTATTTTAAATTGTCTATGTATTTCAAATTATAATATTTTTCATAATTAATTTTTTTTGTATAATATAACTAAATGAGATATATTAAATAAGATCCCTATTAATTTTTTTTGGGACTCATAAGCAATTTAAACACTATAATCAATTTTACAGTTTTAAAGGTTAATTTTAGAAATCTAAAGCGACAATTTTAAAATGAGATGGAGGGAGTATTTTTTATCTGCAAATTTTAGTTTTGCACTCTAATACAGTTTTTACATGATTAAATCTTAGAAACAAACACGGAAACATAAATAATATATTCTGGTATTGATATCGCCATGGAAAATTTTCTCTCTAAACCTTGGCCTCCCCGAAACTAAAATCCTAGCTCCGTCCCTGGTGTGAAGCATATTGCTTGGGGATAACTTTGCTATTTAAGCCCATTCCAAGGGTAATGTTATTGGGTTTTTTACTAACCAGATTCCTTGGTGGTTGAATGCTGAATGGGTCCATGCAACAACCCAACATCACAAGGAAGAGAGAAGTCTAATTTTGGCGCAAATTTACCCCAACAAATTGGGCCGTCCAAAACATGTTTCGGCAACTCGGATGAAGCAACGAGTACTACGTGGCGGTACCCTATCCGCATGCAAGTTTTCTCTTATATTATTGTTAGAGTAATTGCCCCACATTGATTGGGTATAAAATGAGAGATCACTTAATAACATTTGGGACCTCTCCAAGTACTCATTGCCAATTAGTTTTGAGTTAGATATAAATTTCCACATGGTATCAAAGCGGGCCCATTCCATCCCAACTTTTAAAAACAAAAACTAAATCATGCCCACACCCCACGATTACGGATTCGGGAGTGAGCAATCACGACCACCCGTTCGGCAATCAATGGGACGTGATTGCTCACTACAGGCCCCTCGAGTCTAGATGGGAAAAAAAAAAAACTCCATGATGATAAGACACAAAATTAAAGTAGCCATATGTGACAGACCTAAATACGGCTGCACATGGTTGCACGTGACCATGTTACAATAATTGTCTCACATTGCTTGAGTATGGAATGGAAAATCACTTAATAACATTTGGACCTCTTCAATCATTGCCAATTAATTTTGAGTTGGATATAATGTTTCTCCAATTCTCTTCTCTAATCTAACCTGATTTGTGGCAGTGAACCACACGTTTGGATTTTGAAATTTTTTTTTTTTTTCTTGGAATTGATTTTTGCACGCCTCATTTATCTAAATGGACTCTTTGTTTTTTTTATTATTTTTAATCGTGTGACATTATAAATTCATCGTTTACAAAACGAGAACTAAAAAACAATGCTTCCTTGTTCAAAAAAGTTCAAACATTGTGCCGCTAGTTACTAAATATCAACGAGTTCTTTAAATTTACCAAAAAAATTTGAATTTTTCGTTAATTACATTTATTTTTGGTTAATTCTCATCTTTAATTTTTTGAAGGGATACATGGAAATTAATACTACATGTACATGTGAACCATTATGTCTTTGTTGAGTTTGTCCACTAAAATTTGTTTACCCTATATTTGGATTTAGAAATTCCAAAATAGAAGAAAATGAAGTTAATTGTCCTTTTTCTAATTTTTTTTTATAACAAAAATAGAATTTCGTTATTCCAAAGGGATATCTATCTATTTTTTCATTAGTTTCTTAATGCAACAAACACTTCTCATGAATACAAGAGTTTAACTTCGCTTCATTTCCTTTCCCTAGCTCTTCCTCCTCCTCCTCCTCCTCCTCCTCCTCCCAGTTAAAACCAAACAATGTATCTTGTTCTGTTTTACGGAATCCGATAAATACGATTGAAATTGTTCTTTTCGAAAAAAGAAAGCTTGAAATTGTATATCCATATAATTCTTGGAGGTAGCATTTCTTTACCTTTAGCCATATGATGTTGACTACAAATATTCCATATATAACCCTACCATGTTACATATACCCTACCTTGTTACATATACAATTATATCAAGATATATATATACCCCAAGCTTCTTATCCGGACCCCCGGATTGAAGCTCTTGGGGTATTTTTTTTGTGTTGCCAATTGTTTTGGAAAAATCCGATCCGTCCAATATGTTCAGAAGGTGTTTTCCAAGGTCCATGCGGGAAATCTTCAAAAAAAAAAATACCGGGAAGGGCTTGATCCAAGAAGTTTTTTGCAAAAACTGTATATTTACAGTTTTGCGAAAAACTACTTGGATCAAGCCCTTCCCGGTATTTTTTTTTGAAGATTTCTCGTGTGGACCCTTGAAAACACCTTCTGAACACATTGGACGGATCGGATCGTCAAAAAAATGCTCGGATCAAGGAGGTCCGGAAGTCCGTAGTCCAGAGGAGAAGTGGAACCTCTAAATAATAATAATAATAATAATAATAATAATAATAATAATAATAATAATAATAATAATAATAAAATAAAAACATACAAAAAACCAAACAAAATTATCAACCAAGACAAAGGAAGTTTGGTGTTCATTCGCATGCATACTTCTACTTGCAATCACTTCTGCATTATTGGTATAGTTTGTACTCATCCTTTAGGAAGTTGACAATGTCCTACATTTACTTTTGAAGCATTGCATCCATAATGCCATGAAGGACAAGTCCAGATCTGTCTCATTTTATATTTTTAACGTTACATATTTGGAGTATATATGTCTGCATGTAGAACTTTTTCTCTATTCAATGTCAATTTTTTTACTATGTTAATATGTCGTGATTAGCTATTTGATCACCAGTTATGTGTCGTCCTCACATTTTCCCATATCAGAGGCGGAGGTATGTAGGGGCTGGGGTGGCCTCGCCCCCCCGGTTTACTATGTTAATATGTTGTTTAGTCTTTCATGCATGTACTTTCATTCAACAAATCGTTACTTTTTATTCCATCTTCTATTGTGAAGATAAATTGAGTGTAGGGCGAACTGGGATTCTCTCGCGTGATTCAAATATGCGAACAATGTGACTGGCTTCAATTTTACTAAATGGAATTGCTGATTTTTAATTTGTGATATCATATGTGAGAAATGAGGTAATTAAATGTGGACTCTTGGCTAGAGTAATTTTACCAATATAGATAGGAGTAGTAGGAATTAAAAGTGCCTGACTGGGCCCCAACAATATCCCATGGGAAATCCACAAATTTTGTTGTTGCATAATAATGGAGCAGTAACACAATCGTATACAGTCGGGTCATGGTCGGTTGTCTGACCTTGCCAATGTCCGGTCCATATTCGTTGGGCGGTAATTTCTAGCAAAATAGGGAGAGAAATAAAAAAGATCTTGAAGTTAGAGGGGTGAAAATAAAAACCCGAAAACCGGTAAACCAAACCATTCCGGACTGAACCGTGCTTTTTAGAGGTTTAATGGTGAGGTTTTAGTATTTTTTAAATCGTGGTACGAACCGAATTAGAACCGATTTATTAGTAATATAGCAGCTGTATATATATTTATATATTAAGGATTTTATTATGAGAGCTTCCTCACAAAAAAAAGTGCGGAAAAAAGTTGTGAGCCGTTATGTTTTATTAGTATTTTGTTAGTTTATGTAATCTCATTTGGTGAACCAAATGGTGGCAGTCCATGATATTTTGAACTAATACTTTTTGTTCAAGATTTGAAGTGTTAATGAAGTTGCAGGCTATTTTCATGAACAATTGCGAGCACACATATTGGTGTTATGGGGTCCCACACAAATTATTAGAGCGCGCTGTTTATTTATTTAAAATAATTTTTCGTGTGTCTAATTTTTAATTTTTAGTTGCAGGCTATTCAATTGTCTAATTTTTCTTCAAAATTCATTCAAATTCTGGAATCTGAATTTTGAATGAAAAATTGTAGAATTGGATCAAGTACTTCTAGAGTTATATGATCGCCTTTTGATTTACTATTATGGTGATCAAATTAATTGAAATGATTTATATAATTAAACCATAATCTATGTGAGGTAATACACGTAATAATTAAACAACAAGCATAACATACAAATATACGCGGAAAAACCCTAAGGTGGGGAAAAAAACCACGGGAGGGAAGAGAGCACTATACCCAAAAAGCGGAAACAAAGTTTCTTACAACCACACTATGAACTCTTTCAATATTGGCTCAGAATTTCTTTGTTGACTCCTCATGAACCGCTCTAATAGATGCTCCTTCAGACTCGACTTCTTGAATCCTTGATCTACGCAAGACTCCTCCTTTAGATCATTCTCCAATCGTCTTTGAACTCATTTTCAAAGAACTCCAAAAGGTGTAGAAGATAAACAATACACCTTGAGAGAGATTATGCGAGCATAGAGACGCTAAAAACTCATTGAATCTCTCAAGGAATCAACTCACAAGCGTTTTTCTTGGTCTCTCGAAGTTTTCTGTCGCTCAACAACGTTGTGGTTGCGCCAGTTACTGAAAAGAATGAAACATACGCTTAAATAGATTTTCTGACCACTTAATCAACTAACTACCATCTACATAGGATTTCAATTACATGGAAACGTCACGGAATTTAGCCAATCACAAATCGGGAACTTACAAGATCATAGAACGAGCCTCACACACCAATCTGTACATAGTCGGTCGTTACCCGTAGTATTCCGCTCACCACCACCCTTCCCCCCTCTCTACATTTTTTTATTTTCCCAACCAAAACTCCACACTGGTGTCGTGATTAGGTTTAATTGGAGGCAACAATACATCATGTATTGTTTTCGTTATTTTTTTTATTTGATTTGGTAGGTTTGTGCCGTCCTTTTGTTTTATATAAAATAATAATAATGCTTCATCAGTTTGTTCGATAATTATCTTCTAATTAATAAATTTCTATAGTTCACCAACAATTAATAAAATAGATATTAGGCCAATTGTTTAATGCAATTATATGTAAGTTTTGTAGATAAGACCATTATTGATCAAATAAATACTTTCTTCATGAGGCAAATACATCAATAAATAGCCAATTTTTATTTTATGCATTTAAGTAGGACTTAAACGCTTCCTAGAATGTTTTGGAGGTTTCATTATGCAGAAAATCAGAAGAAAATGAAATGGTAATAAATAGTTTGAGAAAAAAAAGAGACGAATAAATTCAAAACAAAAAATATTTAGTCTCATTAACGAACCCAGTTTTTTGAAAAAACTGGTTTTTTACGGTTTTTTATGTGACGTGTTGTGAGAGAATGACATGTCTCGGTGTTTGAAAAAAAATAGTTTTTTGTTAGTGGAACACCCCCACTTTCACGGAAAACTTAACTGTGTTTATTCGTTCTGTATTTTCTCATATTTTTGTAATATCATCTCACCGAATAAGGTTTTAATATCACGAATTGGTCCCTGTCATTGTTTCGTTCATGTCCAAGTTGAAACACAAGTATATATGCCCGAGTCACGATGTGCTCCCGCATTAATATTAAACAAAATTATTGAATGGAGTATGTCACTTGACGTGTCTCATACGTACCCCGTGTGATCCGGGACGTATCGGGTGATCCTGAAGTATTCGTCACCGGTGTTTCTAGCTGTGACAATAGAGCCCGTCCTCCAGCCCGCCGCCCTATGGTTTGTGCTCGTCATCAAATCATAAAAGTCGGTTAAACGAAATTGATGGGTCATCGTCTTTTACAAAAGTAAACCCCAGGTTTTTTTTTTTTAAAATACATTTCACTAGAGAATAAAAAATAGAAAGACCCTTGAATTGTGATTGTGAAAGTTTTAGTTTTAGTTTAAAATTCGGAAACGGAAACCCTGTAGTGCGGTATCCGAGCCATCTATCGCGCAATCATTAATGATCCTAGTTTTATCTCGGTTACAGATCTGAGCTGTCCATTGCCTAGATGAAATCTGAACTATTAATTGTAAAGATCAATGGTTCGGATGTCGTACAATCCAGTGTATCTTCAATCCTATGCCATTACCTTTGCAAAAGCCATAATTGGACAAAATGTCTCAAGAAAATCACCTCAAACCAAATTTACTCCTAATGCATGGGTCCTCAAATTACACTGTTTGAAATCCATGGTCTTCAAAATTTGTGGTTCTTTTGGTTGACTTATTGCGCTAACCTTTTTGGTCTGGTTCTCGGGTGGGTTTTCGCCGATGTGCTCAAAATCTTTTTAATTTTTGTTTCCTTTTCAAAGATTAATGAAATTTTATTGACGATTGAAAAAAAAAATCCATGTCCAAATAATAGCTTTGAAACAAATTATGAAAAGGTGTCGAGAATTTTTTTTTTTTCTCTCACAATCCCTCTGTTGAACAATATTGGAGTAACAGTGTCACGTCACTAAAGTTTTAAGCCAAACCGAATTTGTCCATAATGGGGAAGCAATAATTACTCATTGCTTTAACGAAGATCGACAAATTTATTTCTTTTGGGGCGAAAAAGAGTTCTACTGCATAAATTAAGAACTTACGAAAATGTACACAAGAGTTGTAGGAAAGGTCAGCGCGTAGGGTGACGAGGCAGTTGACCAACCTATAACAGCTCACCACGTGGCTCGCTAAGACTCAACAGACACGTCATTAGTCAACTAATAATAAGGACTAAGGTGGAGCCCCACCGCGAGAAGACAACCTCGCGGAAGGACATAGCAGAACTAAAGATACCCTAAGTAAGGGATGCCATGTATAAGGGAAGTACTACTAAAAAGAAGTTCACCCCTCGCGAGGTCCTCAGCGAAGAGGATTGACGCGACGGGAAAGAGTGAACACTCACGCGAATACGCGAATAAGCTCGCGACTGTACCTGACCAAAAGGCAGGGATGGGGAAGTCGATACGAGTTCAAATTAGGTCTTGGCGCGAGCCAAATGGATCGCGACCATGCCCAGCACCGCGGGAATAGGGGAGAAACAAGTGGCTTGGTGGCTTTAAAGGATTAAGGGTCGCGACGAGGGAGAACGATGCACTGGAATGACCTAATGAAAGCTTCCTAACGGCCAGTGACATCACCCACGTCGCCCAGGTATACGGAGAGAGCACGTGTCACCATATTATTGGAGAAATGTCTGCAACCCCATGATTGGGTGTAGATCCCTATAAATATGGGGCATTCATTAACAAGTTCGAGAGAGATTGATTCATCCTTAGAAGCACGGAAATCTTAGAAAGAGAAAGTGACTCAGAGCCCTGGAAACAAGAACATTGTTCTTGCTAGTGCCCGCGAGCCCATCTTTCCCCTAAGACTGTGATTCGAGGACGATGATGATCCAAATGGGAATGGATTGAACGTTGCTGCCTTCTCTTTCTGTATATTTGGCTTAATCCTTCACCCCTTTACACACTCTCTTATTCCTGTTCAATTGTTAGCTATTGTTGGTCTCTCCAAGTTAATTCATTTTGACTCATCCCTCAAACCGAACCTACAAGAGTGACCAACTATGTTACATTAATTAGTTAGTTCGTTTCTCATCGTTTGTAGATTACGCTGGTGGAAGGTCTGCGTGCGCAAATGAACACATATTCAGACACGTGTTTCAAATTGTATGATGCACACGAATCTTCCAAATTAATAGAGAGTCCAAGTGTATCGGACGAGTCAAGACATATCTCTATCCGAATATGTGCTTAATTATACTCATGTACACGTATCAGTGGCTCGTGTCATTCGACAAGTTATCTGGTTTTGACACGGCCGGTCTTCTTAATGCAGAGATTGATGATGATGAGTAATAAATTAACATGCTCAATTTCCAGGCTGTCTTCTTGACCAAAAAAGAGAGAAAAAGTTAGTTCCATGCATCCTTGAAATTGCTTAGATGTTAATCATGTTGATGTTGAAGTTGACGTTGATGTGTGGGGACATAAAGACCACTTCATATGACTAAACAAAAGCAAAACATAATTAATATTCTAAATGCAAAGTGAAAGCATGTACATGGTGGATTTGGGAGAGCCTGTCGTGCATTAGGTACATGGTACCCTGCCATGCATCCATCCGATTGTTTGTTGCGAAAATACATTGCTCGGATCAAATTGAATCTCATGTGATAGCCATTGTTTGGATTTTATTCGAACTGTGTATTTTTACAATAGACGGCCGAATGGGGTGCATGGCACAGCGCCATGCACTTCGTGCATAGTAGGGACCCCACATGGTCATGGCATTATGCTTATAAAGTATGAAGAAACAAATAGAAAGAAAAATAAGAACGCACGCACAAGAGTACATGATTTCCAAGTAAGAAGCGTAGGACGGACATGGGATAAGGACACAGACATGATGCGGATACGTTATTCTTTTAAAAATTCGGGACACGGACAGTCGGAGGCACATCCAGTGCAACATGTATTTGTTTTTCAGAGGTATTTTATGAATTAATTTAAAAATAAAAAATATTATATCTATCAAATTAAGAACTTCAAAGATACAAATTAACGGTCCGGAGATATAAATTTTGTAAGTATACATGACCTAAATATAAATTTTGTAAGTATACATGACCTAAAAATTATATTTTATTCTTCTAACATGTTCTCAGCAAGTTCCAAGAGCGTCGCCAATGGATTAAGCATGTATAGGCCCCAATTGGATGGTGCTAAAATTCCAGGGGGATAAGTTATAGAGGGGGTATTATTTTTTGAGGGTTGACCCACATTGATGTGATGTTTATGGAGGGGAATAAAAAAATAGTTGGTTTGGATGAGGTATTAAAAGGGGGGGGATAAAATAGTACTTTATTTGGATGGAGGATAAAATGGGGGGATAAGGTTTTTTTGTAGTTGAAATAAGGGAGAGGGGGTGTTATTTTTTTCCTTATACCCGGGGATAACTTTTGGGCCCCTCTATCCCCCTGCCGGGGATAACTTTTGGAGGGGTGGAAATTTATTTTTGCCCAGCCAAATCATGCGAAATGTGTCACACTAGGCCTTCTACCCCCTCCAAAAGTTATCCCCCTTCCTTTAACCCCAAAAGGGATAGAACACAAACATTTCAGTTATTTTCAGTCGGTTAGGTTGGTTGGGACTTACTCTTAATTGTGTGCCTTATATATGGCCCTAGAAAATTGGAACTTGAGGAAAATAAGAGAAAGAAAATGGGAGGGAAATGAAAGACAAGAGAAACGAAAAATTATCTTACGTGTAGGATACTTGCCTTACATGTAAAATAATTAGGACCATTAATTGTCGAACGGACGGCCCAGAAAGACACTACAGGGACCCCGGTTCCGGAAAGAAGGTTTCCCAGTCAGTGTCCACTTCCTACCATTACACTCTATTGCTGTTAGGTCAACAGAAAATGATTCATTCACAATTACCCTCCTACCTTCCTATGTCAACTCACCAAACCATGTAGGTACCCAATTACCTCTATCTTTATTCTCCTTGGTCAATCTCTTCATAATCGCTGGGCACAAGCCTTCAACCTTTTCTATAGCCTCCCTATTCTTTTGAAACGAATGCTACAGGCACTAACAAATGTACCAACTATTACACTAACTGTCCATGTATTGAATAGTGCATTAATGTGGTAATGCCATATATGCATTTAGTGCAATAGTTGGTACACTAATTAGTGTATGTAGCATTGCTCCTTTTGAAATGTAATGTTCTCACTCAATTTTCTTCACTTTCATAGTCACACTTAATAGGCCTATACATTGTGTGTGGAGACACTCTCTCACCCTCTCCAAACCATTTTTGGTGGGTCCCATACCATTTCAATCAATCAGGATGAGGGTTTTGTTCACTCTCTTTTGGTGAGGGTAAACAAAAAAAATTTCCCATTATGTACTCCCTCCATCCCCATTTTATAGTCCCTCATTCCATCCTAACTAGATAGAAAATCAATTATATTTATCAATCGGTAATACTTTTTATGTGCAATATGGATCTTGTTTGATAGATCTCAATTAGTTCTATTAAACAAAGTTTTCAAAATCACCTAAAACAGTAAAGATATACTCCTAAGATATTTCACCTAAATGGGGACGGAGAGAGTATTATATAAGGACCATTTATGCAGTTAAGCCAATAAAGGAGACTCCGCCACAGTTCCTCATACGGGATGCATTTAGGCCATGTTTGATAAGAGAGATGGAGCATGGGATTGGATTACCAATCCTGTGGGTCCATTAATTTTCATGTTTGGTGTGTAATTTGAGGACCGGACTAGCAGTCCTATGGGACTAGCAATTCCCCATTTTCATGGGATTGGCCAACCCAAGGGGGGTTGGGTATTATGAAACCTCTCCCATGGGATTGGGGAATTGTTGGTGAAGACAAGCCAAGTGCGTTCATGCTTCTTCTACCCAATTCTCTGGTAAATGCTTTCGTGAATTTTCGTGATGCTTTCGTTACTAGTAATGCAAAAACAGTTACTTTTGTTGTTTAATGCTTTCGTGAATTAATGCTTTTTGTCAACATTTTTTGACAACGCCAATTAATGTTTAACATTTTAAAAGACAAAAAAAAAACCTTATATTATTTTTATCTTTATTAAAACAAAAACCTACGGTTCATATTTTAAATCTTTCTGATTTCTCGTGCTCAAAGAAATCTTCATTGGAAATCTGAAAAAAAAATGTAATTTTTCATTTGAAATCTAAAAAAAAAAAAAGACATGAAAACATGTTGAGCTACTGATGAAAAATTGTGTTTCCAAATAAGGGTAGAATTGGAAACAAATTATTTTTACTCAATCCTATCCTAAGCAAAATAAACATGTTATTAGTAATCCCATGATCTAATCCTGTGCAAAACAAACATGAGGGAAGGATTCATCTCCTCATTAATAATCTCATCACATTATCAATCTCAATCCCATCTCATTACCAATCCCTCCAAAATGAAACCTCGTATCAAACGGGGCCTTAGTGCATGAAGCAAGGATCGAGCCAAAGCTAATGATGGGGTGCCCTACTCCTTATGTATTCTACGTTTTACTCATTCTATGGTTTCTATCACCAAAACTCACAAATTTTATCCTATTACGCCCTTACTTTTCCACAAATAAAATTGTATAATTCATCTGACAATTTTGACTAAATTCCTTGAGGCATAATGAAATTAGTAATCCTCCATCAGTCCCATTTTAAGTGTCCATCATTCTATTTTGGGATGTTTTAAAAATAAGTGTCCCCTTTCCAAAAACAAACCTCAAAACACACCAAACTTTCTGTTTCATCCTTAAAAACTACTATTTTCATCCTGAAAGATCCGTTTACAATTGTCTATACATTTCAAATTATATATTTTTTCATAATATAAAAGCCTTTGTATAATAAAATTAATTGAGATCTATCAAATAAGATCTCTATTATATTTTTTTGGGACTCGTAAGCAATTTAAACACACTAATCAATTTTACAGTTTTAACGGTTAATTTTAGAATCTAAAGCAATAATTTTAAAATGTTTGGAGGGAGTAGTTTTTATCTGCAAGTTTTAGTTTTGCATTCTAATATAGTTTTTACAGGATTAAATCTTAGAAACGAACATGGAAACGTAAATAATTCATTATGATATCACCATGGAAAATTTTCTCTCTAACATTGGCCACCCCGAAACTAAAATTCTAGCTCCGTCTCTGACATGAAGCATATTGTTTGGGCATAACTTTGATATTTAAGCCCATACCAAGGGTAATATTGGGTT
The DNA here is from genome assembly GCA_016920895.1 of Vaccinium myrtillus. Lineage (NCBI taxonomy): Eukaryota > Viridiplantae > Streptophyta > Magnoliopsida > Ericales > Ericaceae > Vaccinium > Vaccinium myrtillus. Next base: position 8,901,686 of record CM029276.1, read on the forward strand.
TTTGACTAACCAGATTCCTTGGTGGTTGAATGCTGAATGGGTCCATGCAACAACCCAACATCACAAGGAAGGAAGAGAGAGGTCTAATTTTGGGGTCAAATTTATCCCAACAAATTTAAGTCATCCAAAACATGTTTAGGCAGCTCGGATGAGGCAACGGGTATTACATGGCGGTACCCTATCCGCATGCAAGTTTTTCTCCTATACTATTGTTAGAGTAATTGTTCCACATTGATTAGGTATGAAATGAGAGATCACTTAATAACATTTGGGACCTGCTTGCGACCTTGGATTGTGTCGTAGATGGTGTCGCCCCAAGCGTAGGGCTAGGTCGGTAGTAGCATAATAACCGGTAAGACCGGGTCGAATCCACAGGGACCGAACGCACCCGGCGTGAGAGTTGACTTGCGAATGAAGTTTTTAGCCTTAAAGCGGCAAACTTGGCTTTTGTGATTTGTTGGTGGAATTCACTTAACTTCGTGAACGACTCGGAAGATTAAAAACGGCAAATTAAACTAAGGCGTAGTCTAGGGGATCATAAATACCACAACTAAGGCTAAACCGTTCGACTCTTGATAACCGGCTCGGGACACCGTTAGATGCTCCCGAACGGAAGATTTAGATATTAAAACCATTTGGCTAGAAAATGTGTTTCACAAAGATTAGGATTCTTGTGTCATTTAGACAAATATTTTGATTGACATCGCCCTAAGCATCACACGTGCCAAGTGGTCAAGCCCTTGGCTACGTGAGATCAAAGAGATTAACAAATCCAAATTTTGATACATAAAATTAATCCTAACTCTTTGATCAACAAGAAGTGTTTGCTTTTGAGATGAGAGGAACGGACTAGCCCGAGTCATGGAGTGTTAATCACCCCATGACCAAGCCCAATTAACTACTCACTAATTATGCTTAAGCTAATCCTAATTAGAAATTTGAAAGAAATAAAATTCATGATTAAACTTGATATTGATATTGAACCTAAGCTTCCCTACACTTTTAAGCCTTGAGAAATTAACAAACAACAAATTTAAACTAGTGTTTCTTAAGGAAGAAGATGGAAAAACAAGAACAAGATTTAACCGGTCGAAATGCAAATAAACTAGATTTATATGTAGAGCCAACAATTACAAGAACTATTAATGAAGAAGAAAATACAATACAATAAAAGCTTACCAAGGTTCTTGAAGAAAATTACACTAAAAGCTTGAAGACAACAATGGAGGAAAATGACTTAAAATAAAACTAAACTAATGGAGGAGGCCCAGGAGAGAGGAGGGGAGAATGATACTTATACACAAAACCCTCTTTCTCTCTCAAAATATCCAAAACATACTATTAATGGAAAAATTTCCATAAAAGGAAAGTCAAAAAGTGCTCAAAAAATGCCATCCGGAGGGACTTGGATCGATCCATGATGGGTCTGGATCGATCCAAGGTAGTCTGGTGCTGTTTTGCAAGAGGTGGATTGATCCACTTGGGCCCCGGATCGATCCAGATAGTGTGGATCGATCCAACTTGATCATGGATCGATCCAGAAGTGTCTGTTCGGGCAGATTTTTGACCCAACTTCGCGGGCACGCCCCGGCTTCGTCCGAACTCAGAATGAGGTGATTCTTGAACCGTTGGAAAGCTCTATGAGTCTACTTTCAAACCCAATTGACTTCATGTTCATATAATTTGTATCTTGAGAGATATGAGTCTTTTTCTATCAGTGGGTCAGATTTTCTCAAAGTTCGAAGCTCCAGATTTCTTTTTCCTTTGTTCCGGGCCTTCCTTGAACCTTCCAAAGCTCCTTGAGACTCGTTAGTGGGGTGCCATGGTGTACTTGGCCCTTGGATCCTTGAGATGCTTTCCAATGTGCTCTAAAACGCACTTATTAGCTCGGTTGTATGTCAAACCTACAAAAACACACCTTGCACAATATCAAACATATAAAAGCACTAAAACGCATGCATGTGTGACCTAAATGAGCTAGATGAGCCCGGATATGTACAATATTAGGGCCTCATCAGGACCTCTCTAAGTACTCATTGTCAATTGGTATTGAGTTAGATATAAATTTCCACATGGCATCAAAGCGGGCCCAATCCATCCAATTTTTTAAAAACAAAAATTAAATCATGTCCGCACCCCATGATTACGGATTCAGGAGTGAGCAATCACGACCATTTGTTTGGCAATCAACGAGGCTGTGATTGCTCACTACAGGCCCCTAGAGTCTAGATGAAAAAAAAAAAAAAAAAAAAAAAAAGGTTCCAAGATGATATGACCCAAAAAGTAGCCATAGGTGACAGACCTAAATACGGCTGCACGTGAGGATGGTGTTAGAATAAGGGAATTGATAATCGCGCTCCAAAAATTGATGCAGACACTCCAAGGTACAGTGGTTTTCCAAAACCACCCTTTTGCTGGAACTTCAGGCGCTCCAATTTTTTTTTTTACTCTTCTCTTCTACCTTCTCCGTTAACAAAAGAAGAAAAAATGGACGCCCACTCAAACCCTAGCCGTCGAATGACGCTTTCCATTTCCTTTCGCTGCCGGTAGCTGCTCCCCATCGTCGCCTTTCGCTTGCATCAGGTTATAGATTTTAAATCTCTTTGTTGCATGGTGTGTCTATGCATTCCTTACAATCTATGATTTCCTTTACATGTGGCATGAAAATCATCTCTTTCGTGTCGATGAATTGGATTTCTTTACATATAACCGACCCGTTTGTATTTGTTCTTTACAAATCATCTCTTTGTTGCTTTACATAAAACCGACCCATTTCTTTACATATCATCTCTTTTTTGCTCGCTCATTTGTACTTTTCATTGATTTTTGAAGGTCATCTTCGTACGAAAGTATGAAGATTTTGTAGCATCAATATTTTCCCTTGTCTGCTGTTTATTTTAGAGAATTCTAGCAATGTTTAGTTTTTTTTTTTTTTGGTGCAAAGTGGTGTGAAGCTGGAATATGGAGAATTATTAGTTTGGATCATTAGTTATTTTGTTTGAAGCAGGTATTTAAACCTTTGCATGAGTTGTTCCTGATGAGGCAAAATATGGAGGTTCCTACTCTGCTGTTGGTTGAAATTTTTTAGGATGTTCACGTGAAAAATCTGAGATGGAATAGATGGTGCTCAAGAGTCCAGTAGATGACTAGAGCTTTTCATGGTTGTTTTGTAATTTGTTGATCCTTAGATGTTGTTTGAAGTATGCAGTTAACGGAGAGAAGTTTTGGTTCATTTTTCCGTTAGGAGTGCCTCAGTAAATTTAGGGGTGGAGTGCCTCCAGTAATTTTTATATTTTGAAAATGGTAGTTTTGTAACTTAATTAAATTTTGGAGTGCCTGCATAAAAAAAGTGAGTCCCAACATCAGCTTCCGAGAATAATTATCTCACATTACTTGAGTATGGAATAGAAAATCACTTAATAATATTTGGACCTCTTCAATCATTGCCAATTAATATTGAGTTGGATATTCTCCAATTCTCTTCTCTAATCTAACCTGATTGTGGCAGTGAACCACACGTTTAGATTTTTTGAAAATTTTTTTTCCCTTGGAATTGATTTTTACACGCCTCTTTTATCTAAATGAACTCTTTGTTTTCGTTTATTTTTAATCGTGTGAAATTATAAATTTATTGCTTACAAAACGAGAACTAAAAAACAATGCTTCCTTGTTCAAAAAAGTTCAAACATTGTGCCACTAGTTACTAAATATCAACGAGTTCTTTAAATTTACCAAAAAAGTTTGAATTTTTCGTTAATTACTATTATCTTGTTCGGTTTTACAGAATCCGATTCCATTTTTTGGAATCCTACAAACACGCATGAAATTGTTCTTTTCGAAAGAAAAAAAAAACTTGAAATTGTATATCCATATAATGTTGACTAAAAACATTCCCTATAAATATATCAAGATATACATTAAAAAAACATACAAAAAACAAACAAAATTATCAACACAAGACGAAGTACGGTTGGTGTTTATTCGCATGCATACAGAAACTTGCACTCACTTCTGCATTATTGGTATAATTTGTACCCATCTTTGAGGAAGTCGCCAATGTCCCACATGTACTTTTCGAGCATTGCATCCATAATGCCATGAAGGACAAGTCCTCTGTCTCATTTTATATTTTTAACGTTACATATTAATTTGGAGTATATATGTCTGTAGAACTTTTTCTCTATTCAATGTCAATTTTTTTATCTATATTAACATGTCGTGATTAGCTATTTGATCACCAGTTATGTATATATCGGCGTAACATTTTCTAGATTTAAACTAAAGAAAATGCCTCCCATATCAGAGGCGGAGGTATGTAGGAGCTCGGGTGGCCTTGCCCCCCAGGTTTTCTATTTCGGGGTATATTTTGCTTTTTTTTTTTACGTGGAGTTTTTTTAAAAAATATAAAATTGCCAAAAAAAACAAAAAGTAAGAATAATTATCAAGACCGTCCGATAAAACTCGAAAGACTGGATTTAGTCTTGCAAGAATCATTGAACCAAGATTTTTTTTCATAACTCGGCCCCCTCCGACTTCGAATCCTGGCTCCGCCACTGTCCCATATAAAAAATGCGGAGCAGTTTTGAAGCACAAACATAAAAAATAAAAATAAAAATAAAAAGTGACTATACATTTGGGGCAATTACACTATGCTTTTAGCATTTGGATTTTTTGGGTTGATGTATACGAGAAGAATGACATGTCTCATAAAGTATGAAAAGCGAAAAAAAACCCAATGATTCACTTAGCGGAACAGGTTAAAAGTAAAATTGTCCTTTTGTTAATATTTGGATAGACAAGATTATTGGAGATTCCCTATGGTTCCCTAGAAGCCACATCTTCACCTAATGTAGTAATGTCTATCTCCAATTTGACATAGAGATAGCACCAAAAAAATGAAGAATACCAAATTGAACCCACTATCTCCTTTTTATCTTTTTCTATTTTGCCTCTTCTTTGAGAGGACTAAATTGCATGAAACATCAATATACTGTATTAATGTTGCTTATTTTAGTGTCCCTCGCAGTACATTTTTTTTTAGTTATGTAATTTATTTTGGTTAAGTTACACTTTACCTAGCTACTAAAGTGAGACCTAACACTTTGGTCCTTAAGTGCTACACGTTCAATTTAGGCCCCGTTTGATAACAAGTTTGGGAGATGGTATAGGACTGTGAATCTTATGGGGCCTTTAAAAACCTTATTTGGTGTTGCAAAAAAAGGAAGAATTGCTAATATCATGGGATTGTGAATCTCACAAAACCACCGATTACCCATCCCGAGAGCAATTATTCCTATCACAATCTTATTCTACCTCATAATCAATCCTTTAAAGACGAAACTTCGGAAATGTGTTGTGGATGACGGTATTGTACTAGAGATATTGTAGGAAACTATAAGACAGGGTTATGTTGCGGGCAAGGATCAGGTTAATCTACAGACTTTTTCGCTTGCTTTATCTGAAAAATTAGGTCTACCAACCAACATTGTTAGAAATGAAGATCATACTTCATAGAATACTATTTCGGGTAAGACACTTTAAATGCACCAATCACATCAGAAATGTCATATGCAAAAAAAAGATTTGCAGGAAATCACGCAAGGAAAGTCCTATGGGGCCCAGTATGGATCCCGAACGACTACTCAGAGCCGCTCAAGAATTTTAGAAACACATTTCGAGTGGACCCGCTAAAAACCAGCTCCATCCAATATGTTTCGATGCTCCATCCAAACTTTCATTTTTTCTTTTTTCATCCGAGCCATTCAAAAATGAAACTTTCGATCAAGCATCCACACATATCAGATGGAGCTGGTTTCTCGCAAACCCACTCGAAATGTGTTTTAAAAAATTTTGAGCGGCTCAGATCAGCTATTTGGGATCCGTATTGGGCCTCATGGGACCATCCTTGGGTGATTCATTGCAAATCTTCCTTGCACATATCATTTTTGCCAATCACATAATGCGTTGTGGAGTACTTCATAAGATAATATAGATAATCATATTAAGAGTGAGTTTGGCCTACCTTTTTGGGGTTTTTTTTTTCTTGGTAATTTTACCCAATTGGATATTATTTTTTACATCATACTCTTTGGGTCAACGAGAGAAATTTAAAGGGCGACTTTTTCAAAAGTTCTAAGCAAAGAATTTGTAACCCCGTTAATCCACCAAACAAGTTTATAACCTATCCAGTCCTAACGCAGCTGACATCTTTTTTTTTTGTTTTTTTTTTTTACCAAAAAAAAGTTTGTACCCTACGAAAGTGCCTAAAACCCTAGAGTACCCTATGAAAGTGCCTAAACCACTAAAATCCTATAATAGGAAAGTGCACCCTAAAACCTAAACCCTAGGGTACCCTATGAAAGTGCATAAATCCTAGGGTACCCTATGAAAGTGTCTAAACCACTAAAACCATATAATAGGAAAGTGCACCCTAAAACCTAAACCCTAGGGTACCCTTTGAAAGTGCCTAAATTCTAAAAAAAAAAAAATTATGGACCTTAGACCTTGTAAAACTTTAACATGGACTAAATGCCTAATAAGTCCCCACTTCTGGACCCTAGAACAATTAACCGAAATTTAAAAAGTATAGAAATATCTATATCAAAATTGAAAAAGGTTCATATAAAGGTCTTTTTCGTCGTCTTGTTTTAACTTTTTTCATCTCTGCTCTATAATTTTATGTTTTCCTGATTCCTTCCATTGAAATAAAAAATATGGTGTAAAAATTTAACTCGATCGAGAATCTGATAAATATCAACGAAAACCAAAAAAAAATTCCATGTGGTAAAATCACAAAAAAGTTAGACAAAACTCGCCATTTAATGGTGAAAGTGAAACCAAACAAGCTTACCCCTTGGAAAAATCTTCAAATCATTTTTTTTTTTTTTGGGGTCTACGTTAAGTTATGAACCAAACAAAGAAATATTGATAATCTATAAGTGATTTTTAATAGGTGTTCATTTTTTCACAACATAGTACGTGTAGGGTGCATGTGCACTTTCAGAGTGCAATTACATGGCCATAGTAAAATTGCACAGTTATTAACTTCAGGATTCCAGGATTAATTGAGATTTGCATAAGCTAGTCTGGACATCCAGTTATATAAAAGTAAAGACATGAAATTAACACACACATAGCTGTAGATGTTTGCAAGGAAAAATGCTTACAAATACACACATAGCTAATTAATTAATTGATGTATAATGTTGATGTGTCATCGTTGTGCAGCACTCAAAAAACTGACAATCACCGGGATGCATAATATTAACATATATAAGCATAGATAATAAACCATCTATATTTAATTTTAGTACTGGCTATCTGTCTTAATTTTTAGAACGGCGATACATACACTCATTGAGAACCACTCACAGCCACACCCTCTCTCACATGGGGTGTGGGGACCACACCCCATGTGAGAGAGGGTGTGGCTCTCAGGGAGTGTATGTATTATTTTTGTAATTTTTATCACAATAGAATGCCACCTCACGTTGTGCATTCAATAATATGATATTGTAAATAAAATTTTAAATTTTCTTGGCTTAAGAAAATATTTAAGAATCTTTTGACTTGTCGTAAAGAATCAATTGTTGGGATTTTTTTATTTAATTTAATCAATCCGCTTTTGTTAAATATTTTTTTAGGCCAAGAAATTTTAAAGTTCTTAAAAAATCAATTGTTGCGATTTTTTATTTTAATTTAATCGATCCGCTTTTGTTGATTCTTTACTCTTTTTTCTTTTCTTTTTTCCGTTCCTTGTAGCCGAATAAAGAGTCAGAGAACTGAAAAATCACTATATTTGAAGAACAATTCAAATTTAAGGAAGACCAAAAATGGACACAAACACTAGATCACAAACACTAGATCACAATAATATGATGTGCAGCCATTGCGCGGCTGTGCCGGCCTCGTTCTGACGATCGGAGAAGTTCACCGCGTATAGTTCGTCGAGTACTACACATGTATCAAAAATAATCTCGATCGGATATCTTTAAGTACTTTATCATAATACAAATAACTTAAAAGGAAATGGAACACAAATGGACACAAACACTAGATCACAACCACTTTTTCAAGTTATTTGTGTTCCGATGAGGCACTTAAAGATATTCGATCGAGTTGATTTTTGGCACGCTTGTAGTACTCGACGAGCTCTACGTAGTGAACGTCTCCGATTGTCAGAAAGATGCCGGCGCAGCCTCGCCATAAGGCTGCACAACACCCCCCAGACTCCCGAAAAATGTGACAGGCTTCAATTTTACTAAATGGAATTGTTCATATTTAATTTGTGATATCATATGTGAGAAATGAGGTAATTAAATGTGGACTCTTGGCTAGAGTAATTTTACCAATGTAGTAGGAGTAGTAGGAAAAAGTGGAATCTGCTGAGCTTGCAGTGGGGGAAAACTCAATACAGGGGTGTAATGAGTTCCATTCGGCCGTCCATTTCAGCACCGACGGCTCGGATTTAATCCGAACTCCAAATTATCTGAACTGTCCATTGTTTAAATTCAAATCCGAGTGTTCATTGTCGATATAGACGGTCAAATAGACTCACTACAAAGCCCCTTGTTCCGAAAAAGTGCCCGACTGGGCCCCAACACTATCCCATAGGAAATCCACAATTTTGTTTGTTGCATAAATACTGGAGCAGCTACACAATCATAGTCGGGCCATGGTCGGTTGTCTGACCTTGCCAATGTCCGGTCCATATTCGTTGGGCGGTTTTTTTTCAAATCTCTAGCAAAATAGGGAGAGAAATAAAATGGAGTAGATCTTGAAGTTAGGGGTGTAAAAAAAAAACCGGTAAACTTGTAAAAGATCTTTTAAATTTCTCTTACCGAAATGATATGATTTACCCAAAAAATTCGTTAAAAAACTAAAAATAATTAAGACATGCTTTAGTATATTATTATATTATTATTATTTTGTCCTTTGGCTGCTCTTGATCTTTAAAGGAAGACTTATTCAAAACTCCGTAGTTCCATTTTTTAGTCTAAATTAAGACATGCGTAACTTAAAAATAAAGACAAAAGCACATTTTACATAATAAGGTTGAGTTTCCACTATCGTATAAACGATATTTTCAGTATTTTTGCATGTTGTCTACAATGTGAAGACAGTCAGGGGCGGAGCCACATGGAGACAAGAGGGGTCAGTTAACCCCCCGACCCCCAAATTTCTATAGGGATTTTACTAGTATACCTCACAAAATTGCTAATTGACCCCTCTTTGATTTTTTTTTTTTGCCCCCCCGAACCAAAATCCTTGCACCCCCCTGAACGGGTCTAATTCTTGCCCCCCCTGAACCAAAATCCTGGCTCCGCCCCTGAAGACAGTCATTTTCTTCAAATACACTCACACAGATATTATTTAGCGGAAACTTTACCAACTTTTAATTACATTAGAAATACAGTATTTTTAGCGAAAACTCATCCTATTAGCCCATTAGACGGTATTTTAAGTACTATAAGAAGAAGCCTCACACACCACAATCAGACGGGAGGTGCTACGCATCGTGCCGTGCACCCCTCCACCGTCCGATCGTGGTTTGGATGGCCCCGGATGTGTTCGGCAATTTTAATTTATTTTTACCGGTAAAAAATCAAAATATATTTGGACCGTCCAAAACACGATCGGACGGCCGAGCACCGATTCCCAATCTATATACTGTCGGCTGTTACCATAGTATTTCGGTTACCACCACCATTCATACCTCTCTGCAATTTTTTATTTTGCCAACCAAAATTCCACACTGGTGAGGTGATTAGGTTTAAAATGGAGGCAACAATATCATCATGTATTGTTTTTGTTATTTTTTTTTATTTGATTTGGTAGGTTTGTAACGTCCCTTTGTCTAATAAAAAAATAATGCTTCATCAGTTTGTTCGATAATTATCTTCTAATTAATAAATTTCTATCGTTCACCAACAATTAATAAAATAGATATTAGGCCAATTGTTTAATGCAATTATATGTAAGTTTTGTAGATAAGACCATTATTGATCAAATAAATACTTTCTTCATGAGGCAAATACATCACTAAATAGCCAATTTTTATTTTATGCATTTAAGTAGAATTTAAACGCTTCCTAGAATGTTTTGGAAGTTTCATTATGCAGAAAATCAGAAGAAAATGAAATGGTAATAAATAGTTTGAAGGGAAAAAAGAAAAGGGCGACTTGTTCAAAAGTCCATTAATCCACCAAACAAGTTTATAACCTATTCAGTTCTTACGCTGACATCCTTTTTTTTTTTTTTTTTTTTTTGACCTTTACCAAAAAAAAATTGTACCCCTATGAAAGTGCCAAAAAAGTTTGTACCCTATGAAAGTGCCTAAAACCCTAGGGTACCTTATGAAAGTGTCTAAACCACTAAAACCCTATAATAGGAAAGTGCACCCTAAAACCTAAACTCTAGCGTACCCTTTGAAAGTACCTAAAAAAAATCTCGGTCCTCCAGCCCGCCGCCCTATGGTTTGTGACGGTGAGGGTGCTCGTCATCGAATTATAAAGTCGGTTAAACGAAAATGACGTGTCGTCATCTTTTACAAAAGTAAACCCCTAGCTAGTTTTTATTTTTATTTTATACATTTAATTTCATACCAGAGAATGCAAAATAGAAAGACCCTTGAATTGTGATTGTAATAGTTTTTAAGCAATATAATGAAGGGCATATTGAAACCCCCATAGTTTAGTAGGCTTGAAATTCGGAAACGGAAACCCTGCAGTGCAGCATCCGAGCCGTCTATTGCACAATAAAAAATAGGAAATTGATATTCGCACTCCTAATTTTGATGCAGGAGCTCCAAGCAACAATAGTTTTTCAAAATTACCCTTTTGCAAGTTTCATAATTAACTTTAGGCACTCCAAAAAATCTTTATTCTTCTCATTTACTTTAGGTACTCCAAAAAAGCCAAATAGTTTATATATATATATATATATATAAAAAAAGCAGATAGTTGTTCAACTCCTTTTACTGCACGTCACTTAATTGCCTACTTCCGTATATAATGTTTCCTTGACAGAGTCTTTAAGCTATTGTCTCCATGTTCTGCACCAGGACAACCTGGACAAGTGATCTTCGGCCTATGATTGTTGAACCATCATTTTGTCCGTGCAAAATTTGTTGGGAGTTCTGTTACTTCCTTTCAAGAGTTCTCATAACTTTGACAATGTGCTTTGTTTGTCTCACTATGAGTTTTAAAATGTAGATTTGCCGCCGTTATGAAGATTTTGAGGGGAAAATGATAGATAATGTGCACGGAAGTATGAAGATTTTGTGTCGCAACCGTTATGAAGATTTTGCAGTATCAACATTTTCAATTGTGTATTGTTTATTTTAGAGAATTCTAGCAATGTTTTTTTGTTATTGCGCAAAGTGGTGTGAAGCAATCTGACATAGATGCATGTTTAATGTTTGGAACCTAATATTTATGGCGTGGATGTTTAATATTTGGAACTTAATGTTAATATTTATGTTTAGAACCTAATGTTTATGTTTGGTTTTGGTTCATTTTTTCGTTTGGAGTGCCTTAGTAAATGAGGAGATAATTTGGGGGTGGAGTGCCTCCAATGATTTTTACATCTTGAAAAGGGTAGTTTTGTAATTTTATTAAATTTTGAAGTGCTTGCATAAAAAAAAGGGAGTCCAAAATCAGCACCCAAAAAATAAAACAAAACATGAATAACGGAGAACCCGGAATTGTTAAACCAAACCGGGGATATCCTTACTCCGGATAAAATGTAAAAGTCATTTTATGAGATTTTCATAAAATCCTCCTAAAATCTATATGAAAACTATTACATTTTATTAGTTGGGAAAACAAATTCATTTTATCACCTCTCCATAAAATGCTCATTTTATGAGATTTTCATAAAATCTACCTAAAATCTATTGGAGAACAATGCCGAAATCTGAACGATTAATTATCAAGATCAACATCTCAGATGTCGCTCATCCAAGTGTATCTTCAATCCTATGCCATTTCCTTTGCGAAAGCCATAATTGGACAAAATATCTCAAGAAAATGTGTCGGGTCCTCTTTGAAATCCATGGCCGAATAGTAGCTATGAAACAAATTATGAAACCGCCAAATTTGACATTTTCCATGTCTATCACATGGACCTTACGAAAATGTGTCAAGACAAATTTTTTTCTCTCACTAATCTCTCTCTCTCTCTCTCTCGAACAAGGGAAAGTGTTAGGTACTAGATAACTTTCCCATAAAATCACTCACCTAGAAAATGCATCCAACGGGTGAAATCCACCCGGTATAAGCATCCAACGGGTGAATTTCACCTGTTAGATGCATTTTTTGGGTGATTGTATGAAAAAATTTTCTGGTACTGTACCAGACCTCGTTGAACAATGGAGTAACACTGTTGTGTTACTATAGTTTTAAGCCAAATCGAATTTGGTTTGGAAAATTTTGACCCTACACATAAAAGGGATGCCCTAAATGAGAATGTCCATAATGGGGAAGCAATAATTACTCATTGCCTTAAACGAGGATCGACAAATTTATTTCTTTTGGGCCGAAAAAGAGTACTACTGCATAAATCAAGAACAGTTCGTATATAGTAAAGTCTTCGCCAAATGTACATAAGAGTGACCAAATATTGTTACATTAGTTTAGTTCGTTTCTCATCGTTAGTAGATTACGCTTGTGGAAGTCTACGTGCACAAATGAACACATATTTAGATGCACACGAACCTTCCAAATTAATAAAGAGTCTAAGTGTATCGGACGATTCAAAGCATATCTCTATCCGAATCTCTGCTAGCTTAATTATTCTATATGTACATGTATCGTTTGCTCGTGTCAAAGGTGGGTATTCCGCAAGTTATCTTGTTTTGACACGGTCTCCTTAATGCATGGAATGATGATGAGACTGATGAGTAATAAACATGCTCAATTTCCAGGCGAACCCTTCTACCTGCACCGATTGGAATGCACAGACGGCGTACCGACGGCGTCGCGGACACTGTTGTGGGTCCCAACCGATCGATCCGATCCGAGGCGTTTGATTTTGAGAAGGATGAACGGCTCGGATCGATCGGTTGGGACCCACAACGGCGTCCGCAACGCCGTCTGTACGCCGTCGGTGCATTCCCATCGGTGCAGAAGGAATTACCGTTTCCAGGCTGTCTTCTTGACCAAGAAAGAGGGAAAAAGTGAGCTTCCACCAACCACGTAACCCTACATTTCATGTCTTTAGGCCAAGGTTGGGTTCCATCGATCCTTGAAATTTCTTAGATGTTGCTCATGTTGATGTTGAAATTGACGTTGATGTGTGGGGACATGAGGAGGCGCCTTCTATGACTAAACAAAAGCAAAACAGAACTAATATTCTATAAATGTAAAGTGAAAGCATGTACATGGTCATGGCATTATGCTTGTAAAGTGCTCCATCAAGAAACAAACGAGAAAGAAAATAATGACGTACCCACAAGACTACACGATTTTCAAGTAAGAAGCACGGAGACGGATATGGGATAGGGACACAGACACGATACGGATATGTATTTTTTCATAAATTTGGATACGGACATGTCGGGGACACATTCAGTGCAACATGTATTTTTTTTTTTTGAAAGAAGAAAATTTTATTAATCTTCGAGAGAACAAAGATTTAAAGGGAAGTAGCAACAAACGGCATCCCAACTTGGGGAACAACCTCCCACAAGAAGATCATAGCCGCTATAGACCCTGGAATGGAGGTTGGCAAGAAGTCAACCACAAAAGCTATTACAAAGCTCAAAATACATCCAGAAAACAAGCAAATCACAGAGATTGCAAGATACTATTTAGCCTGAAGAGAAAGTCCTCAATAGAGAAGTTACCACCCATCTTGGATTTCACCCATAACGCCACTCTGACTTTGATGAGATCTGTGCTATTGTCCCATTGAGGAGCTGTGCTTTCAAAAACTAATGCGTTCCTGGCATTCCAAATTGTCCACAGAATAGCTAATGGAATCACCTCCCAAATAAGCTTTTTATCCTCGTTCAATTTATTGCATTTCCACCAAAGGAGAAGGTTGACCACCGTGTTTGGAGAGACCCATTGAACACCCCACCAAGCTAGAATGCTTGACCACACTTGCCAAACTGGATTGCACAACAGGAGAAGATGGTCTGGAGATTCAATATGAAGATAGCTCAATTTGCATTGAGCTTCTTCCATATTTGTGATGATGTATTTGATTATAGACACTGGCGTAGCCAGAAAAATATACTGTTTGGGGGCACAATTTTTGTTGTATAAAAAATTATCTACGTAGTATTTTTTAAGAATATTAACATGCCTTGTTGTGTAAACTTAGGGTGTTGAGTTCGGTTTATTTACTATACGAGTCTAAAATTAACTTGAGCTCAAGCTAATACTCGATTACTAAATGAGTAGAGCCAACTCGCGAGTAGCTCGGTTCGTTTCCAGCCTTAGCGACTGACATTCTTCATGCAAGAAATACATGGTTGTATAAGTCATGTCTTCAAAAAGTATGAAAAAAGAAGAGTAAAAAACCACACATTCAACCATACCTATCCTTATGCTGGCGTACCCAACTTTTACTTTTCTTTCTACCTCATTTTCCTGGAAAATTACTCTAGAATATTTCGTGTCTCACTTTATATTTCCAAGACATAACAGAAGAAAATGAAAGAGACCTTTTGTACATCTCTGTCTATAATTCAAATAAAAAATTAACCACCAATCATAATCTATCGACCTAGTTAACGTCTAAAATGGGAAGGCATGCATGCCCATTAATCAGTTTAATTTATTCATGTGCGTCTCGTTTATCGCTGATTAGGGATGGCAACAGATTGGTTTGGTCCTGATTTTATGATTATCATACCCAAATCTCAAATCTGGGGAATTATGCATCCTGGTGTAATACTTGCACGTAGGGATGCAAATGAGCCGAGTTGCTCGTGAGCAGTTCGCGACCGGTTTGTTTAGGCTCGGTTCGACTCGTTTACAAATCGAGCCGAGCTCGAGTTTTGGGCTCGTTAATTTACTAAACGAGCTCAGCTCAGCTCACAAAAAAACTCGGCCCATTTTATAGGCTCGGCTCGTGTAAAGAGGCTCGTTAAATAAATTAGTTTGGCTCGGCTTGTTAAGAGCTTGGCTCGTTTATGACCGAGCTGAGCTCGAGCTTGAGTTTTGGGCTCGTTAAGCAAACGAGCCAAACTCGAACACTACACAACTCGGCTCGGCTCGTTTGTAGCCCTACCTGCACGTATAATTTTCGATGTAGCATCCAAACCATAGAGAGTTCAGTTTATACCCGAAACGCACCATACCCACGACATTGGTAGTTTTTTTTTTTAAAAAAATGAACAGATGAAGGAGAAGAAAAAGAAACTATGTGCTAAAACTTTAAAAAATCAAATTTTCATAAAGTATCATTCAACCATTAAAAGATGACTGGTTTGGATCATAGAAAAAATCAACGATTTTCATTTAAAGACCACACAAGTATTGAATCAAGCAATCATTTTTTTCTAAACAATAAAACTAACTCCAGGATAAAGCTTGAATTTACACTTAAAATTTCTCTTTATATTTTTACGAAAAATATATAGCAATAGAAGTAGGGTTCGCATTAAAAGCGTCACCCCTTCTAAATCATGGTTCCGTCACAGCACGGTTTTGGATTATTTTTTCTAAATCATGGTTCCGTCACAGTAGAGAGTTTTGAGAAGAAATTTTTGAGAATTTTTTTGAGATAGTGTTTGGATAGTTTTTGGAAAAAAATAATTGTCCTGATTGGAGAAGAGATATTAAAATAATGATTGGAGAAAAAATCATTAATGATTGGAGATAATCTTTTTGGAAATTTTTTTTCGTGTGAAAAAAGTAAAAAAATGGTTTTGACATTAAGGAGCACTTCTAGTCCTGGTCTTCCCGTTCCGGACCTCCATGATCCAAATTTTTTTGAAATGAAAGTCCAATGTTTGATTTGTTTTCAAAGGGTCCTTCGCGAAAATTTTCAAAAAAATACCAAGGGCTTGATTCAGCGATTTTTGCAAAATATATAAATACAGTTTTTGCGAAAAAATGCTTGGATCAAGCCCTTCCCGGTATTTGTTTTTGAAGATTTTCAGCGTGAATCCTTGAAAACACCTTCTGAACACATTGGACGGCTCGGATTTTCCAAAAACAATTGGCAACACAAAAAAAATCAATTTTTCCTTATTCTCGGAGGTTTGGACTAGAAGCTCCACCTTGACATTAATACTCATGTTTTTAATGTAATGTGATTAATAAAGGGATTCTTTTAGGTGTGCCAAACGTTTTGGTAAAAGTAGGATGATTGGATTTGGGTTCCCGTGTGACACAAGTCACTACACACCCATAATGACCTCAACTGTAGATCCACTATAATTTGTATTTGACATCAGAACCGTGTAATTTGTTGGGAATGTTGAGTAGATCATTCAGATAAAAAATTAAATTAATTGGATATTGATAGCAATATGCCATATGGTCAAATGCCATTTATTTTACGAAAAAAGATGACGTTTAGAGAATAAATTGTAACACAAATTTGTCTCAATTGTGTGTCTACCAATCTCCGATGATAATAATTTTTTGTTTCCATGATGTGCTTAACATTCCTGAAAAAATAAACAATTTAGACCCTAATAAAGATTTCAGAGGGCCCATAATTAAGGTCACTGCATGGTGTAGTGACTTGGGTAACTATAAGAAACCCAAGTCCACGATTATTGAATCAAACGGTTTGATTTCTCAACTCTTAAGAATCAACACCTACAGACCAAGTTATAGAACCGAACCGAACCGAACATAACCGAAATTAATTTACCCCACTAAAGGCATAGAACCGAGGCATTTCAAGTAATTTTCGGTCAGTTAGGTTGGTTTTTTTGGTGGGACTTATTAATCTTAATTGTGAGCCTTATTTGGGCCTAAAAATGATGAGATTGATAAAACAGCACATGTATTCACAGGATATGAATCCTCATTTGGGCAAAAAATACAATAATATAGAGAATATACGTATACCTAGGGGCGAAGTCAGGAATTTAGGTTAGCGGGGTCAAAAATTTGATCTTTATCCAAGTTATTTTCTCTATTTTCTCATGCAATGAAACAAGAGATTAACTATAACGCAGATATACAGTGATAAATGTATTTTTGTTTTCTAATTGGTCCCAATGACTTATTATATTTCAAAAATAATGAGCGATGGCTTTGTAATATTATCAACTCTCAAAAAGAATTTTTTTTTTTTTTTAGAATTCTATGCATTTTAAGCAAGTTGGGACAATTTATAAAATCTTTGCGGGATTAAAAATGTAAAATTTAGCTCTAAACTATCAAAAATTCTTGTAAAACATTTTGACCTCTATTGTCCCTTAGTCCCTCCGCTCTCAGCCTCCTAGCAATCATTTGGCCCAAAAAACCATATAATGTAAATCTTTGCATTCCATACCTCATTTGGGCCAAAAATAGAAATAAATAATTTTTCACGAAAAAAATAAAAAATATAATCCCAGCATAATAGGCCCAATCTGGGCCGTAAATGCAGAATATATATAAATCCCAGCCTACTAGTCCTCATTTGGGCCACGAAAACATAATGTGCTTAAAATTCTACGCTTCATTTGGGCCAAAAAACCGAAAAAATAATCCTCACATTTGGGCCAAAAATACCTTTAACCTCATACATGCCAACATAATTTCCAGCACAAAAAATTCGAACCCAAAATCCACAAGGCACCATGTCTCTCTCTTACCTCACTTTCTAGCAATTTAGTCACCTTTTTAGTGATGGAACACTAATGCTTCTTTTATTGGCAGAGAGAGGACCAATTTCCTTATAGGTCATAATATTTACTTTCCATCAAAGTAAATCGGTTTAGAAAATAACTTCCCTTGACCAACAAGTATAGAATCCCGGGTATAAAGATATGGAAGATCTCGACAAACCATTGATTCATAGTGCCATATAGGGCTGCCCAGGGGATCGTCAAATCTGTTCAATCCGCCCAAACCGCCCAAACCGATCCGTCCGTTTACTCACCCGAGGTACGTTACGGATGGATACGGAAACTAATATTTTTATTTTGACGGATGCGGTTCGGTTCGGGTTAGATCCGCTCGATCCGTCCAATCTGCCTAATAATCCTTCTTTGATCCGCCAAATCAGCCCGATCCGCTCAATCTGCAACCGAACCGACCCATCCGTATGTCACCCACGGACGGTTGCGGATCTTAAAAACGACAATCCGTCATGAGCGGATCGGATCGAGAACTGAACCGATCCGGCCGGAACCGATCCGTGGACACCCCTAGTGCCATATACAAACATATGTGGGCCATAATGACTCAATAAAATTTAGTCTTACATCGGATTCATATAATTTGAATGTTCTAATTAATTTCTTATAAATCATAATAGTAGACAGGATAATGGATGCAAGGTAAAGAGATGTGCTTATATATGATAAAACAATTCAACTAATCTACTAAAATTCTCCAAAAGTTTAGAAATAGGATTGACCAGTAAGTTCTTAATTGATTTGCGTTAATCACTCTCTTTTTTCTTTCTTTCTTTTTGGATACTCGTTTCACGTTTACTCTAAAGACGGGAATTGGGGGGCCTGTAGTGAGTGAGCTCACTATATGCGTGTAGTCTCTATATATGCGTGTAGTGAACTCTAAATTGGAGTTAAAGCCATCCGATCCGTTTTTTAAAGATCAACGGTCCGGATAAATTGGAGTTAAAGTTAATGTAAAAGTGATTTTTTAAGTGTAGTCCATCGGTCATTTTTCCGAACTCATCGATCTTACGGATACTTTCTTTGCTTATTTTGCCAATTTTTTTGCATTCCAGGTGTAGTGCCTTTCCCTAAAGACGTTTATAAAAGCTAAAAATTAAAAATCTTAGACCGTAGGTGAAGACGAGCTAGGTTAGTCCATCGGTCATGTTTTTTCGATGTGTGTCCATCGGTCATGTTACTATACTTTCTTTGCTTATTTTGCCAATTTTTCGCATTCGAGGGTGTAGTGCACAATCTTTATGCCCCAAGATATATATATGTCAGGGTGTAGTGCACAATCTTTATGCTGAGATATACTCCCAAAATATTGAACAGTAAGTACAATCTTTATATAAACATTACAACATTCTTTGTTCAAGTAGCATGAAAATCAACAGATATCACCTCGTTTTCAGATTCCATTGTACAGCCCTCTGATTATTTTGCACCTTTACTTCAGAGTGAATCAATCCATCTTACAATGATTTTCACTTTCTGGATACATTATGGGTAATTTTTCTTGGTACTTAGACTAACTGTTTTTTTAACCACGTTTTCGACGAAGGAAGTGGAAACAGGAGAGACGATCATAAAACGAAGGGAAATAGAGTTGTCCTACGATTCCCGTGAACGAATAGTAGACTCACTTATCTCACAATTCTCAATTGGTGAGATCCGGCTTTACATTTTAACACACAAACCCAAGGATCAACCCAGCTTCGTTGATTCTATCTTTTAATCTTTGATGAGTCGGTTGAATTTGGGGTTGATCCTTGAGTTTGTGAGGTTGAAACCGCCCTTTTCCTCGTCGACACCTTAGCTCTTGTATGTTAAATTAGATGTGATGTTTTGTGTGATTGCCCTTTTTTTTTATAGTTTTTTTGAGGGGAAATTTGAGTCATTTGCATCTTTTGACATTTTATTCATTATGAATTTATTGAAGAATACAGGATTTTTTTTTTTTTTTTTTTAATCATTTGGCTTAATGGCAGTGTCGTGGTTTTAAAGTATCTGTTACTTCTTCTTCAACCTCAAATTTTCATGATTTTCTTGTTTAAAAGATCATTTAAGTTCTTTTTGGCTCTGAATTATAAAGATAAGTTTTGTACATATCGGTAGGGTAGGCATCTATACGATTCAAAATTATATCGTTGTCGCCGGAGCTTTGTTCGATAAGATTCTTATTGTCGCCGGAGCATTCCATGCCTCATTTAGGCTAAAAATAGAAATATAATTGTTCAAGATAAAATAGAAATATAATCTCCCAGCATGATAGGCCTAATCTGGGCCAAAAATGCAGAATATATATCAATCCCAGCCTACTAGTTCTCATTTGGGCCACAAAAACCGAAAAAAATAAATAATAATCCTCTCTTTTAGTTGGGCTGAAAATGCCTTTAAACGTCATACATGCCAGCATATAATTTCCAGCACAAAAAAAATTCGAACCCAAAATCCATGAACCTATACTAAAAGAGAATGCATTTTGCCCCCCTTAACTTTCTGTATTTTGCTTTTATATTTTTGTTTTTTTGGATTATTGCCGAAATGTAATATGAACCTAAATGGCACATTGTAGCTTATTCTAAGGTGAAGCCAAAAGCCCTCACCTTTTTTTTGGTTAAAAAACAAGATCCCAGATTAATACTACCACTCCGTTCCAAAAAATTGGTTTATCTTTTTTTTTTGAAATGTCCCAAAAAATTTACCATTTTGACTCGTCAATGAGAAAAAACTAAGTGATTTTCTTTTTACCATTCATTCTCATAATCAAATTTAAGCAAAAACGTGAAGGGAAAAAGGGGATAAGAGACACCGTTGTTCGAACCCACAAAGTGGCCGGTGGTGTATGGTGTCACAGGGTGCGAATGCTTGTCAAACAGAACATTCTTTAGTAGCTGAGCTCGATCGTTTGCACTTCTTCTTCTTTTTTTTAATCGGCAAAAAAGATTTTATTAATTTTTGAAAGAGATAACAAAGATTAAAAGATCAAGAGCATACCAGCAAAAATGCTGCCCGAGAACCAAACCCAAAAGAAGGCAAGAAGCAAAACAAAACCCTATAACAAAAACTAAAGCCTCACAACCATTAAGAAACCCAACAACCAACTACCAAAACAACCTAAATCCAAAAGAACCAAAAGAACAAACCGAAAGGAGCAAAATAAACCAAAACCTTTTCAGAAAAAGAGAGGCGCCGACATCGAAAGCATCATCATCCTCCAAGTCATTGAGAGCACTGATCCTTTCCGCTATTTCCACTTCAACCATTTCAACAAATTACTTTAAATTATAGCTTCTTCGCTAACTACGATTATAGTTTTTCTATGATAATGAATTTTTTTTTTGCCGATAAAAAACTTAATATGTTTTTTTAATTTGAAAAAAAGACGATCAACGTATGGGAGTATGGGGTCGAGAAGATATGGGCCAAATGATCGAAGAAAGAACATTATTGGATTCCAGACATCTATCTCTCTTTAATTTAAAACAGATTCAAATTCATTTCATTTTGATTGACAAGCTAATTATGAGAGATCTCCTTTCCATTATGAGCATGATCTTATGCATATCTTAGTAACTGTTTTGTTGAGAATTTTTGTTTTCCCTGATGAGCTGTGGACTTTTAACTCGCATTAGAAATATTAAAGGTTCATAAGTGTGAGTTTGACCCAATTTGAATTATGTTTCATATATAATTTTTTTTATTTTTTTGGGGTTTATGACTTTTGTCAATTTTGCTTAAGTTTTTTTGAATTGTGTATTCCTCTTGATGGGAGGATTAAACAAACTTAAAATAGTGGGAAAAAAATGTAAAAATATGCAGTGGCGGAATCAGAAATTGAAGTCGGAGGGGACCAGATTATGAACGAAATCCTCGCACAATGATTTTTTTAAAACTAAATCCATTCATTCGAGTTTTAGTCTCGAGTATTTTTGTTATCATATCACTCGACGAACACAGTATCATTATCGAACGGCATCATTCACCATAATTTAGTGTTCTCGAAAAGAAAATTGTTCTTAATTTTTAATTATTTTTGAAATTGTATAATGTAGAAAAATATCTATAAAAATATATAAAATATACTCCAAAATAGGAAGGCCGGCCCTACGTAGCTCCGCCCCTAAAGAATGTGTCTGACTTGGAATTATATTTGTCTTTAGTGATTTTTTAAATTATTTTAAATAACTTTTTACTTTCTAGATTTCTTTCTTTGAAAATAAATAAAATCAGACTAAATCTCTTTAAAGCAAAAAAAGTCATAGGAAGGCCCCATAAAAATGTTTCATGATGTTTATATCATGTACGTAGCCATGCTCCCATTCAAAATGATATAATTTACATAACATGTCAGGGGAAAGGTAATCTTTTTTATGACACAAAGAGTCAAAAACAGAGTTATGGTGATTGATCAATTCAACTCTCAATCCAATTTTGTGGAATGACCCTTCACCAAATTCACCAAAGTTGATGGGCCCAATGAGTTTACTCAAATAGACGTGCGAAAGCAATAAGTGTTCGTCTCCGCGAAGTTGAATGTTCGAAATTCGTCGAGGTCAAACATTCCCGACTTTAGAGGCCACCAGAGCGTTTGCCCATTCATAATTCAGGACCTCGAAATTGGTCGAGATGCGTATATGCTAGTCCGAACATCGTGGATATATGGAAAAAAAAAAATCACCAAGTTGATCATGAATAAATAAGGTGTATCAAGTATCAACACCATAGGTTGGTAGAAAGTGACATAACGGACAATAAGGGATTATAGAGGTAAAAAACAGACTGTCACGAGGCAATAGGGATGATTTGTAAATTCAGACATTTCGGGTTCAAAACTTAGCCACTTCTCGGGGCCAGGTCACGAGAGAAATATCTTGTAAATCTCTTAGTCCCGGTGTGAATGACCTGCCTTTGATCGAATCAGAGAGGGGAATAATCGATGTGCACGTAAATTGATCCGGACAACTCTGACCGTTGAAAAAAAAAATCAAAAACAACTTTTATTAGACCGCCAAAAATGTCATGGCCCCTGTGCCACAATTGATAACTACCTTTGTCCCCCCCATGGCAGAGTATTGAACTGATGTCCTTTTCACCGAATTTATTCATGTTAAAATATTCCCCCTCTCAGTTCCCACAACAAAAATGATACATACACTCCCTGGGAGCCACTCTCAGCCACACCCTCTCTCACATGGGGTGTGGTCCCCAGATTTGGACCCCACACCCCATGTGAGAGAGGATGTGGCTGGGAGTGGCTCCCAGGGAGTGTATCTATCGCCGTTCTTCTCACAAACACTAGTTTTGTGGTCTCAAAACCAAAAGGAATTTGAGGATAGACTATAGAAAAATATGCACACACATATTCAGATAAAGATGTGTTCAAAACCGTCTAACATGGTACACTTCACGTTTATTTAGTAGAATTTACGTGCATCGTACAATTCTAAACATAATCTGTGTTCGAATCTATACACAGATAACTATATCGTAGAACTAGTGTGTAAAGTTGGATAAGGATTAGAGAGTGATGTATTTTACTTCTATATTATATATACCACCGTAATTCTAAACATAAGACAATTTCATCTCGCTCTTATAAAAAAAATTATCGCAAACTCAAAATCGTGAGGCTGGCCTCTAGTAAATTTTTTGACTCCGTCCCTCCAACTGGTAAATGGTGTTTCCATATATATATATAACAGGTTTTATGCACGGATTTGAAATTCATTTCTTGGGAGTTATAAGTTGCCCTTCTCGATCCCTATTCCCCTCCTGGAGGACATGGTTCCAAACTGTACCTTAATTGATTGATATCTATATGACAATCAGTTCACATGGGTTGAAGATATCGTAATCAGCTAAATGCCAGACTACTCAGGCCATTAGCACAGATTCGCATGTGACAACGCGGTCGCCTTGGCTCTCAAAATTTCGACAAAACATAAGTCTATAATTTAAGCGTTCCATTTTTCAAATATGGTTCAGTAGAAGCAATGTTTTAAAAGAAGGTCTGGAAAGCCGAGTATTTACAGTCTAGACATTAGAAGGTCCCTCGTTGACTAGCCCGACTAGTTGCCAAGTACTCGGCCCTGGAAGCTAACAAGTACCCGGCCGCCCTGGAAGCGCCTAGCGAGTTTTAGAACCTTGAGTAGGAGCTATGGGCAGATTGTTTAAAGGGCAAGGGGAGTCACGTGACCCCCTGAAATTCCAGATTTTTTTTTTTTTTGACTTAAAAATCTAAAGTTATAGATATGCAATTTCAAGAAATAAATGTTCGTTTCACCGAGGCAAATAGTGAGTTGATACTTTGTGTGGCATGTTTAAACTTATCCAACTCATTCTCTTGTTTTGCAAAGGAGAAATTGATTCGTCTTGCCGAGTTTTATCCAAAAGAGTTTTCTTAAGTAGAGCTCATGGTGCTTTCTGATCAACTTGATTCATATATTTTTGACATGCAATCGAATGATATTTTTTCGAACTTGAATAGACTTAGTGGTCTTTCTAAGAAAATGGTAGAGACCGGGAGAGATAAACTATATCCTTTAGTTTACTTGCTCTTGACTTTGGCATTGATCTTACTGGTTGCGACTGCTACTGTTGAAAGAGTATTTTTTACGATGGCCATTGTGAAGAATCACCTACAGAACTGAATGAATGATTTGTGGTTGAACAATTATTTGGTGGTGTGAATAGAAAGAGATGTTTTTGCTGATATTGACGACGATATACTCATGCAAAACTTTCAGAAGATGAAAACCCGTAGGGGTTAATTGTAAAAAGTTTTAGGAAAAAAGAATATATAATTTTGTGCGCTTATGTTTGAAATCTTTTAGAGTGTCTTAACTTCGACCTATTAGATGCTTAATGAAAAATGTTTAAACATTTTTTCTTCTCATTATATTAGATTAGATTGGATTGTGGATTGTGAATTTTTTTTCTCCCAGTTATACTTGAAAGGTGACCCTCTAGATAGAATTCATGGATCCGCCACTGGTAGAAGCATGAAGTTTTTCATCATCAAATTTGAACCATTTTATTTTTTAGCACACTTTCGTGACGTATTTTCCTTTAGTCCCATGGTTTCGAACAGCTACACCCGTTGAAATTCTTCTCTATTCCTAGTATTGAGTTTAAATTATTTTCACCGTCGGTGCAAACAAAAGTTTGCTTCAAATCAATTGTATTACGTCACATGTCCATATTTTACTATTTGGGACCACTGTTTGGACACATGGTGCAATGCAATCGATTCGATGGAAATAACTTTATCTCACATCCCTAAACTTGGATTTTGTTTTGATTTTTTACTTATAAACTTGATGGCTTAAATATGAAGCAAAAATACTATATTTTACCTTTGAGAATATTATCCAAATTTTAGTTACTATAAAATTATTCAAAACCTCATGTTACAACTTACGAGCTCGCTTCGAGTAAGTTGTAACATGAGCTAGTAAGTTGGTGAGAAAGAAAAAAAAAAGTAAGAGCTAGGAATTTTAATTTTTCTACAGTAACTTTGTACGAGTTTCCAAAATAGTGGAACCTACATATCTAACTTTCCCGGGGGAATTATTGGCTGTGTTTGGTTAGATAGTTTAGTTTAATTTTGATTATGTCAGCAGGTGTAATGAGTAGAGAGAGATAGAGAGAGAAATGAAGGAAATGATGATGTCATCAAAACTAAAATTAAAACTAAACAGGGAAACGAACAAGGCCATTATTTTTTTTTTCCTTCAAATGTTTTCCTTCAAGAAAGTCAAGATGGTGCAGAGATCACGTTGTAACCCTACAAAATTAACCATTACTTATATTTTAACTTTTCCACAAACTTCTTTTATGAAATGATCATATATTGGAAAATACATTTTCTTTTGCTTTACTTCACAATTTTTGAAAAAAACTTGAGAATAGTATTTTGACATCAATTGCTTGATAAGTCGAAAGGGAAATGATTAATAGTCGAGGTGCAAGTGTACGTAAGCTGATCCGGACATCCTGACCGTAAAAAAAGAAAAAAAAGAAAAAAGAAAAAAGGGAAACGGGGAGCATTGTAAAAAGTTGGACGGTGATACCAGTAAATTTGTTGGGTTAGGTAAGGTGATAGCATTAGTGGAGCAATGTCTATTTCTTTCTTTGGGGATAAGTTCTTGACTTCTGAGGTGAGGAATATCCAATTCCAGTTGCTGTCCACAGAAACTGAGAAATGGCGTTTACCCAAGTCTCATGTGGAGTTGTACGAGAATAAGGACAAGTTAGGTGGGACCTTTCCTCACATGTGCTCGTAGCCCCGTTACACGAGCTCGACTCAACTCCAAGATCTGGGTTTTGGCTCTTGAATTGGCTTAGCTTGGGCGACGGCTTTTTGAGTTCGTCTGCTCATAGAATTGAGGACTAGTTGGGTGGGACCGTTTCTATCGTATCTGCTCATAGCCCCGTTACACGAGCTCATCTCCACTGGTTAGCCGAGCCAACAACCCAGTGCCACTTTCCGGAGACAATGAGTGATTTATGAAATATTTTTCCGAAATAAATAACCGGATATTAGGTTTTGTTCAAGGGCGAATCTTAGCTTGGATTAAGGTGGGCTACCGCCCAAGTGGAGTTCTCAAAAACAAAAAAATTATATGTAAAATTTTACACCAAGAAAGTTTTGTTCACGTGCAAGACATAGTAGCACTGGATAATATTTCCTATGTCCAGCCATTTACGGAACAATGATACATACACAAACTCTCAGCCACAACCCACCACAACCCCTCTCACATGTGGGGTGGGGCCCGCTCAGGGTGGGTCCCCCACATGTGAGAGGGGTTGTGGTGGGTTGTGACTGAGAGTTTGTGTCTGTATCATTTTTTTTAATTATACATGTGTAATTTATTAAATTTTGAGTTCTAGGGTAAATCTGATTCCTGACTATGCCCTTGATTTTGTTGGTTGAGAATGGGAATGTTAGTTTATAGTATCTGTCAATTTTCTGTCTGGAAAAATAAAGGTTTTGGGAATGGACTCTTCCTCTCTAGTTAGGAGTGGGCATCTTATCGTATTCGAGTCTTGCTAGTTCGAGTTTAATGGCATTTTGAACTTGTGTCTACGGGAAAGCATATATACGTAGTATATACATGCGGTATATGACACGGCGACACCCCATCCGAGCCGTTCCGGGTACCACGTGTATTTACCCTCTCCGTGTCCAAAATTATCTCGAACATGGTTTACAAGTTAGTTAAAAACCGTTGAGAACATAAAATGATACTCCCACGGACGTACCACTGTTACACACAACTTTATGTTTAAGATAATGTCGAAAGTAAAAAAAAAAAAAAAAAAATCATACTCAAATAAATGAATTATAAAAGCAACAAAATATTACTTATAAAAAAAAAGTAACTAGTAGGGGCAAACCCAACTCAAAAAAAAATTTAGTTTTGTATTATTTTAGCCCTTCATGAACAGCCAACTTAAAAATATTTGAATACTTAACCCTAAAATAATTGAACACCCATCCCAGAAAATTAATCCACAAATCAATCCATAACTTAATTCTCCCCGGCCCATAAATGTGTCAATTGAACACCGTAAAGTTTTTTATTTCTTATAGTACATGCAGTAATTTTATCTCGAATTTTGTTTGAACACTTAGTCATGTATTAAGAACACCCATCAATACAGGTAATTCAAAATTAAACACCTAATATATTAGTTAGTAGTTCAAAGCAAAATAATCAAGTTTAATGACAAAAATTAGGAAAATAGAGAGGGAAAAAAATATGGAATTTGCCGAAAATAATTGTGACATCTTATGTATTTTCGGATTGTTTGGTCGTGTTATTCACGTTAACATATGAACAGCCACTAAGACCAGCCACCACAAGGCACCATGTCCCACAACTATAACCAGCCATCATTCACTATCATTACCATTAGAACTGGTTTCGACGTTAAGTCTTGAACAACTTGAAATGAGAAAAACTTTTTCACGGATAAGCCGTGAAAGGGTGATTTGCACTGAATAAATTCGGGCGGTGTGGATTCTGAGATTCAACGGCTCGGATTATCTTGAATAAGGATTTGAAGTTTGAACCCGAAAATCCGAACGGTCAGAATCGGTTCAGGAATTGAGATCTAATCAATCCTAAATTAGTTCATACAAACGAGAGATCCAAACAATTTAAAATTTCCCAAGTCAGAGAGAGAGTGAAACAAAGCTTTTGGATGCAGAGATTAAAATAAAAAAAAATGGAACAAGCTAGCATTAATGGTGATAAAAAAATAAACAAATATATGTACGAGGAGGATTTGAGAGTGGTGATGGTGGCGATTGGGTGACTGAGGAGGGTGGTGGAGGAACATAATCAAAGGCGGTGGAACTGTAGAAGAGAGCGACGAGTCGACGACAATTGTGGTATGTGTTGGAAATATTCTTTAGAATTTCTGTAAACTTATATATTTGGAGATAACGACATAACAAACAAATAATATAACTATACTACAAATGTAAAGTAAGAGAGATTGGAAAACTTATTGTGATCGAGGCAGGCGTTAAGCGCTCTCCTAAGAGAAGATATGTCCCCGCTTGCACCGAGTTGTGTGACATTCCACTCCCAAGATACAACGATCATCCACGGAAGCTTTGTGTGCAGCTAAAGCTTTCCACACGAATCAAGAATCGCCCGTATGCTCAAAACTATATCTCACTTAGCTTGTAAAATAACACACAAGTAATACTTCATAATTTTGTGAAGTGAAAAACTCTCCCTTCCTTGTGGTTTCCAACACCCATATATATAGGTAAAAAGTTCATACTCCAATAATTATATAATATAAAACCCTATAAATACCATCTAATATAGGGCATAAAATCCCATGATTATATGTGTGGGAGTTACAATATTTATATCCAATAACCACCCTTTTATTAATCAAATATAATTAGACACAATAAATTATTTTAAAGAGATTTTAAAAGCTTTTTCTAACAGTATGAAGGTAGAGGTGGGGATGGTGGTGTCTGGAGGTGGTTACTGGAGGTTTGTCGATCGTTAATTTCATAGCTCCGAATTAATCGAGGTGTGCGTAAAGTGTTCATCTGAGCAATTGGGTCTTCGTTTGGCAACTCGTAAATCATTCCGAACAAGTCTAATAACGATTAGAGTAAATAACGATTAGAGTAAATGTCTTTTCTGGAAAAAATTGGGAAAATTAAGATTTTTCGTAACATCTTTTGGAATAAATTGGGGAAATTAAGATTTTTCGTAACATTTAGGGAGGGTGAGTTTTCCGTTTTTGCTCAAAGTGCTAACTCGAACTACGAGAGTCATTACATTATTTTCACATACATCAACTATTTCTTTTAGCATTTTTATGGGGTGAAATTTTCCATTTATGGAGTGTTTTGGGTGGCTGTTTTTTCCATTTCCGTTTTACATTTTCTGCATTTTAGGTGTTCAAGTGGAAGTGCCAAAAATGAGTTATGGAATAATGAATTTTTGGTTTTTGAGTTAAGGGAAAAGAAGTGAGAAGTAGGGGAGATGAGCTTTTTGAATTATCATTTTTCACTTTTCTCATTTTGATTAACATAAATACCTATTAAATGTATTACGCACGCATCTCTTAAACGCTACTCCTATTATTAAATGCATTCCACACAAATCTTCCAAAGACTTTACTGATTTAATAATACATTCTGGCCATAAGTCAAAAAATCAAAAAATTACAAAATGTAAAAAGCCAAAAAGAGAGGCTTTCAACCACCCCCAAATATAACTTGCGGGGGCATCGATTCCGGGGTGAACCTCCTATGAACCCTTGAGCTGCGTAGGGGCTCCACCTGAGCCCTTCCACTGAAAGCGCTCTGCCTAAGCGCTATTGCCTAACCGACCGGCTAGGACGGATCTCGCATGGGGCCTTTGCCTAGGCGCGTAAGGACTCCGCCTAAGTCCTTTTCACCTAAGCGCTCTTGCCTAGCCGACTGGCTAGGCCGAACCTCGCCTGGGGCCTTTCCCTAGGCACATAGGGGCTCTGTTTAAGCCCTTTCGCCTAAGCACTCCGCCTGAGCGCTCTTGCCTAGCCGACCGGCTAGGAAGAATCTCACCTGGGGGCCTTTGCCTAGGCGTGTGGGGGCTCTGCCTAGTTGTTCCTTTTGAGGCTTTCTCCTAGCCTCTGGTCCATCTGAGGCTTTCTCCTAGCCTCTGGTCCATCTGAGGACTCCACCTAGCCTGCACATGTAGCAACATT
This sequence comes from Vaccinium myrtillus, assembly GCA_016920895.1. NCBI lineage: Eukaryota > Viridiplantae > Streptophyta > Magnoliopsida > Ericales > Ericaceae > Vaccinium > Vaccinium myrtillus. The sequence goes on from CM029276.1 coordinate 8,931,723, forward strand.
TTTAGCGCCTAGCCAACCAAGGGTTCCGGCTAGGAAGGCACTTCAACGATCAAGTCAGAGGAGGAAGAAGATAAAAGAAGTAAGAGTTTTAGAGTTTTTAGAGAGAGAAAGTGAGTGAGAGAGGGGTTTATGCATTTTGAAAACCTATACCTCCTCAGGTTAGGGGAGTCTGCCTTTTATAGGCAAGAAGTTACTTGGGCTCCAAGCTCTCCACGAGCTTCATGCGCTGTCAATTTCCTAGGCACATCACTTGATCTGGTCAAAACGCCTGCAGACTAGTCACTTTGGCTGGCGTCACATCTGACACACATCTGATAAGTCAACGAGTCTTGGTGAACTCCCTACTCTATCAAGTTATCCAAGCCCGCGCAGCATGATGACGTATCTAACACGTTAGGCACGCATGACAGCGACCCAAGGATGGAGCCGGGGGGGCTAGTAGGGGCAGTCGCCCCCTACGTCTTAAAAAAAATGTACTATTATATTGAAAAAAAAAATATTTATCATCAATGCCGAGAATTATAAAACAACTGTGTACTAAAATTGGTTTTAATGAGGTAATTACAATTCTTTTAAACAAAACAACGCCGAGAATTATAACCCAACTCACTTCAGGGACTCAAAGCCCGTTCACTTTTAAAAACTAAGGCTCACTGAAATTTCGGAAGCCCAAAACTCTTTAACGTGGTCTGTGGACATCAAAGTGAAGGACAAAATAAAAGAGTAAATGAAATTAGGGGCACCCAAAATAGTCGATTTTCAATTGCAAGAATTGAACATTCGATTTAAGGAAGATACAATGGAGTTGCTTTTTCTCAATACATTTCTAGATCCTCGCGATGATTTCAGATCATTCAACATTGAAGACACTTGCAGACTTGCAGAGAAGTATTATCCACTGGATTTCATTGAGTAAGAAAAGTACCACTTGTGATATCAATTGCAAAATTATAAGCTTGTTGTGTCTAGGCATCCCGAGTTCCAAAATTTGTCAACGATTTCAAAATTGAGTGAAATGTTGGAGAAAACAAGAAAGTACACGATATATCATCTTTTCGATAAGTTGATTCGGCTTATATTAACTTAAGATGTTTCAACGGCTACAACCGAACGTGCATTTTCTGGTATGAAATGTGTGAAGATAAAGATTTCGTCACAACAGGATGGAGGACGATTATTTAACAAATTTCTTGATCACTTGTATTGAGAAAGATATTGCTCGAGGTTTGGACACAGACTCTATCATTGATGCTGTTAATAACAAGAAAGAGTGTTAAACACAGTGCAAGATGCCTGAGTAGACACAAAATAGGATTAGATAAACGTTAATACATTTTGCAAAGTTGATATTAGAAACATGTTTAGTTTCATATGTATTGGTTTTATTTTGTGTATATATTTTTTTTGAGTTAGTAAAAATTAATATCATTTTCTTAATTTTGAATTTTTTTTTACTGTGTATATTCGTCCCCCTACGCCAAAATCCTGGCTCCGTCCCTGCAGTGACCCCTAGAACCCACTGGCTCGGCCCATTGCAAGTGTCCTAGAATTCATCGGCTCGACAAAGTGTGCCCAGTTCGGCAAAGGTTGCTCGATTCGGCGAAGTGTGTCTGGTTAGGCGCTCGGTTCGGCAAATCCGCCTGCCCAATGAGTCCAGTTGACGGATGAATCTGCCTCACGGTGAGTCCTCTTGCTGACTGATGCTAGTATGGACGTTAGTCTATTAGGCCCTATGAGGAAAGTATAATTCGGGCCGCTACATAACTGTTTCACTTTCTATTTTCTACATGCCAGTTGGAGTAGTAATCAATTAATCATGTGTTTAATCAGAATCAAACTTGTTTGTATATTTTAATACTATCAGTATAATAATACTATCTTGCTTGGATTTTAATAATGATTTCAGTGTGACTCCTTTATCCTCGGTCCCCCCTGTCTGGCGCGTTAATAAAGTTCTAGCCCTAACTACTCTCTCTCTACACTACCCGTTTCTCATTCTCACTCTCCGCTTTCCATCTGGATTCAACTAATCTCTCTGTTCATCAACTAATTTATACTCGATTGCGAACTAATGTAGCTAAATTTCGCCTCCAAATTACTAATTTTATTTCACATACAGTTTGTGTTTTGATCTTTCATGTTGGCAATGAGCCTTTTCGGTTGATTCCTTTCTTGCTCGCTACACTCTGAGGGTGAAGATCTCATCTTTTTGTTCCGGATTTGGTCTGGTTTTCGCTTTCAAATGTGAGCTTACTTTAGATTTTTTGATTCCTTTCTTGCATACTCAGGCTCATAAATGTGCGTCTGTATATTTATATTGGTAGAAATGTACTAAAATCTTAACAGTATTTGTGTTAATCTTTTTTAAAAAAATTAATTGGACTAGAAGAATTGCACAATACGCTAGGTTGGGTGAATGTGAATCAGAAGTTATTGGGTTATTTTTTGTGCCAATCTTTTTATTTTATACTTTGGGCAAGGAAAATTGCACAATAAGCTAAGGTTGGATTGCTTTTGTTGTTGTGGTAAGTGTTTTGGTATTTATTTACAGTTTGTGGCTGAACTGAAGCAGATTAGTTGCTGAACTGAACTGGATCAGCAAAAATGGTGGGGATGGAGTTTGGGTGTAAAATACTAATGCTGCTCAGCATATTTGTTGTGGGAAAGGCGGATGTTTACATAGTAAGGGTGGAAGGAGAGCCAGTGGTGAGTTACAAAGGTGGTGTTGATGGCTTTGAAGCCACTTATGTCGAGTCTGATGAGAAGATTGATGTTACCAGGTACTCCCAAAGTTGTTGTCCATTTTGTCAATTTCAAGAAAATCAATTAAGTTCATTGAATTCATATGCCCCTGTCACCATCTGGCATTCTATCCATGATTTTGGGTCATGGCTGCTGAAGTGTATTTTTCCATATTCTTGCGTAATTTTGACTGTTTTGACGTTTTTGGGACTTCCAGATTCAACTACTTTCAGTTTAAGGTATCTTAAGACCCTCTCTTAGTGCTTCTCACTTTGTTTAAGCCTTTCTGGCTTAGAGTAGTTCGTGGTGCTATTAGGATAATAAGTCAACAAAGATTGCAATCCTGGAAATTCCATTATGACAGTGACTTAGTGTCTTCTCCACATAAACAAGGTGATTTTGCTGGGTCAGAAGTACTATGCTTCTGTATTAGGTGAATAATTCAACTACCACAAATTCTTAAAGTTGAAGAAATTAGGTGTGCTTATTTCTGAACTTCACCTTCCGTGGAAGATCAGAGAAGATATAACTCCAAAGTATAGTTTCCTGGTCATACCATGTTTCATTTATTGCGTATTTACACGCAATTAGTCTGTATACCCAATCATTCCAATATACTTGGGAATTCTTCTTAAGAAGTGAATACTTGTTTTACACACTGTGCTCGTGTTACATGGATGCATGTAGATCTGGGTGGGTCAAAGGCACATCGAAGCCTCCAAACCAATTCATCTGGCACCATTTTGAAGAAGTGTTTATTGTGGATGGAAAAAAGGTTCTCTAGTACCTGGCACTTGTGTTTTACGAACTAAATGGAGATACTATCACTCACTCATCGTATACCCCTCCCTTGCTGCAGCTTGTGGGCTGTAGCTGGGGAATCCTGTGAGGCTATTTTAGGCGATTGGTTCTGACATTTAGAGCCTCAATTTTGCTTACTTCTTGCCCATTGCCACTGGGAACTGTTGACATCCTACTCAGGCTATCCAGCAGAGAGACATGTACGCTCTTTGAAGTCTTCCTTGCTTGCTTTCTTTTCACCGTACTTTTGGCTCGTTTCAGTGAAAAAGTGACATCTTACTCTCGCCACTTGGAAAAGAAACATGATATGCTTTTGGGGATGCTGTTTGACCACGGGACGTACAAGAAACTCTATAGCTATCGGCATCTAATCAATGGATTTGCAGTTCACATTTCTCCTGAACAGGTGACAATTCAGAATATCATGTCAATTTTTAATGGGAAACTTTGTTCACAACTGCTGGTCAGTGTCTGTAGTATTACTATCTACATTTTCTTACACTGGCTAATATATTAGTAGGCTGAAATTCTTGGGAGAGCCCCTGGTGTCAAGTCAGTGGAGAGAGATTGGAAAGTGAGGAAACTCACGACACACACCCCACAATTTTTGGGGCTTCCAACTGGAGTATGGCCAACAGGAGGTGGCTTTGACAAAGCTGGAGAGGGCATTGTAATAGGGTTTGTGGACTCGGGGATTTACTCTCACCATCCTAGCTTCGCAACCTACAATGAAGAACCATATGGGCCTCTTCCAAAATACAGAGGAAAATGTGAAGTTGATCCCGACACCAAAAGGAGCTTCTGCAATGGGAAGATTATTGGTGCCCAACATTTTGCAGAAGCTGCAATTGCAGCCGGGGTATTTAATCCTCAGATTGATTTTGCTTCTCCCCTGGATGGAGATGGACATGGAAGGTTAGAGCCCAGAAGATTCTGTAACATTTAAACCTATGCAAATGTCATGCTACCATTTTGTCTTTTATTTTTTGTAATTTCTGTTTGGCTGCCTGCTGTCTTGCATGACTTGATTTCTGGTGCTGAACAGCCATACAGCAGCTATTGCAGCTGGTAACAATGGGATTCCTGTGAGAATGCATCGATACGAATTTGGGAAAGCAAGTGGAATGGCTCCTCGTGCAAGGTGAGGATCATTGACTTTCACCAATAATGATGGTGTGCTAATTGTTTCTTCATCTTTCCTCAAGTTTAGTCATTTGATTGCTTACGGTTGAACTTGTCTTTATTCAGAATTGCTGTTTACAAGGCACTTTACAGGCTTTTTGGAGGTTTTGTTGCAGATGTGGTTGCTGCTATTGATCAGGTAATCCAATGCAACAACGATAATCCCGAGTTGCATTATGGAAAGAGAGCGAGTGCTGATTTTTATCAGTCGTCGTTCGATATTTCAACCTGTATAGTTTTTTCATGTTACTTCTTGTTTCAAGCAAAAATGCATGTTGCGCACTCACACTATCAAGCAATATCTTTTCGGTGCATTAAGGCTGTCTGTTGATCCTTGCACTGAATGTAGTCAACCAGGATTTTATTTAACCTCGGGAAATTCTTTTTCTTGGCCCAAAGAAAGAGAACTACAGGATGAACGTGTGCTTCTGTTTTGTTTTGTATTACATTAACACTAAATCCGATACAGATTCATTAACATTTTGAGGAATGAACTCTTTTCTTCTCTTTTCCCCTTCTTTGTATATTACATTAGGATCCTGGTTATATTATTGCCTGTTTTGGCATTGGAATGGTCAGATATGCATTTTATGCTTGTTTGCATTGCAGGTTTATTGTTCCCTGTTTGAATAAACTTGCAGTTTGTTGATAGCTCTTTTAAAAATGAATTGACTCTTGGCATGGTTGGTCCACCGACATTTGAGTAACAGCATATTGTTACTATCCGCTTCTAATTTGTTTTGAAATTTGGGCCATATTAATGAGGCAGCTTTGTTAGCATTTTATTTTGGTTCCATGCCAAGAGTGTTTTCTGGGTCTGGTTTGCTGGTTTGCAGCAACACAAAAAAATGCTTAAGATTCTTTTCTTTCTGCTTGAGAAATGTCCTGCAGATATCTGTTTGTACTTCTTTTTTCCACTTTCATATGAATAGGTAACAAAAAGTTTTTGTTGACAGGCTGTTCATGATGGTGTGGACATTCTCAATCTCTCCATGAGCCCCAACAGTCCTCCAGCAACCACGAAAACTACATTTTTAAATCCATTTGATGCTACACTTCTTTCCGCTGTGAAAGCCGGAGTGTTTGTTGCACAGGCAGCTGGAAATGGTGGTCCTTTTCCCAAAACTTTGTTGTCCTATAGTCCATGGATAGCATCTGTAGCTGCTGCAATTGACGATCGCAGATACAAAAACCATCTGACTCTTGGAAATGGAAAAATCTTGCCTGGGATGGGGTTGTCACGTAAGTCTCTCTTACTCACGTTGACTTGGTAGGCTTAGCAAACAAACATTACTAGATGTCCAGAAAACTGTTGCATTACTTATTGAATTTGATCTAGAAAGGAACATTTTCAATTCAACTGATTGGTACTCTGTGCAGTCTAATGTAAAAAATTTAAACAAAGAAAAGTTCATTAGCTTGATGTACATTTATCGTCAATTCTTAGTTAGACAAATCAACACCCGCAATTTTTGGACATTATCTCTTGACATGTTATCCTGGAAGATGTGAAGATAATGATTCATCTGGGAACAATTTGTTGGATTTTACACCAGTTCTGACTAATGATGTTAATGTCCTATCTGACATGGTTCTGCACTTTTTCAGTTTCTCTCTGGGCATGTATATTTCAACAAATGATGAAGCAGACAATTATCCTCATTGTTAAAGTTTTCTTTTCCTTTTTCTTTTTAGTTGTTTCTCTTCCATATTTCGTATTTTTAATTCCTTTTTATTCTCTGCTGAATCCTGAAGAGCACGGAGGTCATATTTCTCTGCCTCAGCTATCAACTACTTTTCTATTGGATTCAAATGATAATGGTGTTTTTCTTGCATTGGCATGCATGAGTTCTACTAGCCAAAGTCACCTGAGGGCTGAGAGCATAAAGTATGAGTTTTAATGCAGGCTACCTCAATGAGTCAAAGCATAGCAAAAAAATTGAGTCAAAGTCCAAATTGATAGCTATTTAATATAAATATAGCTTCAGCAATTTTGTGTTGTGCAATTTGAGATAAAAGTGTATGTTATGAAGAAATGGGCTGATGTTTGGTAACCTGGATACACACCTGGTTGGTGCCATAGTCAACTGCCAGTTTTACATTGATGAAGATGGGTTTGCAAAACATGCAATTATATTGCCAACCATCAGTTTTGTGTTCGGTTGCAAAGCTTCTGGATTTTATACTTCTGAAAAGGTGGAACAAAGGGTTGGGTTGTGAATGAAAAGGGCTGAATTTTGCCAGATTGTTTACAGGTTACTGGATCTTCGGAGAAATGTTACTGAAACTTCCGATCAGCCCTAATTTTGGGTTTAAGGCATCAAACCTAAAGTTTTTATTAATCTTAGCTCAAAATGTTTCGAAAGGACTGTTGTAATATATTTCTTATGGCAATAGTCGAATTGTTGTACTATCTGATATGTTCCCTTCCAGTTTTACTCTACCTGATATCAATTTGGCCGCTTTTGGAAGCTTCATAAAAGATTTTCTTTTATTGTAATAGATTTTGAAAAGGAGATTTTTACTATGATTTGGATATCAAAATAGTTTTTCTTAAGCAGCCTCCAAACGAATTCGTTTCCCCTTGCTTGTTTCGTGCGATTGACTTTCAGTTTTCTGTCATATATATGTCTTCTGGAAGCTGAATGCGTCTCATGCTTAATTCAGCTGCGACACATGCAAATCAAACATTCACCATGGTTGCAGCCAATGATGTTTTGCTGGATTCTTCAGTAATGAAGTTTAGCCCTTCAGATTGCCAGAGGCCAGAAGTTTTAAACAAAAACTTGGTGGAAGGAAACATTCTTCTTTGTGGCTATTCTTTTAACTTTGTTGTTGGTACTGCATCGATCAAGAAAGTGTCAGAAACAGCCAAGAGCCTTGGTGCAATTGGTTTTGTTCTTGCTGTAGAAAACGTTTCTCCGGGAGCTAAATTTGATCCGGTTCCTGTTGGAGTTCCTGGGATTGTCATCACAGAAGTTAGCAGGTCAATGGTAAATATCACTGCAAGTAGGGCGCTAAATAATATGATCTCCATGATTACTGCTAAAGTTGCAAGTGTCCCATATGGTAAATATATGGGGTCAATTCCTGTTTTAGATCTTGAACATTTTGAAAGGATTATATTTATTAAGCCACTTAAAAGAAACAAGGGTTTTTTTTTTTTTTTTTTTTTTTTTCAGGTATCCTGAACCTAATATAGGTTTGCCATGTCTGAACTGGTTTTTAGCTCGACTTTCCCTTGAATTTGCCATGTATTAGTAGTTCAAGTTTGTTCTTTGTACATAGCAAGTCATTTTTGGGTGTCCAAAGTTTTTTGTGTTTATTTTTTATGTCCCCTATCAATCTTGTTCCTACTCATGGTTATATTATTTGGGATTTGGTGCATGCGTTGATTTAGGAGCTTATAGATTACTACAAGATATCAACAGCAAGGGATTGGACTGGACGTGTGAAGAGCTTCAAAGCAACAGGCAGCATTGGGGATGGACTCACGCCCATACTACACAAATCAGCACCACAAGTAGCATTGTTTTCAGCCAGAGGTCCCAACATTAAGGATTACAGTTTTCAAGATGCAGATCTACTGAAACCAGATATTCTGGCTCCTGGTTCTCTAATTTGGGCTGCCTGGTCTATTAATGGAACAGATGAGGCTAATTATATTGGTAAATAATTCACAAACACAATTGAGCACCGTTCTCCTTTTAGATCTTTGATTACGGTTTTAAGCTTTAAAATCATCTCTAAGCTTCTATTTATTCCAGTGGTGGAATAAATTTGTAGAATTTTCACTGAAATTAAATATCTGATATTCAGAATGATGGGGTGAAACTCTCAAGTCAGCAATTTTTTAGAAAAATTCTTAAGTCAGCTTAATTTGAGTCAGTACGAGAGAGGGGGGTATTCATTTGGGGCTGTGTGTACGTTTTGCGCCTCTTTTTTTTTTTATTATTATTATTACTATATAGATGGATGCTCCTTTTGGTTGATAAAAAGAACTCGTTTGGCCATTTGTATAGAAGTCAAAGCTTTTACTTTCTAAGAAATCCTATGACACTTTGAGTTCTTTTTTTTTTTATTGTTTTGTTTTACTCCTAATTTGTTTTTGACTGATGCAGGGGAAGGATTTGCTATGATATCTGGGACGAGCATGGCTGCGCCTCATATTGCAGGAATAGCGGCTCTTATAAAGCAGAAGCATCCTCGTTGGAGCCCTGCTGCAATTAAATCAGCCTTGATGACTACATCAACAACACTGGACAGAGCAGGGAGACCCCTTCAAGCTCAACAGTATTCAGGTTCCGAAACCGTGACACTGGTCCCAGCAACACCTTTTGATTATGGAAGTGGCCATGTTAATCCCAAAGCCGCTCTAGATCCTGGCCTCATCTTTGATGCAGGTTCTCTCTCTCTCTCTCTCTCTCTCTCTCTCTCTCTCTCTCTCTCTCTCTCTCTCTCTCTCTCTCTCCTTCTGTGTGTGCATGCACTCTTATGTGACATGTTTGTTCATTTAGGTTGATTTTGTTGGCCCAAATAGCAACACAAGAGGGGGTGAATTGGGTTTCTCAAATAAAAACGCAGAATTTGAAACTAAATATAAGAATAGAATAAAGATTAGTTACTTCAGCAGATTGAGCAAGCTCAAACATAACACAGAGAGCGCACTACCGGTAACCAATTGATTTATCAAGCAATTACTATATCGAAATATGGCATTTAATGGTAGATCAATTTACTCGTGCTATTGTGATATGGCAAACATAAAGTAAATGAGTAGGGAAGAGAGAAATCAAACACAAAGATTTATCGTGGTTCGGTCCACAACTTCACGGCCTAATCCACTCCCCAAGTGTCCAACTCTGGATTCGCTGCACTTTCTCCAATAGTGACAATCCTTCTAGCTTTGCGGGTGCGAGACGACCTCTACAATGATTGATCTATCTCAATCACTCCAACTATTTTTTACTCTGGTGTTAGTCACACCCAACCCAAGTAGGTTTGACTCCGGTGCTAGTAACACCTAACCACCAATTGATTTTCTCTTGAAAAAAGAGAAACTCTCACAAGAGGATGAATAAGGGTGTACAATCACTTTTACAATGAAATATCAACTCTCAAGACTCAAATAACACTCTTAAGTGTGGATAACATAAATTAAGTTCACTCTCTTTCATCAATCCCTTCCAAAATGGATTTTATTAATTTGATCTTCAACATTTGTTTTCCTTATTTCAATGAATATAACTTCCCAATTTCGTGTCCTTGTAGAAGTATTCAAATATTGATCGGGGATTGAGCTGACTCATGGAGCTGGGTCAGTACGTAAATCTTGTATGCATTCATTTGCTTTCCAATGAATTCCACCAACTTGAGAACGATTTTCCTTGTAATTCTTTCCATCTTGATATGATATTCAAATTGAGAAATCAACCTGCTTCACATATTCTTCAATCCTCCTTCAATGAAATCTCTTCTTTCCATAAAAGACTTTTCTAGCTGTTATCAAGGAAAATATTTGACCTTAATCTTTCTCCTTCTTTATTCTTTACTCTTGACTATTGGAGATAGGAATTTAATGTAGAATCTCTCCTTGTGTAACTTAATCAAATCCTACAAATAAACTATTTACTTAAATCAATATCAAATATCACAAAATCAATTATATTTCTCTTGTAATAATCTATGCTTTGTTGTCATCAAAATCAATAAGGTGTCCATAGAAACCTTTGGTCTAGCCGATTTGTCGACTGAATTTACTTGGGTAGTTAGATTTCATTTGAGCTGGTGTAGTACAACATTGGTCCATGAATCACCTCTTTACTTTGTGATTAATTTATGTGAAGTGGGGAAACTTAAAATAACATGTAAATTATAGGGCTGACTGCTGAGATAGCCGTGACTTGAGATAAAAAGTCATCATCGTGACCCATAATTCTATCCAGTATCCACCTATCGTTTCATAATCTGTTTTTTGGATTGAGAGAAATCATTGTATAATCTTGCAATCAAAAGTTCTTTTACCTGGTTCAGAATAATGACCTCGGAAATTTTTAACCTTCACACTTGACCTAGCTATTTTCTTAGGCAGGTCATTTCGTTGTCAGTTTTTAGAAATGTCATGACAGACTGATTTGTAAGAAATGTCATAACGGATTTCTTGACTTTATCCCATTATTATCCCTCTCCTCTCGTATGTAAGCTATAGTTTTTGCACATGAAACGGAACATGGGTTTTAGAGACCTGATGGCCAAAAATATCTACTGAATGGGAATCTTTTTTCAAATGCAAGTAGTTCTTTGAAAATTTGTGGGAACCCGTGCGAGTATCTAGAGTGAACTAGTGAGCGGATAATTCCTATAGCCGTGTATCTGATTAATTCTGTTTTAAATTCCTGAGGGTGAACTAGTGCAGAACGTAGTCTATTTTAAGGTTGGATTTTTAATTACTCTTAACTTGAGATTTAAATTTTGATTTTGTCATCATGTTTCTATGGGAATTGTGGGATGCAGCATGAACAATTGCATCAGATAATTCCATAGCTATCTCTGTAACTGTCATTAAGGGGTAAGTCTTAATCACTTCATTGCCTGAATTGGTTCATCGGTTCTGTAGGTTATGAGGATTACTTGGGTTTCTTGTGCACAATACCTGGAATCAACGCTCAAGAGATAAAGAATTACACGAATTCGCAATGCAACTACACGCTAGGCCACCCCTCAAACCTCAACACCCCATCCATCACAATTTCTCACCTCGTGGGAACTCAAACCGTGACACGCACCGTGACAAATGTTGCTGCAGAAGAAACCTACGTCATCACAGCAAGAATGGCACCAGCTATTGCCATTGAAACCAACCCCCCAGCTATGACTCTAAGGGCTTCAGATTCGAGGAAATTCTCTGTGACTCTCACAGTTAGATCTGTGACTGGATCATATAGTTTTGGAGAGGTTTTGATGAAAGGGAGCAGAGGGCACAGAGTCAGAATCCCTGTAGTGGCTATGGGTTATGACCGGTAGATTCGGGTTTTTTCTACTATTATGATATTCTTTCTAATATCTGGGAATAAGATATAGGGAACTAGAGGTATTGGTCTGAAATATTTATGTATATGTAGAGGAGTTGTAAAGAGATATATACGGGGGGAGACTCCTGGTTTCTTCCACAGATGTTAAAGTTTTGTTGTATAATGTGGTGATATGCCCTTTGTATCCATTACCCTCTTCACGGTGCATGAAGTAGCTTTGGTTCTTGAGTTATGCAAGGAGAAAAGGGGGAAAATTATTCCATGCTCATGGAGCAATGCCCGGAGCCACTCTCCATCACACATCGGTGTGGATTCCATACCCAATTGTGTGTTCCCCACGGTAATGCGTGGTGACCATTGCTCCGAGAGCATGAAATAATCTCTCAGAGGAAGAGAGGGTTAACAATGGTGTTCATGTAACTTTACTGTTGCATGTAGTATTGACTCTAGTCTTTCTTAATGAATAATAAATCTATATAGCTTTACCAGAAGTCCCGAATCTAAACACAATCGGAGAAGATGTGGGTACATAAGTTTTGCACATAAAACGTACAAATGTTTTTATCTGGGCCCACTTCAGGTTCCATGAGGATGATCAGATCCGTTCATACTTTTCAAAATAATGTTTACTTGTACCTTATAAACATCAAAATTGGATAAACGGATGAACTATTTACCGATATCTGATTGGGCTTGTTTTTCGCGGAGTATAATGAAATATTGTTTTGAAGAATATGAACGGCTCCGATCATCCGTGTAAGACCCGGAATAGTCCCAAATCAATTGATTTGTACATTTTATGTACAAAAAATTATGTACCTGTGGCATTGTCCTTGTTAGGGGTACCAACCCCTTGGTACAGAAAATGTCCTGACCGGCCTCGGGGACCCCATATGAACGATCTAAACCGTTCATCTTAAAAATGATTTTCTGAGTTGCACCGCGAGAAATCAGCTCAATCGGATGTGCATAAGCGGTTGATCCAAAATTCCTCTGTTTCATCTTAGAATGTTTTAAGTGAAACAGGGAGATTTTGAATCAACCACTTACGCATGTCTAATTGAGCTGATTTCTCGCAGGGCCACTTGAAATATCATTATAAAATGAATGAAAGGTCAGTCAGTACATTTTCTGTACCAAGGGGTTGGTACCCTCGACTTTCTGATTTTTAGGATTCGAAGTCTCGCGTCAATTGTGTTTGGGAAATAATGTGAGCCTATGAGTAGAAGGAAAAAAATTTAGGTGTCAAGCGGGTACCACGTGTCGCACGGACGTGGTACCTTGCGGCCAATCAAAATGTGTCATGCGGTACCGAACGGGCTCATACGACCTATGTGGCACGCGCCACCCTGTACCGAACGGAGGATCCCACGTCCAAACTGCGTGTTTCAAACATATGCAGACTCAAATAAACCCTAATTGAGATAGTTTTTTTTGAGAACTTTGTATGTGCTTCGTATATTCCAAACCCTAGTCGTCAAAGAGTTTTCCGAGGAAGAATGGATGAAGCAGATTTCATATTGCGAACTTTACACAGATGTACAGTTTGTGGTTTCGTTGTGGCGTCTTCCCAACACTTGCTCCTCGTTGGTCTTGTTGATCTCGCCTTACAGTCCCCTTCAACTTGGAAAAGGATGGAGTTTTTGACCCCCGTCTTGGGTATCCATCCTTTCGATATTTATCTGGAGACTCGCTGGTATATTTGTTGCGGTTTCGCTCTCCTTTGTTCTTTAATTCCCTGGATACCGGTACTATTTAACCGTTCCCAGGCAGAAAAATTCATCTCCAGAGCTTTAAATCAACAATACAGAACTCGTGCTGTGTTTTGTATTTGCTTGTGGGTTAATGTGTCAGCCCGCCTGATAGCCGGAGAAAATTGGTTCTTCGAATCTGTCACTTCCGTATCTGCATTCATGTTGGTGGAATCTAGCAGGTATTCTTTGGTTATGGCAAGGTGGGTTATGGCTCAATCTATTGTGGTTGCTCTTACCTTTGTTTTTGAAAGCAATTTCCTTCAGGCTGGTGTCTCAACCTTTCCTATCTTCCTAGCAATCTGTGTCATGCGTAATTCAGGCAAAAAGGAGAAGAGATAAAAAACCAGTGAGCAAAATCAGAGTATTGCTGACACCGCGCAAATGGTGGAGGAAGGTGAAGGATTCTGCGGCAACAGAAGTAATGCTTGATGTCAAGAATGTGGGAGACTAAAAGCTCCCAAATCTGTTATTTCATCTGCAGCTTGCAAGGAAGTTGACCAATTTAAGTGTGGCTGTTGCTTTAATAATGTAAGATTCTTAAGTTTTAGGAGGGGCTTTGTTTCAAGTGGGTTTTTTTTTTTCCCAAACTTCTAGTGGTTATTTGGATAAGGGGCCAAATTCAGATGGTCATTTAAGTACCTTCACCTTTTCACACAATCCTGGATTACCCTCATATGAGGTGTTCGGATATGTTTCGAATTGCCTAACTCGTCGTATAAGCCCATCAGATTGTTTTGCGAGACGTCAGAGACTTCAAGGAAAGTGAGATTTTGGTTGACAACTTTTCTTTAAATGCATTGAAAGTCTCGTCAACAATTGGGCCCACAACATTTTGACCAAGTATGCACTTTGAGTTTCTTGGGATAAGAGTATCCTAGACTTGCTTGAGAGAGAGAGAGAGAGGGAGGGACAAATGACGAAAGTTTCAATGCATTTCCGAAATGGCACGAAATCCGATAGGTTTAGCACTTGCTCAAAATGTTGTGGGCCCAATTGTTGAGTTTTTTTTTAATGCATTTCCAAAGAAAAGTTGTCAACCGAAAAGTTCAAAAAGGAAACCGAACAAAGCATTTGCTTTTGGATAGATCTAAGGACTCGAGGTTAATTAGACTTTTCATGGACAATGGAAATGGGACCTATGAAGGCATTTTCAGAGAAGTTTAATACACATATAAAGCTCCTTAATTAAGTCTTCCAAGCGATGTACAGAAATCTTTCCACGGAACTTCTTGTATGAGAAATCAACAACGGTGAGGTTGATAAGAATCTCCACAAAATCCATCTCTTGTCCTTTGTTCATTATGGTCACTGAGAAAACTCAGACGACCGATTGCATATCGTCACGTACATCAATAGGGTATTGCGAAAAAGCGTCCAGATCTTCTTTCACCATCATGGAAAATGCTAGCTCTCGAAGTACTTTTCTGGCAAAGTGTCAATAAAATCATTGTGAGATACATCGATGATATGCAAATTGTTGAAAGAACAATGATAGGTACACACCCTTTGTGTCACTCCCCACCACACCCTCACTCAAATGGGGTGTGGAGTCCACATGAGACCTGAAAAACGATACCTTCCTTCCTTGGAGGTGGCTCTAGTCTATCGAACCACAGAATAGAACCTATTCTAACCCCGCGCAAATGATGACCAAGGTTGTGGATACCGTTGACATGTCTGCTACTATATGGCCGGAAAAAGATTAGATTCACTGCAAGAAAAGTGGGTGAATTTGAAAGACATCAAGGAAGGTGAAGGATTCTGCGGCAACAAAAGCAATGCTTGATGTGGGAGACTAAATGCTCCCAAATCTGTTACCATTTCATATGCACCTTACTAGGAAGTTGACTAACTTAAAGGCCCGTTTGGCGACCGGAGATGAATTTGGGTGGATTTGTAATGAGGGTGGATTTGGAGGTGGATTTGTAATGAGGGTGGATTTGTAATGAGGGTGGCCCCACCTCATAAGAAGGGTGGATTTGTTAGTGAGGTGTTTGGATGGTATTTTGAGAAGGGGGATTTGGAAGGTGGATTTGATAGGATAAGAGAGCAAATGACCCATTTGCCCCCGGACCGAATATTTTAATAAACTATAAATGCATTAAATCGATTATAATAAAAATAAATACATAAAAATTAATTAATAATTAAGAAAATACACATTAAATAAAATAAAAATATTACAACCATGTTTTGGAGAAAAAAATTCCTGGAAAAAAAATAATTACGAAGTGAAAATTTGAAAAATTAATTAACAAAAACCACCAATTTTCGGCATAAATCTGAATTCGAAACCAACATATGAAACATAGAAGATGATTTACAAGTTCTTGAACCATACCGTGGGTTGCAAAAGCTTCAAACGCGATCAACAATGGAGTCAAAACGATCGAAAACTCTCCTCTTCTCTCTCTTCTGTTTCGTCGGCCCAGAAACGAGTGAGAGATGTGAGATGATGATTCACGACCCCACCCCTTTCACCTGGATTTGGAGGGGTGAAAGAGGGAGAGAAAATACGAAATCGGGGTGGATTTGCCACCGACGGGGTAGAGGCCAGCGTTGGCTAACGAGGGTGAAGGGGGACTCCATCTCCCAACAGTGATTTATATCAGGGTGAAAAAACGCCTTCCCAAACGCCGGTTTGGGGTGGGCCCAGGATTACAAATCCGGGCGACCCCAAATCCGGCTCCTAATCCGGTCGCCAAACAAGGCGTAAGTGTGGCTTTTGCTTCAATAATGTACAACCCTGTATCGGGGCACACGAGTTAATCAACGGCTCGAATGTCGCACTCCAACCCCAGATCCCCAATTCCCTTAGTTTAAGGAGGGTTTTATTGATTTGTTTTAATTTTCTTTAGAAATAGCAAAGACTTGGTGATCTGGGTTGTTTCCCCAAACTTTTAGTGGTGATTTGAAATCTATTGTAGTAGTTCGAGTTAAATGGTTCGCAAAAAGAATAAGGATCCTCATCTACCTCAACGATTGGTTGAGAGCCATGTCAATGGCGGCTCTAGAAATTCTTAGAAGGGTGTTAAAAAATCCTCACACTTTATTATCTCCGTAACTCGCTAGTAATATATAAACAAAAAGTTTTATTTATTAATATCAACAAATGCTACTAAAAATAACAAAATACTAGAGTCTTAGGTAACTCACTACTAATTCCCCTAAAAGAAATTTCAAGTAATTTATCTCAAGTCTATTTAATTAATAAGTCATGGTTGTGTACCCATTTAACTTTTGAAAAGATGAAATTATTGGATAAAGAACTTTGGATTCTCTGAAAAAGGTCAAAAGAGAAGGGCGCACTAAACTACCTTTCATTTCTCACTTGGCTTAACTTTATGGGAAAAAAAAGGTTGACTAGAAGTCTTCAAAAAGATTCTTATCTTTTTCTTTTTAATAATTCAGGGCATGTCCAGACCAACTTACCTTCACTTAATATCGGAATGACTACATTTGCAACATAACAATTTCGATGTGACCCTTCCTCAAATCAGTTTTGGAAATGCAACCAGTTTGGAGGCCCTTGACATTAGCCACAATGCATTCCGATCCAAGCTGAGGAGAGAGTACAAGATTATTGGCAAATTGCTCAAACTTTTAGGTTTGTGATTCTGTACTGAATTCGATAATGATGTTTTCCCATCTTAGTGGAAGAACTTGCCGGAGTTGTAACTCCTTATTGATTACTAGCTCGTGGATCATGTTTGCATCCAAATTTGACATTTTTTACGGTTAATTGTTCTAGGGTCCAGAAGTGGGGACTTATTGGGCATTTAATCCATGTTAAAGTTTTACAAGGTCTAAGGTCCATGAATTTTTTTTTTTTTTTTTATAGAATTTAGGCACTTTCAAAGGGTTCCTTAAGGTTTAGGTTTTAGGGTGCACTTTCCTATTATAGGGTTTTAGTGATTTAGACACTTTCATAGGGTACCCTAGGATTTAGGCACTTTCATAGGGTACCCTAGGGTTTTAGGCACTTTCATAGGGTACCCCAGGGTTTAGGTTTTAGGGTGCACTTTCCTATTATAGGGTTTTAGTGGTTTAGGCACTTTCATAGGGTACTCTAGGGTTTTAGGCACTTTCGTAGGGTACCCTAGGGTTTTATGCACTTTCGTAGGGTACTCTAGGGTTTTAGGCACTTTTGTAGGGTACTTTAGGATTTTAGGCACTTTCATAGGGTACAAACTTTTTTGACACTTTCATAGGGTACAAACTTTTTTTTGGTAAGGTAAAAAATAAAAAAAAATAAAAAAAGATGCCAGCATTAGGACTGGATAGGTTATAAACTTGTTTAGTGGATTAACGGGGTTACAAATTTTATGCCTAGGACTTTTGAACAAGTCGCCCCATTTTTTAAGGACCGCTCGTGGATCAAAAATAAGGATGGGTCCCTCCAAAAGTACAACTTTTTGAACAAAAGTGGACATAAATTATAAAATCTCCCCTTGATATGTCAATTCGGTTCTTCATTTTGAAGGAAAATGAGTGGGTTGGAGATGCTCTCCGAAGGCGCAAGGCACGCGAATTAGGCCCATTACAATCAGGATACCTGTTCTATTGCTGTTGCCACCGATTTACTCCAAGGGACAGGAGAAACGGGAGTGGTCAACACCTGGTGGTGTAGAAGATGCGAGGGCGTGCCAGGAGATATGAATCTCCGAGAGAGAGAGTGTGTAAATGCGCCTGAAACTTAACTAACTTCTTTTCAAGCAATTGCACAACTTGAGTAAAAGAGGAATCTAAAGTTACAACGGTTCGTGGGCCTTTGAGCAAGGACTTCCACAATTGAAGAACAACTACGGTTTACATAGAGGAGGAGGAAGAAGAAGAAGAGGATAGGGGATAGAGGTAGAAGATAGACATAGATAGAAGAGAGGGGGATCGATCGACTAACTGAGAGTTAGGAGATAAACTAAATTAATTTGCTGCTATGAGCTTTGTTGGTGCTTGGACCTCTGTAATGTTGCACAATGACTTGTATTTATAGGCATCATTTGCCTATGAATGGTTCAGAAGATTTTCGGACCCACTAAGCACATCTTCTGCCCACTTTCTTCAGAAATCTTCTCTAGAGCTGCCAAGTGTCCCTTTGACTTGGTCATCCCTTTTTATTAGCTCCTGAAATTAACTCCTAGGCCGCCAAGTGTCCCACTACTTCCATAACTACCACAACATGTGCAAAATGTGGGACAACTTACCATAGCCTCAGCCGTATCTCTTGAAATCTAGGAATCAGTTTACTAACCACTTCCCATAAAAAGTGGTAACTAATTCCTTGGCCATGTGGCAATAACTACCCACCTTCCTTGATTTAAGCTTCATGCATTTGAAAGAATGTCTGATGCTTTCACATGTCGCCACGTGTCAGAAGATATTCGTACAAGAAGATATAGTGCTGACATGGCAGAAGATGTCCGTTCCAGAAGATATCATCAGATTTGGCAGAAGATTTCCATGATATCTCCTAGCAACTTAGATGGATCTCCTAGGAGATATTGTGCTTATAAATGTCCATATGGCCAAAATTAACCGTTTGTGATTTTATCTAATTATCACATGTTAATTTTGGCCTCTTGGAAAAAATCATGTGATAAACTTTGCTTCCTACAATTTAGGTAATCACCTTATCACTTTCAAAAAGATGCATTTCTCCTAAATTGTAGGGAATTCGGCTTAGGGATAAATCCGAATTCAAATTAAAAATCTTTTTGGCCAAAATTATTGCCACGTGTGCAAAATTAAAAATTATGGTACAAACACTGCCCCCCTTAAACTCTATTTTTGAAATAAAATGGAGTTTAAAATATGTTATATAAATAATAATGGGGAAAACGTGGCATCGTTCAACATTTTGGCCTTGCCCCCCTTGACCTCTTTGCCCCCCATTGTGTAAAGTTTATACTTGAAGAACTTTGGGCTTAGGAGGTCTTTGCATGATACCTTAAGGGGTAAAGATTCAGATTTCTTCTAGACATACCGGTACTTCAGCCTTGATTTCTCCTTAAGCAGGTGAGAAAGTTTCTGATTTTCCTTGACTCTATCCCTCCTTAGCCAATCTCATTCCTTGTCTAGTCCTTTGAAGCTTCCTTTTCTCGGGATTTGACAAAGCATTCTTTGGCTATAGGAGTTTTGAATGCTTGACTTTGAATTATTGGCAAGAAGTAGGAGGTGTTTCGATCGTCAGGTTCTCCAATTTTCTCTACACTTCGGCCATGGCAAACCGAACGTATGTAAATACTGAAGACCTCTTTCTCCTGCCATGTGTGTTGGCTGAAGAAAATCTTCTCTTTGTTTCTTGACCACAATTCTTTAAGTCTAGCATTCTTCTTGGGTATTCATTGCCCAAGTTCGGTGTAACTTTGAGTCTTCTTATAAGGGAAACTTCTCCTGATGTAAATAGCTTCCACATCTCACCAAACCTCCTATCTCCTAAGGAGGTGGCGTCAGAATCCTCCCAAAAGAGGTAAATATGTAGGAGAAACGAATTACCCTAGCCCCCTTGCTCAACGGGAGGTGAAGCAAACAAAGGGCTCTGTTATCTCCTGAAACCTTAGTCATGGCCGTTACAAGATCTCCCGCCATTTTTGTTGGCTTTGAACTTATTCGGCCTAAGGTGAAGAGGAATTTCAATTTGCACATTCTCATGCCTCTCAAAGTTGTGTTGTTGACAGGAGAAACTTGAAAACTCCTTTGGAAGGCTTAAAATGGTGTTGCAAACTGTCCCTTCTGATTTTCCTCTAATAGTGAGCCAATATCTCCTGGAAATAGTCTTGGCTTAAAACCGAATGGTTTTGGCATTTGAAGAAACTCATTTAGCTCCTCTTTGTCCTCTTGAGAATCGGAGTTATACAAATCTTTGATATCTCCCGATCCCCTTGTCGAGAAGAAGACTTGGTAGTTGTTGTTTAAAATTACGGCCCATAGGCCGTTTGAGCGACAACATTGGGACAAAAAATCTCCTTTATGCCCCCATTTCTCCTTAAGGATAATTGAAAAGGGAGGTTTGGTATTTCTCCAGATTCATAAATGGGCTTTGATTTATCTTCTGATGAGCCCAAATTTACTTCTGCCAAAAGATCTTGAATATCTTCTGTCAGATCACATAACTTTGCTGGTGGAGCTTCCAAATCTTCTAACTGGATGACATCATCAAGAGGTGAATTGCCCCCTCGGCCACAAGGGCAATTATCTTCTCGCATCCATGGTAGGAGAACTTGGGTGATGTGTTGATATCTTCATGCGACCGGCAAGTTTAGAAGTCACTTTATCACTGAAGAAGGCTCTCATCTCCTTGACGGCCTTTGTCAAACTATTTGTTGACTCTTATCTCCTTCAGGAGATTTGTTAAAAGGAAGATCCGAATTGCTCTATGCTCCATGAGGTTGACCGTTGCAGGAGGAGAAGGTTTTGGTGGGACCGCGCCTTCTTTCACCTCTTTCGGCTTATTCCAAAGCGAAAACTTATGCGGCTTAGGTCAGCATTTGCTTCTTCTTAGGAGATATTCTTCACAAGATGCATCCAAATCTCCTATGGTCTCGAACCTAAGCGACTCAACAATAGAACCCACACTTCAATAGGGGTCCGGAGATCTTGTCTAAGCATGGCCAAGATCTCCTTGATGGCCTTTGACAAATTCTCCTGATATTCTTTGACCTCCTAAAGAAGGTATTGTTGAAAAACAAATTGGATCTCTTCATGCTCCGGAAAATGACCGTTATAAGGGACAAGATCTTTGGTGAGGACCATTTCTCTCCTTTATCTCGCTCGGCCTACTCCGGGTAAAATTCTGCCGAATTAAGTTGATGCCCCTAAGGAGAAAATCTCCTAAGGGTTTGAACTAGAACGGCCGGGCATGTTTGACGAATCGGCGGTTGAAACTCATGAAAGGCCAAGAGATATCATATTCTCTCCGATTAGGGCCATCATATCTTTGATGGCCTTCACAAACTTTTTGTGGAAGTCTATGTGATCTCTCAAGCAGCCGACAATGGAATTAGTCGGCCCTAATGACAAATTGGTGATGGATTCGAGGAAGATATCCTGCATTCCAACAGCCACCTCCTGGAGATTTTCTTGAGAGGCTGGAGCAATTTGATCTATGCAACGCCTCCTCCTCCAGGAGAAGTCTTCTTCAGGCGAAGGCCCATCTGTTACCGTATTCTTTGTTCCTCTTTCGTTTTCACCTTTTCCAGCCATCTTGAATCTTCAATTGTCTTAAATGTGTCCCACCGGGCGTGCCAAAAAATGTTGCCACCGATTTACTCCAAGGGACAAGAGAAACGGGGGTGGTCAACACCTGGTGGTGTAGAAGATGCGAGGGCGTGCCAGGAGATGTGAATCTCCGAGAGAGAGAGTGTGTAAATGCGCCTGAAACTTAACTGACTTCTTTTCAAGCAATTGCACAACTTGAGTAAAAGAGGAACTTAAAGTTACAACGGTTCGTGGGCCTTTGAGCAAGGACTTCCACAATTGAAGAACAACTACGGTTTACATAGAGGAGGAGGAAGAAGAAGAAGAGGAGAGGGGATAGAGGTAGAAGATAGACATAGATAGAAGAGAGGGGGATCGATCGACTAACTGAGAGTTAGGAGATAAACTAAATTAATTTGCTGCTATGAGCTTTGTTGGTGCTTGGACCTCTGTAATGTTGCACAATGACTTGTATTTATAGGCATCATTTGCCTATGAATGGTTCAGAATATTTTCGGACCCACTAAGCACATCTTCTGCCCACTTTCTTCAGAAATCTTCTCTAGAGCTGTCAAGTGTCCCTTTGACTTGGTCATCCCTTTTTATTAGCTCCTGAAATTAACTCCTAGGCCGCCAAGTGTCCCACTACTTCCATAACTACCACAACATGTGCAAAATGTGGGACAACTTACCATAGCCTCAGCCGTATCTCTTGAAATCTAGGAATCAGTTTACTAACCACTTCCCATAAAAAGTGGTAACTAATTCCTTGGCCATGTGGCAATAACTACCCACCTTCCTTGATTTAAGCTTCATGCATTTGAAAGAATGTCTGATGCTTTCACATGTCGCCACGTGTCAGAAGATATTCGTACAAGAAGATATAGTGCTGACATGGCAGAAGATGTCCGTTCCAGAAGATATCATCAGATTTGGCAGAAGATTTCCATGATATCTCCTAGCAACTTAGATGGATCTCCTAGGAGATATTGTGCTTATAAATGTCCATATGGCCAAAATTAACCGTTTGTGATTTTATCTAATTATCACATGTTAATTTTGGCCTCTTGGAAAAAATCATGTGATAAACTTTGCTTCCTACAATTTAGGTAATCACCTTATCACTTTCAAAAAGATGCATTTCTCCTAAATTGTAGGGAATTCGGCTTAGGGATAAATCCGAATTCAAATTAAAAATCTTTTTGGCCAAAATTATTGCCACGTGTGCAAAATTAAAAATTATGGTACAAACAATTGCATAGGCCCAAAACAATAAAGATTTTCGTCTTGATGTGTATTTAACTTCATAAGCATGCTAGTAATAAATATATGACAAATGCGAAAAACAATTGTACTTTACTACTTTTAACAATACATGACTTCATCCTAGAAAGTTGCATATACTCTGCAAAAGGAGTGTTACTCCTTACTTTTGGCATTGGAAAACCTATTACATGCAGTTCATCTCCTATGTAATTAAATCAAAAGCATTAATGTATGTTTTTTAGTTTTGTAACACTTCATCCAGATAAGATTTCAGATGAGGGGGCAGTAGGATGGCAACGGGGCAGATCCATCAAGGCAGACAATAGCTGCCCCAGAAGAGCATCATGATGAGAGACGATTCAAAATTTCGCAATGACCCATTTATAACTGCTTTAGTTTTTCACCCAATATAAAACATGGATCCATCCATCAAGGCATCAAGAGAATCGCAATACACAACAGAAGGTATGAAACAAGAGCAAATCTTCTGTTATCCTTCAGTGAATTTGACAACGACGAACTCAAAGACAGAAGTAGAACTGTGGACTTGTGGTTCGGTACAAAGACATAACACTGCCAACAATTCATTAGTATACTTTCTCCTCTGACTTACTTCATAAATTTTCGCTCTCTTTGTTCTTTCAATGCACCAATTGACCAGTCCCATGAGGATGGTCCACATGTATTTTTCCAATCCTCTTTAAGCTTTGATCACTTAGGATTCATACTTCGAACCAGGCATTCTCACATGCGTCCTCCATTTGAACAAAGACTATTGTCTACACGTATTTTGAGGCGTTCTATCTATATTTTGAAGAGTAAAATTCTTTATTTTTTCCAGTTATACACAGACTACAGTCTTTCGCCATGGCCTTTGAAGGTCTCTCATTGATTCAGGCTTAAATAAAATTATCCAACGTACAACAGATTCATGGAAACCCATAAGTTTTTGAATAGTGCTTTTAAAGAACATGTGTTAAACTGAGTTGATGCGTATGTCGACCTCTTCTAATTAGAAAATAACACAAGAAAGAACTGACCATTACCTTCAGAAAAAAGGGCATTGCAGTTCTCCTTTGATTGCTTTCTCCGCACGCTGAAACAGCCAAGAATAAGAAGTATCAAAACATAAGTAAGCTCTTTTAATAACGCACAGTTGCACAAGATTACCCAAACATTTACCATGAACTTCTGAGAACCTACACTGGAATTTTTTATTTATTTGTAAATTACCTTTCACTGAAAGAAAACAACCAAAAAAACGTGAATCTGAAAAGTTATGCACATATGAATCTGAAATGTTTATTCCTTCTATTCAACTAATATCCTGCTTTGCTTAATATTTTATCCTTCAATCTTGCCAGGCATTGGAAGGATGCATGTTCGAAATTTAACATCTCAAAAACTCCTCTTCTTGCCAATTCACTCTTTTTCCTAAAAATATATTTTTCTCTTTCCTATCATTCTACAGAGTATGTGGATCTATAGAAACTATAACCAAAATTTTCGAGAACGTTAGATTAATGTGATCTAACGCATACAGTAATAGGCACATCATTGGAAACCCCAAGGGGTTGGCAAAGTGGGCATGAGAAAGCAACAAGTGCTTGACTATGTGGTCATATGTTCAAATCCCACGGAGGCCAACCATCCCAAACCTTGGGGGGCCACTGGGGTCTATGTTGCACGGACTCGGGTACGTGAATCGGATACGGGTGCATATCCAAGGGTCGGACACCTCAAAATTGTAAATAGGGGATTCGGGGATATGTACCCAAATTTGGATACGGGTGCGGGGATACGTTGAAAAATTGACATGAACTCTTAGCTTTGATATATGGTTAGGGAAAATGATTTACTGGAAAAATTGAAACACCTAACGGAGGAGGTTGAATAACACAAACCTGATGAGCTACCCAACTTCCATTTGACTCGATGCTCGTCGAAACGTACGCGACTTCGATGTTCGTCCAAATACCCAGCTTTGATTTTTGTCTCTCTTTCTTTGATTCAATTCTCATCCATTTTTCTTAGATTCGATTGGATGTTGGCCGAACAATGTGTGTGTGTGTGTGTGTGCGCGCATATGGAGAGAGAGAGAGAGAGAGAGAGAGAGTGGAGATGGGAACAACCAGAACACTGACTCGCTTCACAGCCAAAGGACAATACCGAGAAGTCAAAGGGCATAACAGTAATTTTACAAGACGAGACGAAACATTCTGGACGAAAGTAATGAACAGTGAATACACCACTGCTGTTTATTATAGGCAAGGATTAGAACCAATTTGAATAGTTGAAGTCCTTTAGTTTGCTAAGATGCCTCTCCATATCTTGTCTACTTTTCTCCCAATCTTCCCTCTCTATCACAGAGGTTGCATCCTCTCTTTCACTCTGTTAAACCATACATTACGACAGTGAATTAGCACATCTAATAGAGGGGAAAAAAAGAAGACAAGCTTTTTGGAGTAGAAATAATCACCATAGGTATAATTTTGAAGGAGGTTCCATTGTCACTTATAACAAGCAAGTCTGACTTTCTATCCCTATTCCGTCCTCCTGGAACTGTCACCTGTTTCAAGATGATATAACAAAGAATAAAACAGAAACTGCTCAACAAAACGGCACAAGAAAATTAAGAAAATAACACAAGAAAAATGTACATAGAGATATGAAGACAACAGAAACAAGATGCACCTACCATTTCATGAAGCAAAGACTCAATCTTCTCCTTTGTCGAAGGGAGAGTTACACAGTATGCAGTTTGCACACAAACGGAATGTTATTGCAGCCCAAAATCTACAAGGTGAGAAGCTCTCTCTCTCTCTCTCTCCAAACAAAATATATGTAGCATCACACAACACTCAATCCTATCCTTACGCTTTTGCTCATTCCATTTGCCCTCTCTCTAGAAATATTCAATGCCATGCATATCCACTCAAAATATATGTAGCATCACACAACCTCTCTCTCCAAACAAAATATATGTAGCATCACACAACACTCAATCCTATCCTTACGCTTTTGCTCATTCCATCTCTAGAAATATTCAACAAATAGTCAAGCCCCAAATATCTCCTGTACATATTAATACTAGACACTAAATAAATAGTAATTCCACAATTGGAACAACAAATTAATAATTAAACTAATAAAAGGAATACATTCTTTGCTTCAGTACAGGCATATTATACTCTCAGCGTAGTCTTTTTTTCTTTTTTTTCCCCTTTTGTGACAAGATGCCACTCTTTGTCTGCTCTATTCCAACTCCGACTATCTCCAGCTCATCACAAAGGTCAGAGAAACTACGTGAACCCCTATGAAGCACCGAGCCACTGACACACCTAGGAGGTCGCAGTACCCAACGACATGTTCGGGACACTAACACACGTTGAATATGCACAGGAAACATCAAATTTAACTATTTTTATGGTGGGACACCGTAGGCAAACAACTGAGACAAGGAGGGACACAGGGACAAAGGTTTGACATGCAAATTTTAAATTTTTCCCGGGGTTAAAAATGTCCAAAGTTCAAAAGTTTGGGGTAAAAGCACAACATAAGAGACATGTAGAAAACTGATACATGATAGACTATCGATTGTAGATCACATCGGTAGTTGAAACATAATTAGAAGTATTTGATTCAATAACCCCAATTCCTTACCAAAACTTTTGCTCTGGTAATCGACTTTGTTTTTGAATCAATAACATAAATCTCCTCAAAATCTAGTACAAATTCAGGGTCTCCATGTCTCCGGTTCCTGTAGTGCTTTGTTAAGAAAACCTGCAATAACAGACAATAAGCTTAGGCTGTGCCCAAAAGGCGATCCTGATACATAAACCATATCAAATTTTTTTTAACTCATTAATTCTAACAAAGAATGATACACCCTTAGAACTCTCAACGCGAGAGACGAGGATGATCAATAGATTTCTACTGGAATACCACCCAATTATGAGCCCAGCCCCCAAACCAGTTAATTCCATGGAAGGCCACAAAAATATGATATAACGGTTCTTTCTAATAGCATCCGTAAGCCCACTAGGGATTCCTGAGGACCAAAAGTAATGCCAAAGAGTGCAATGGTGCAAGGGATTCCAACACCCGCATAGGTGCAGGGGAAGGGCTGCCTTCTCTCTCCCTCTCTCGTGTGGATAGTTCACTATCATCTAGATCCTCACCATAGCTGGTAAAGAATGGGTGTAGATAAGTATACATAACTAGAGTACAAACATAATGGTGAGTACCCTTGAATCACCTAATAAATTCCAGGATGTTAGTTCATAAAATAGCACCAACACCAAGTCAGATCAAGAAACGTCCTCACTATATTATAATAATAGACAAATACCTACACTACACTTTAATTCTACATAAATAATAGGCTTAACGAATCCTTTTTCCGCTTTTTGATACATAAAACACTGGGCTTAAGTTGTTACAATCTTCATAACCGTGGTTAACTCATAAAATGCCAGAACAATGGTGATTAATACACAAAATTGTTCGAGGATACGTGTCACGTGATTCATCTCCGATGGAAGATGATAACATGACATCCAGCAATTGCACGACCAGAATGGTCCAAGAATGCTTGTAGGTTTGTAAACCGCAGTTGCTGATCATAGTCATAACTTGTATATTATTTTCTTTCACTAGCGAGGTAGAAACATTTTTGCAACTTATTTCATGAATGAACAAACATGATGGATAGGTATGGATTAAAGAAAATCAAAATAGTCAAAATAAGTTGCCTCATCAGTGACGGAAAATTAATGTATTATTCAATATATTGCAGAGCCAACTTTTTTATGCTATCAATTGGCCTGTTTCATGTGGGACTTCAAGAGATCTAATACTTTCAAAACATATACAGATCAAACTGGTATTAGAGCCAATAAAGAAATCCACTTACACTGGTCTCACAACTATAACATACACCTTGAACTATTTAAGACCTTTCAATCAGACAGATTCCACCAAAAGACCAACTCATGACATACTTGTCGAAGTTATACATCTGTTTGATCCACTGTTGTGGATAAAACTTCATTATTTCCTTCAGTTCAAGGATAATGGGGAAGTCATTGAGGCATATGTCAAACAAACAAATACATCAGAGTTGATGGATGAAACTCCTTAACATAGTATTTATATACCCCTTGCATCTTCAAAAGAATAATATAAATTAGATGATTGTGGTATTAGTATATATGCCAATAATTCACTCTTACCTTCAAAATCTCCTTCTCGGACTTATACATAGGATCTCGAGGTGCATCAATGGGTGGTTCAGTTACGTTATAGCGTCCATAATCACTCTCTGCACATCGAATGGGCTGCAATTTCAAGCGTTTTGCACAACAAAATAATGAAACAATCAGAACAACGTCAACAAAATTTCAAGTTCTTCGTTTATCAGCAAAAGAAGTTCTAAGTTAAAGCAGCTTCTTAAAGATGATCTTACATAACTTGTTTACATTTCAGACGACAATTATGACAAATATGATGTTCCTCGTGTATCAATTTGAAACAGATAAGCACGTACCTTTTTAGGCATTGGCGCAAGGACCTCGGGAATGTAGTAAACATCAGTATCTGGAGGTGTAATGTACATCTATGCAAACAAAAAATGCCACAAGGGATCATTTGCATATAATTTTTAAAAAGGTCCAAATTTAGGACCAATTTACCCAAATCCATACATAGAAGGAAAGCAAATAACCTAAACAGAAATACAAACAAACAAAAATAACAGAAACCATCTAGTCCCCAATTATTGAAGGTATGGGCGGGGGATGATTAGAGACAAACCTAACCTTTGGCAATATGAACAAAGTGGCTGCTCTCAAAATTCCACTGAAATAGTGACCCCCGTAAACCTCAAGAACCTAGGAGCTACAAGTAGGGGTGAAAATTTAACCGGGAAAACCGAACCAGCCGAATAAACCGGTTCAGTCCGGTTCGGTCGAAAGTACCGGTTCACTTCGGTTTTATTTTTACAGAATATTTTTTCCCGGTTCGGTTTTCAAAAATTAACGTTCGGTTTAACCGAACCGAATCGGATTTGATATCCTTGGCCCAAGTCCTTTACACCTTTTGATCTCACCGTTGATATCAAAGCAAATCCCCACCACTGAAATTCTTCTAACCTAGTTCCTTCACTTTTTACACCCAAAGACAGCAGCTCTCTCTCTCTCTCTCTCTCTCTCTCTCTCTCTCTCTCTCTCTCTCTCCCTCTCCCTCTCCCTCCCTCTCCCTCTCTCTCTCTCCCTCTCCCTCTCTCTCTCTCTCTCTCTCTCTCTCTCTCTCTCCTGAAAAGCTGAAAACAAAATAGGATCACCGACAACTCCATTCGAGGATGGATCAACTCCATCTCTGAGGATGGATCAACTCCATTTCTCTCCTGCATGCCTTGAAGATCGATATTGGTTACTGAGTTCCAGTTCTTAACCGTAAGATCTCATATCTATTGCTTCTTCTCCCTCACATCCTGTCTCGAATCTCTCGGCGGTTTGTTCAGAAATCTTAAACTGTAAATGGAGCCGATGACGAGGACAAATACCCACTCTCACTGGATCTGATATGTTTGCTTCTTCGAGTTTGTTTTCCAGTTGCTTTTGAATCTGAAATTTTTGCTCTCAGACCTCTGACTATGTATATATCTGGGTTCGTGTTTATTTCGGAGCATGGGTGTATGAATCTTGGATTTTTGATGGTTTTATTTTTGTGTCTTGAAGCCCAAATGAGGTCAGAACCGAAAAAACCAAATTAACCGAGACAACCGACCGAAACCGAAAAAACCGATTACTTATTCAGTCGGTTTCGGCCTCTGGAAACAGGAAACCGAACCGAATATTCGGTTCTCAATAACTGGTTAAAACCGACCGCACCAAACCGCTTTCACCCCTAGCTACAAGGTTGTTTTGCTGCAGAACCATGCCCCCAAATCAAAACCAAAAGGCATCAGAAAGGGCAGGCTTAGAGACCGAAATCAATTTCCATGCTCATTACCATGCTACCTTCATTCATGGTGCAAAGCATCTGTCTAATGAGCACAAAAACTAACCTAAACAGAAATGATTCAGACTATCAAACAAACACACCGTAATGAGTGTACATGTAGCAGTTAGCACCCAAACAAAACATGGGAATATAGAAAAATATAGAGAACAAGTATGTTCAACCACTTTAAAAGTGGCCAAACGTCACGAACAAATTTCCCTCTAGGAAGATAAAAAAAGCTTGGCAATCACAGAATACAATTCAAAAAATGTTGCTTATAAAACAGAAGTTTTGAACAAAGTTCCCATAAGAAATGGTGTGGCCTCATGTGTCCGATCCTTTTCAATCAAAGAGACCCAATGTGGGAGATATTCAACACGAGTCATGAGTAGAAAAAACAGAAGGGAAAAAAAAATCGGCTTTAACAAATGAGCCGACCTCAATTGTTGGGACATAAGGCTCGGTTTGGTTTGTTTCGGCTTTTAACAAATGAGGAAGTGGAACAGTACTTAAACTCATAGTCTAATTGAACAATTTACAGACTCCTTTGCAACTGTAGTTAGATACACAAATATGCTCCAATAACTTTGTCCTGGTGAAGGTTTTTTTCTTTACAATAAATTTTACGTTGGTGAAAAATAAACTATCAGAGCACCACACAGACACTAAAAGTAAATATAAAGAGGAAGGTTAGATAGGCAGAGATGTGAATTGGTTTACCTCTCCGAAATCATAGACATCGTTATCAGGATCGGGAGGCTTCCTTATAAAGAAATCACAATCGAGTAAGCTAATCTTGTAAAAATCATCCTCGTTAATCCTATAATCTACTACCACACTAGTCTCGGAACCCCACCACCCCTCTCTCAAATCGACCAAGCTATTCACCTCGATGTCGTAATAATCCTTCTTCTTACTGTCTAACTCCTCGTCGTCCCCACCGTGGTAGTCCACGTCGAAATCCTTCTTGTTGTCAAACTCCTCGGCCTCCTCCGAGTCCAGGTCGTACTCGTCAATGCCTCCTCCGCCGTCCCCATCTCCGTCGTCGGCGCGGACCGGCCAAAATCGACACCCGCGGTTGTTCTTGGGCTTGAGGAGGAGGCCGGGGAAGCAGAGGGTGGTGCGTGGTGCGGTGAGTGTGGGGAGCTTTGAAGGGAGGACCGGCGGTGGTGGTATGGAGAGAAGAAGCGGCGTGGCCTTCATGTATTTGCTACTCAAGCAGTCACTCTGCTATGCCAGGGGACTAGCTTGAGGAAACTGATGTTAAACACACAGTAGATCAGATTTTTTTGAAATCCTAAAAACAAAAAATGAAGTACTTATGTTTTATGTCTTGGATAAAGGCATAGTTTTTCAAAACATTTTGGCAAATGATAATGTCAAAACCAATAGTGTTTCTGCCAAAATCAAAAATGTTTCTGCCAAAACACTACTTTTTTTTTACTTCTACAATGTCTTATGTTCCCTTTACTAAACATAAACCACAATAACCAAAAATAAATAAATAACAACGAATGAGAGAATAGGTTGTTGACACAGTTGATGCAGGCAGGACATGGTGGTGCTGACCCACGCTTGCTTTTTCGTTTCTTTTTCTCTTTGGATGGATGACGAAATAATCAAACAAATTTTTGGTTTGAGATCGTTTAGTTTCCCCAGTTTTTTCCCCTTTAGTCACCTCCCTTGTTCGATTTTTTTGGTCAATTCCGGATCCGAAAAACAATCGGAATCGTTCATTTTGATCAACTCGCTGAGAAGAGTAGGACACCAAAAATCAGTTTGATCGGAGTTCATTTGATACATAAACGAATCATATTTGTGCAAGAAATAAAAGAAAAGAAAATATTGTTTGAAACTTTAAATGTTTATTTTCTTGTTCTCGCACAAACACGATTCAGTCATGTATCAAATGAACTCTGATCGAACTGATTTTTGGAGTGCTTACTCTTCTCAATGAGTTCTAATATATGAACGCTTTTTTTTTTTGCGCAAATACGATTTGGTCATGTATCAAAAGAATTCTAATCGAACTGATTCGTGGAGTGCTTACTCTTGTTGACGAGTTCTAAAAAATGAAAAATTCTGATTATTTTTTGGGATCTAGAATGGACCCAAGAAATTTGAAAAACTTGATGGGAACTGACTCCTTTGAGACCACCACCGGAGATGGTAAGGTGACTTAAATCATGATTCTCTCAATTTGATTTCGTAACGTAATTTTCATGTGATGTAGGTGATTCTGTTAATTTGAGTGGTGCCAAACTCAGATTTTCAAAGTTCATTTCTCAGTAATTCTCACCATCCCATTCATTCTGTCTTGGCACCACTTAACTCAAATTATATAACTCAGAAGAAATTGAAGGGTTAGTTTTGTAAGTAAAAGGAAAGATGGAAAATTCTTGATATAGGAAAGGGCATAAAAGTCATTGTAAAAGAAAAAACAATTAGTGTTTTGGCACAAACACTTTTGGTTTTGGAAGGAACAATATTAGTTTTGGCATTATCAGCTGCCCAGTTGCTAAAATCAACCATGATTTCAGCAAATGTTGATTTTAGCAAATGAGTTTAGCAGGTGCTAAAATCATGGTTTTGAAATCAAAAAATAAAGTGGTTCCGTGTATTGTTTTTCGATTTTTTTCGCACCAAATTAAAGTACTCCTCGTGTACTTTAATTCGGCGTGAAAAATTCAAAAAATAATACACGGAAACACTTAATTTTTTGATTTGAAATACCATAATTTTAGCATCTGCTGATTTTAGCAACTGGGTTGCTAAAATCAAACGGAAAACTTAGCCAAAGTATACTTTGCCCTTAAACTATTAGGGCCTCATTTGGGTGAATTGAAAAAACTGGTTTTTTGGTTTTTTTTTGGTTTTGTCCTTATTCAAATTTTTTTTGCATTTGTTAGTTTTCGGTCGATTTGTTGTGGTTTCTTGGCTCCTCTCTACGAGAGAAATCTAAAAAGTATAAAATTATTAGTCAAACTTAAAGTTTTGTGAATAAAGACGAAAAATAAACCAAAATGGTTTTTTTAGCCAAAGAACCCCTAGATGTCTTTTACTGTAAAGTTAAGAAGAAGAATATTGGTGAAGTAAATTTTATTGAATCAGAGTACACAACTTTATACAAGAGACTTGAGATATTCTATTCTAGGTAAACTAAATAAAATCACAATCTAAAGATTTTACAGAATATAATACAATACAATCATCCCATATACATTAGCATATCAAAGATCTTCTTAACACTCCCCCTCAAGTTGGAGAGTGAATGTCAAGAACTCCCAACTTGCGTATCATGACTGAGAAAATTTCTTTTCCCAATGGCTTGGTAAATACATCTGCAAGCTGATTTGTTGAAGCAATATATTTGGTAACAACCGAACCGTCTTGTATTTTATCTCGAATAAAATGACAATCCATTTCTATGTGCCTGGTTCTTTCATGGAAAATAGGATTGGCTGCTATGTGCAAGGCTGCCTTGTTATCGCAACATAACAATGCCGATTTTGGATGTAATATCCGCAAATCTTTCAATAATGAGCATAACCAAGATAATTCGCAGCACATTCCTGTCATGGTTCTATATTCGGCTTCGGCTGAGGAGAGAGATACGGTTTTCTGCCTCTTTGTCCACCAGGAAACAAAAGAATATCCTAAAAAAACACAGTTGTGTTTGGTTAGATAGTTTAGTTTAGTTTTGATGATGTCATCAGGTGTAATGAGTGGAGAGAGATAGAGAGAGAAATGAGGGAAATGATGATGTCATCAAAACTAAAACTAAAACTAAACTGGGAAACGAATAGGGCCACAATAACCCGTGATGGATCTTCGAGATGTTGGACAACCAGCCCAATCCGAATTAGAAAAAGCTTTCAAGGTTAAATCATTCTGAGAAGAGAAAAATAAACCTTGTCCCGGACTACTTTTCAAATAACGTAACACACGCAAGGCAGCTTCCATGTGTGGTTTGCGCAGTTCATGCATAAATCTGCTTAACACAAGGACCGAATAAGTGATATCTGGGCGGGTAATAGTCAAATAAATTAGGTGTCCAACAAGTCGCCTATACTAAGATGGATCTTTAAGCAAATCACCTACATCCGAGAGCTTCATGTTTTGTTCCATTGGAAAGTTCACAGGTTTAACACCTAAATATCCACCATCCTTCAGAATTTCCAAAGTGTATTTCCGTTGAGAAATGGAAATACCTTTCTTTGATCGAGAGACTTCAATGCCCAAAAAATACTTCAAATCACCCAAATCCTTAATCCAAAAAAGACTACGCAAAAATTGCTTAAGAGTAGATATGGCTGCGAGGTCATTACCCGTAATAAGAATATTGTCAACATATATCAACAAAGTTGTAAATGATTTTCCTTTCCGACATGTGAACAACGAGTAATCTGCTTTGGATTGAACAAAGCCTGCTTCTTGGATTGTTGTAGAAAACTTAGCAAACCATTGATGAGAGGCTTACTTTAAACCATATAAAGATTTGTTGAGGCGACACACCAAGTTCTCCCCCTGTCACTGAAGACTAGGAGGAAAAAACATATAAATTTTTTCATGGAGATCACCATGAAAGAAAGCATTATGGACATCAAGTTGGTGAAGAGACCAATTCTGGACAGCTGCCAAAGCTAAAAGACAACGAACAATAATCATTTTAGCAATGGGAGAAAAAGTATCATGATAATCGATACCTTCTAGCTGTGTATAACCTTTCGCAACCAAGCGACCTTTGTAATGCTCAATAGTTCCATCCGAGTGACGTTTAATTTTATAAACCCAACGACAACCAATAGGTTTTTTGCCAGGAGGGAGGGAAGTAAGAGACCAAGTGTGATTTTCTTCCAAAGCAGCTAGTTCTGATTGCATTGCGGTTTGCCACTGAGGATGAGCAGCGGCTTCAACATAAGATGAAGGTTCAGTATCCTGACTGATAGTAGCAGCAAAGGAGCGATGCTGTGGGGAGTAACGATGATAAGAGATAAAATTGCAAAGAGGATACCGCGTACCTTTGTGGGGACTAGACGATGATGACAACAATGGTGTGGGAGATGTTACTTGGTTGTAAATATAATCACGTAAAGCCGGAGGAGGGGCATGAGGACGTTGAGAACGGCGTAAGGCTGGTGGTGGAAGAGGACTAGAAGGAGGGTTCGGATTAGGTTGGTCTGGTTCGACTGGTGTTGGGGAAGGGTCCGGTTCCGGTGTGGAAGGGGCAGGATCAGGTACAAAATGAGGGATTACGGATGGAGTGGACTCATAAGGAAAATTATTTTCATGAAAAATGACATCACGGCTAGTGAAGACTTTATGGGTGTCAAGATCATAGAGCTTGTAAGCTTTTTGGCCAACTGGGTATCCAAGAAAAACACAACGTTTTGCTCGAGGAGCGAATTTATGAGGAATGTGCACATTAGTAGCATATGCAAGACACCCAAAAACTCTAAGATGAGAATAAGAAGGAATCTTACCATAAAGTCGTTCAAAAGGGGTTTGTTGAGAAAGAAGTGGTGTGGGCAAACGATTAATGAGGTGAACGACTGTGAGAACACATTCCGCCCAAAAATGTAATGGAAGTTTGCTTTGAAAACGAAGGGCTCGAGCCGACGCAAGAATATGACCATGTTTGCGCTCTACAACCCCATTTTGTTAGGGAGTATCAACACAAGAAGTTTGATAAATGGTGCCTTTTTGTTTATAAAATTCCTGTAGGGCAAAGAACTCTCGTACATTATCAACCTGAATGTTGGCTATGGAGGCATTGAATTGTGTTTGGACAAAAGAGAAAATTGACAAGTAAATCTTGTGTTTCACTTTTGTGATGCATAAAAAATACCCATGTGAATCTAGAATAGTCATCCACAATAGTTAAAAAATATCTAGCACTAGAAAGAGAGGCAACTCTATAAGGACCCCAAATATCACTATGAATTAATTCAAAAGGCCGTACGGTCGAAATTGAACTAGAAGAAAAAGGAAGTCGTTTCTGTTTTGCAAGTGCACAAACATCACAAGCATTATTTGACTTGAAAGGAAAATTCAACAAATTTTTAGCCATAAAATCTAATTTAGATGGAGATAAATGCCCTAATCGGCGATACCATAAGGCAGTGGATGAAGTGTCCGGAGAAATGGATGGACGGCTAGCATTGACTGCGGCTGGTGGAGTTTTATTTAGTGGCTTCTTCGATGCTAACGCAACCAAGTAGTAAAGTCCATCTTTTTGTTCACCCAAACCAATCGTCATCCTCGTCGTCAAGTCCTGCAAAATACACCAATAAGGGAAAAAGGTTACGGAACAATTGAGATCTCTTGTAATTCTACCCACAGACATTAAATCCACCTTAAAGGAGGGCACACCAAGCACATTATTCAAAGAACAAAGCTGGATGCAAAGGTAAAGTGCCAGTAGAATTAATTGGAGCATGTTCTCCACTTGGCATAATTACTGGTGGCAAAAGGGTGTTCTCACAACTGTTGACAAGTAAAGTCGGAGATGAAGTAATATGATCAGTTGCACCACTATCAATAATCAAGTGATGAGGACGCAACAATGTGTGTGACAAACCTAAAGAAGTACTAGCAGCATTAGACGCAGGATTGGCAGATTGAGATGTTGTTCCCTTGCTGTTCATGATAGATAATATCTGCTGGATTTGAAAATCAGAAAGTCCATCCCTCACAGACTTAATTTCTTGCATTGTTGGACCTTCATTGACATTGTTAACCGAAGAATAATTGTTGTTCTTGTGTTTAAAGCGATTGTTGCTTTGACTGTTCTTGTTTGATGCATGTTTTGGGTGCCCTGACGGATACCCATTCAACTTCCAACATGTTTCTCTCACATGATGGTCTTGATCATAGTAAGTGCAGTTTAATGGTTTTCGATTAGATGAGTTAGAATGAGTAGAAGAACCTTGTCCACGTCAAGCAACCAAGGCTGCTATTTCATCTCTTCGAACAACCATGGTTGCTGTCTCCGTTGTCTCTCGTGCAGTGCCCAGGCTTCGCTGCTTCTCTTCTTGAACAATGGAATAGTAAACACTTGCAACATCGGGTAGCGGATTCATCAATAAGATCTGCCAACGGATTGGACTGTAGGACTCATTGAGTCCCATGAGAAACTGCATCAATTTGTGTCTCTTATGGTCCGCCCCACAAGAGCAAACCGTGTCATTATAGGAGCCCAGTTCATCCCATAATCCTTTCAGCCTTGTGTAGTAGGGCGCAACAATCATCTTATTTTGAGTGAGACAAGCGATGTTTCTCTCGATTTGAAAAATACGAGGGGCATTGCTTTGAGAAAAACGAGCTGAAGGTCTTCCCATACCTCTTGGGCAGTGGTTGAATAGATAACGTTGTTTGCAAGATCCAGTGTGAGTGAATTAAGGATCCATGAAAGAATCATATCGTCACATCTTTTCCACGACGCAAAGTCGTCTGGTTTGTTCTTGGCAGACGGCGCTATGATGGTACCATTTACAAACCCCAACTTAGATTTGGCATTCAAAGAGATGGTCATGGCTCTGCACCAGGTAGAGTAATTATCCCCATTGAGAGGTTTGGAAACAAGCACCATTCCAGGATGATCGGAATGGTGGAGTAAATAAGGATTGACATTGGCGGCATCAGTCTTGCCTGAAGAATGCTCGTTGACCATGATGATAGGAAACAGCGATGAAATAAAAGAGGGCAGAAAGCTAGGGTTTCTTTCCCTGCTATGATACCATGTAAAGTAAAGAAGAAGAATATTGGTGAAGTAAATTTTATTGAATCATCTATTCTAGGTAAACTAAGTAAAATCACAATCTAAAGATTTTATAGAATATACAATACAATCATCCCATATACATTGGGATATCAAAGATCTTCTTAAAATTTAACTGAGTTTTTCAAAAGATTTTAGCAAATGAGTTCATCAGGTGCTAAAATCATGGTTGATTTGACAATGATTTGACCATGATTTTAGCACCTAGTGAACTCATTTGCTAAAATCAACCATGATTTTAGCAACTGGGTTGCTAATTTTTTAAAAAAAACTAAGCAAAAATCGTCCTGAACTATCAATTGAATACTTATGTTCCTTGAACTATCAAACTGTTAGTATATAAATAGATCAATCCATGACTTCCATCTATGTTTTGGACAAAAAAGTGAGAAATTGACCCATCCATGTTTTCTGATTCCACCTCCCGCTTTCCTCTCGCCCTATTTTCTCTCTCTTTCTTATACCACTGGCTATGTTCCTCTTAATCAACCTTATTTAGTTGTTGACTTGAATTCCACGAATTTTGATGCGGTACTCAGGAAAACTCCAGGTACGTACGCCATTGTTGAATTCTTCGCTCATTGGTTAGTTCACTTTTTAATTGTTTTTTTAGAATTTTTTCGAATTAACTTCGATCCAGATTTGAGTCGTTGTGGTAATAGTATAGTGTTACTGTTGCTGTTAGGATCTGGTTGGACAATAGTGGCTCAATTTTTTTAGGGCAGTTGTCACGCCCTCATTTTTCAAAAACATAAATAAAAGAATCTCAAACAATAAGTAAGTTAAAAGATAAAGATTTCCATAATTTATAAAGATTTCCATAATTAGAGTACATCCTTAGCCCAACGGCTATCAAATGTTTGGGCACCCTTGCCCCAAAGGTGTAATCAAAATAATAAAGTTTGGGCACCCTTGCCCCAAAGGTGTAATCAAATAATAAAGCTTGGGCACCCTTGCCCCAAAGGTGTAATCAAAATAACATCTCATAAGTTATTACAAATCCATAGTCAAAAGATGGTAAAAGAAATTAGAGTTACATTAACATCTCCCCAAAAAGAAAGTTTAATGCGTAGAAGATGAATAAAATAACTCCATGCCATGTTTGCTCATCATCCAAGTCATGCATTCCAAACCATGCACGATCAAAGCTGGGTACCTGAAAATGATAGGGTGAGCACACTTGCTCGTAGGAGAACTATTCTACTAACGCTAGGTATATGAATATGATGCATGCACATGAGGGTAAGATATGTCAAATGATTATTCATGTGCGAGTCCAAGTGTCCAAGTCATGGAGGAAGAAAGGAAGAATTTAGAAAGTTTCAACGTACCCAAGTGATTTCCAAGTATCCACCCACAACTCATGTTTTCAAAAGTCATTTATAAGTGTCCAAAACATAACCCAAATATCCGTTTCATTTCACACAACCACCCAAGTTCATCACACAAGTCAAAATCAAGTTTATAAAACGAGTTTCGACAAAACTTTAAGGATAGTCCAAAACTTCAATTCCCATTTCTTTCATTGAAGAAAAATCATCATGTTCATTTAGTACTAGGGATTTAATCCATCTGCCGGGTTCCATAGGCCCCGCGTGCCTCTGCCGGGTTCCGTAGGCCCCGCGTGCCTCTGCCGGGTTCCATAGGCCCCGCGTGCCTTTATCAAAAATTTTACCAAATGATGGTATTGGTTTAAGAACATCTCATTATCCCAAACATTTCATCAAAACTTTCATAACAAGTCCGTTTTCCAAGTTTCATTTCAAGATTTCACATCTTTCGATAAAAAGGGTGACGCACCCACCCACCCACGCTTTCTAAAAACCATCAAACTTTCATGTGATGTAAAATGACATATTTGTTTATAAAATCAAAGTTCTCGAGTCCAAACATGGTTCAAAGTGATGCCAAAAGTCGATTTTATGAAGGTATAAGCAATCGGGGACCAAACGGACATCAAAGGGTGACCGAAAACCACCCCAAAAACAGGGGCAGTGGCTGGAAATTATAGGGGCAGCAGCTATGAACAGTAAACTGAGCAGATTTTCACCCTTAGGGTGTGGAATTTCAACCCAATCATAATAGAGATAGTTTAGGCTCAAATTGGGAATGCTAGGCAACAATTAAACATGGAGGGAGGTCAATTTTACTCCCAATTTCACCAATCAACAAGCAAATACATAGATCAAAGAATCAAAGTGGAAAAACTCATACAAATTGGGGAAAACATGAAATTTAAGGAGATTGAGGCCAAAAATCAAGTATATGCAACAAATCATAAACATATAACTAGAGAGAGTAGACATTGTTCCCCTACCTCAAAGATTTGCTTGAAAAATGAAGATGAATGAAACCCTAGCCCCAAATCCCGAATTATGTGCTCCCGGTGCGAATCCAAGGTGACCCAAGCTCCCCACGATGCGTAGAACGTGAAAATGGCCTTGGTTCTTGAAGAGGTTGAGTGGGGAGGGAGAGTTTTGAGCTTGAAGTGTGAAAAAATGGAGGAGAGGAGAGAGGGAGAAGGGGCCGATCGGTGGAGGAGAGAGGAAGAGTGAGATATTTTATTTTTTTGCAAATTTGCCCCACACTACTTATTATAACCCCCTAATTACCCCTCACACCCAAATGTCACTTGTGTATATAGTATGTGACCACAATACTTATTTTCATAAACCAAACTTAAGTAAAGAATTTTCTTTACTTTAATTTATTTATGAAAATAAGGAAGTACCTCCCATTTGGAAACAATGGCATTTCTAAAATTTTAAAATTCTAATCACATCAAAATCTCATCCCCCCACTTTTAGTACAAAACTGAAAAACGACAGATTTTTTTCCGAATAAAATGGGTGAAAGACAACTTTGCCTTACTTAAAAATAACTTCCAATTATGCCGTTGTGATTAGAAAAATCCAATGAACAATTACCGGCATTTTTTATCGGCCAAATCGAAACTTCCCCAAAAAGTGATTTTTCATACGGGTTCTTACATTCTACCCTCCTTAGAAAAAATTTGTCCTCAAAATTTCACGTGTCAATGCATGAATATGCAACATGTGATATGTATGACATGCAACCGTATTGCTAATCATATCCAACACCGTATCAAAGAAATGCACAACTTTCAAATTGAAAACTCACATAGATTATGCGGTAAACAAGTCCGGATATTTCTCTTTCATCTCATCTTCCCGTTCCCACGTGGATTCCTCGCTACCAAAGTTATTCCACAAGACCCTCACCAATTGAATCGTTTTACCCCTTAGCACTTTCTCCTTCGTATCCACTACCCGTATCGGTTTCTCTCCATAGGACGCATCGGTCTCTAGCTCTAATTCGGACCATTCAAGCACATGCGACGGATCCGGCTCATACTTCTTCAACATGGAAACGTGAAAAACATCATGAATGCCCGACAACCTTGGCGGTAGCGCCAATCGATACGCGACTTCCCCAATCCGCTCTATGATATCAAACGGCCCAATATAACGTGGTGATAATTTACCCCCTCGTCCAAATCGACTCAATCCCCGGCGCGGTGATATCTTGAGAAACACATGGTCTCCCACCTCGAATGACAATGGTCGTCTACGTCGATCGGCATAACTCTTTTGGCGACTTTGAGCGGTAAACAAACGTTGGCGAATCACTTTGATCTTCTCGGTGGTTGCCTCTTGTGCGGCCTTAAGCCTCTTGCGAATCAAACTCATACTCTCCGCGGTTTCGGTAACTAACTCGGGCCCCAAAATGGTAGTTTCACCCAACTCGGACCAACATACCGGCGATCTACAAGGTCTACCGTATAATGCCTCAAAAGGCGCCATCTCGATGCTCGATTGGTAACTATTGTTATACGCGAATTCGACCAACGGTAAATGATCCTCCCAACTACCCCGAAAATCTATCACGCATGCCCGTAGCATATCTTCTAAAATTTGAATCGTCCTCTCGGATTGCCCATCGGTTTGCGGATGATAAGCGGTGCTAAAGAGTAAATTCGTACCAAGTGCGGATTGCAAACTTTGCCAAAATCGAGCGGTAAAGCGCGGATCTCTATCGGACACGATGGAAACCGGAATCACAACGGCAAAATATAAAGACTATAATTTTGAGTTTTCTTTACTTTAATTTATTTATGAAAATAAGGAAGTACCCCCCATTTGGAAACAATGGCATTTCTAAAATTTTAAAATTCTAATCACATCAAAATCTCATCCCCCCACTTTTAGTACAAAACTGAAAAACGACAGATTTTTCTCCGAATAAAATGGGTGAAAGACAACTTTGCCTTACTTAAAAATAACTTCCAATTATGCCGTTGTGATTAGAAAAATCCAATGAACAATTACCGGCATTTTTTATCGGCCAAATCGAAACTTCCCCAAAAAGTGATTTTTCATACGGGTTCTTACAGTAGTTGTACAGTAAGACACAATGTCTCTCAAACTCTCTCTCCCTCTTTTTATTTTCTAATCGATAATGGTGGAGGCTTTTAGGGTTTATTTCATTGTTGGTCCCTTATGGGGTTAAAAAGTCGAAACTACCCTTCTTTTGATTTGATAGGGCATGCGTGTTCAATTGATAGTTTAAGAACGAAGAAAAAAAAATTTGAATAGTTTAAGGGGCAAATGTATATTTTACTCTTTATATTTTTATCTCATAAACTCTTTCATATTTTTTCTACTTCATCCATAAACTATGAAAACTAGAAATTTATACCCTAAACTATTTGTATTTGGTCCAATTGTTACGACATCACCACTTTTTTGGACAAAAATTCATTTAGATGCACGGATTGCAACGTGGGACACACTTCGGAGTCTCACATGAACAATCCAAATCCATTAATTAATTTAAAAATATGTTTTTGGGTGGCCTTGTAAAAAATCTATCCAATCGGATAACTCTAAATGCTTGATCTTACATTTCAAATTTTGATTAAGTGTTTAATGTTATTAAAAATTGAAAGATTGGATCAAACACTTAAAGACATTCGATTGAGTTGATTTTTTTTACAAATGCCACTTGAAAACATATTTAAAATAATGAACGCATCAGATGTGTGTGGGACCCTAAAGTGGACCCCGCATAGCGATCTGTGAGCAGAGCTATGTGTGTGTGATTAATGGTTTCCAGTCAAAAAAAAAAAAAAAGAGAGAGGATTGGACGAAATGGGTTGCAATCAAATAGTTTACAGGATAAATAGAAAAAAAAAAGTGAATAGTTTAGGTGATAAAAGAATAGAAAACTAAAAAGTGAATACCCCAAATTTTGATTTCAATGTCTAATAGATCACTAAACTTTAACGAACTTTAATTTTGCACCTAAAATTTTCTTCCGTTAATTCAAATAGACTCCTAACGAAATTTGTTAAGTTGGACATTTATACTCCGTTAAATATGTACCTCAAACTGTCAACTCCCCACATTTTTCTCTCTCATCAATCTGCCTTATTAACCAAATTACTACTAGGCTTTCCGGACTGAAAAAAAAAAAGAGGAAACGAATACTGGAAAAGGGCATCTGTAGTGCGGCATCTGAGTCATTAATCGCACAATCA
Organism: Vaccinium myrtillus; assembly: GCA_016920895.1. Classification (NCBI taxonomy): domain Eukaryota; kingdom Viridiplantae; phylum Streptophyta; class Magnoliopsida; order Ericales; family Ericaceae; genus Vaccinium; species Vaccinium myrtillus. Next base: position 8,975,040 of record CM029276.1, read on the forward strand.
ATGACTCGGATTTCATCTTGGTACTTGCATGATCCGAGTCGTTCATTGTAGTGCGGTGCAGTGCCGCACTATAGAGTTATAGTGCGGCATCTGAGTCATTGATCGCACAATCAATGACTCGGATTTCATCTTGGTACTTGCATGATCCGAGTTGTTCATTGTCGAGATGAAATCCGAGTCATTCATTGCCGAGATCAACGGTTTGTGCGCAGCACTACAGGATCCCTGGATCCACGAATACTCCCTGGTGGCACAATCAGATTTTCCAGCCATCAAAGAAATTTCTCCTTTCACTGGTTGCCGAGTCCAACTATGGCAAGCAAAAGCGGTTTTGGGCGTAGGCATGCCAAAAATCATCTCAGCAACTAGATTTGATTAAAGGGTCTGGACCGTTGGATCCGATATTGGGGTAACCGGTACCAAAAATCCATTCAGCAATAGGGCTCTGTAACCTGGCCCAAGTTCATACTTGGCCCGGCCTCTCATTTTTGCTGCTGCTTCACCACACTCTCTCTCTCCGGTCGTTGCTCACTCGGGGAACTACACCGGTGATAAGGTCAGTAGGTTGCTCTCTCTCTCTCTCTCTCTCTCTCTCTCTCGGCGTGTGTAATCTTTTGTGTTTATAGATATGTACATAGACACGTATATGGGGCCAAACCACCAGACCGGGGGTTAAATAAATTCTGAAAAATGGCTTTGATTTCTTGAAAAAGGTACAAAATTCAACTACTACTCCCTAGATTTAGCATGGGTTCAATTTGATAATGCATTTACGAAGAAAGCCTACTGCAACACTCAACATGCTTATTTTCTGTTTATGAAAAGAAATTGAGAATTGAGAATGTCAAATAACCCGTTTTTTTAACCAATCAAACCAAAATTATTAAGAAATTCTGAGAAACTCCATTTTCATACGGTTATTTTTATTTAACTAGTTTTTGTCACAGGACCTTGGAGCAGCCGGTTTTGTGCCATTTCTTGGACTGCAACAAATGGCTGATTCACCATTTTTCGACAGATTCATGAGTAATCTTCGCACAACGTGCAAGTATGTGTGTATAATTTTTTATGCCTCCATAGACACCATGTCGAAGCTAGGATTTCATTTTGGAAAGGGCCGAACGTTGTAGAAGAAAGGACCTTAGGGTTTTAATAAGCTAACTTTTGTTTTTTGTGAAAAGGTAAAAAATTCATATACTAGATATTAGAGAGTGAGTAGGTTAGCGGTGAGGAAGAGTGTACTATTGATTGACCAGTGATCATATATGAGCTTAGCTAAGCACCCAACCCCCCTGTATTTTCTTTTCGCTGTTGAAAATATGAGAACTTCAATTATATATGCAGAGATGGAAGGCTTGAAACATCTGAGAAGTTTTTATGGTCTTCCATTTAAAGCAATTGGGGATATCTATATAGAAGCCTTGTTACGTGTACTATTTTGTTTTGGGCAAGTCATGTAACATCTACTCCGAGTACCATTGGATATGTATGTAACATGTCTCTGTCAGCTCAGCCTTAAACGTTTATGTTAGGATATGGAGTAACTCCAGAAGCTGAGTATGGTCATGAACACATATTGAGAATTTGTAAATATTTTTGTGTATTGCATGATATTTCCGGTCATAGTTGATTCTACTATTATTTTGCACTAGGAATGAGATTTTGGGGAAAAGGAAGATTTTAATCTCCTATCCATGTGATAAGCTATAATATTTTACTATCCAATGAGAGCTTTTCCTTCTTCAAGCCTGGTAAAAATATATTCTCTTCTCGTGTCTTACTTATATATGGGAACCGGGCACATATCTCATCTGGTCATACCTTACCTTTTCCAGGGGGTGGACATTGGTTCATAGAGGGATAATAGTAGGGTTCCTGTAACATTGCACGCTAGGAAGAATAAACATGTCTTCTTGTTCATCCGCCGGATAAAGTATTTTTGAATTGTTGGATGCTTTTCGATTTTCTATGTGGAACCAGATGCGTTCCAATAGGTATTGTGTCAAACAAATTTGCGCCATGCGTAGAATCCTACTCATGAGCGTTTATGTTAGTGTTGCACTGTTACTTGTGACTTGCGATGAAGGTATTAAAATTGGAAACAAAGTGCTTATGTGGTGATGATGGTAAATTATTATTTTGTTTTCAAAATTGTTGAATTCTAATAGAGTGCCAAATGAGACGGGAGTGTGTGAGATTTGGAGGATGTATCCACTTCTTAGAATGAAGTCTGAGTGATATTCTTATGTGCTTTCTTTGATCGGATTTTGCGTTCTTCATTAATGGAAGACCTTCTCTTTCACCTGCTATGCTTGACGTTTTGTGCAATTTAAAAGGTATTATACTGGGTATCCAAAGGATCTTGGACCATCACGGGTTGTTCATTTTACCTCAGAGCGTGAGTTTGTCCATCTTTTACATGAAGGCTACCCTATGGTTGTTGCATTTACGATCAGGTGATATTGGCATTACTGCTTTTCAAATTTTGTTGCCTTCCTCCATTAAATTGATTCTCTGATATACAAATTTGTCTTGCATGGTGCAGAGGTAATTACACAAAACATCTTGACAAGGTACTGGAGGAAGCGGCTGTTGAATTTCATCCACATGTTAAATTTATGCGTGTAAGGGATAATTCAACTTGGCTTAGCTTGTATTGGTTAGCTACAGGATTTTTTTATTTTATTTTTTTCCCAATTAACTCAATGTTTTCCATATTCCATGGATAAAACCAAGTTTGGGCTTACCGCTTGTCCTTTTGTCACCATCATTTATATCTGACTGTAGGGTACTGGGCATTCAATGTTCTTTCTAATGGGTTTGTAATCTCAGATGATTTTCGGAATCTGATGTTTAATATGTGCAATTCAGGAATGAGTTGTTTAGTTTTACGGGTTTTAACTACACTAATTCATCTCAACATGTTCAATCCCGTATTTTTTTATATTTTGCTACTTCCTCCTATGAATGCAGTATGAATCTAGCTGTTGGGAAGATCTTACCCCTAAGAAGACACATGTTTTAAAAGCATTATTGCGTAACACCTTTTCCATTTAAGGCACGTGTTGTATCATAATTTGTATGGGTTCAGTACTTTTTATTTTTCTAAGTTGTGAGTGTAGAAAATTCATGCACGCACACATTGTTTTCCTACACTCTGTAGCTCTTGCTTGAGGGCATACAATTCCAGAGTTTCCAGCACTAAAAAATATATTTCTTCCTTGCAATCCCTCTGCAAAATCTTTATGTGCAAGCTTATATCTCTAAGTAAAGCGTTCTTAAATCGTTGGATTTGTTTTTTTTTTTTGGATTGTGTTTCAGGTTGAGTGTCCAAAGTATCCTGGATTTTGTATAACGCGACAGAGGAAGGAATATCCATTCATTGAAATCTTTTACAACCCAGAACAAGTATGTTGACTTTCTATCACATTACGATCTTTGAATTGTTTTTTACTGGTCTAGTTTCTACTCTACAGTAAGATGTGAAATTATTGTCATTTCCAATGTCTTGTCTTACATCTGATTCTATGGCTTTTGAAAATGTTTTTGTTGTTGGTCAAGGATGCTGGCCTCGATCATCATGGGAGACGAACTGTGCATTTTCAATATTCTTCGCTGCTATGTTTTCTTATTTATAGAAAAACTGCAATGCCTATTTTTTTTTTAGTTATTCCTCTTGCTATGCCAAAAGCATTAGGGCGAACTGTTGAAATGGGAACGATGTAACCTATGTTCTCTTTATTCTGCTGCAAGCTGTACGCCGCCCCTTGTATATACTCTTAAAAGGTTGAATAACAGTAATCTGATAAGGGTTGATGGAGCTTCTTCTTAATTGGAAAGCTGAGCGGTCTTTGGAGGAAGATTTCGAAGAGGGTTCTGTTTTGTTTGATGTGCCTCCACATAGAGTAAAGAGTCAGATTCAAGTTGATGGTATAGACCATAGAGACTCCTTATGCAAGCTAAGGAGTAGTTGTATTAATCTTCTATTTAGTTCGGTGGCAAGAAAGGGAGACCCTTCTGTTGATTGCATTTTGGACTTGATAGCACCTATTTGTTCCTATAGTGTTGTATACAGACTTTTTTGGGTTGTTGGCCTCTTCTTTTGCACGTGGGTTGTGTCACATTGATGCTTTAGTTACTTTGCTTGCATGGTTGTAAAAAAAAAAATACAGTAGATTTTTTTGTGTTCCAGTGTATTTTTTGACCTTCCAACTAAAGAGTTGCATTCTATCTGGTGCAGGCACCTAATCAGGGAAGAGTTGTGGATCCCAATATAACTAAATACTCTGTGAAAGTTTTACCTGTGAGTTTTTTGGGTAAATCTATACGAGGTTGTTTTACCTGTGAGTTATTTTGGAGATTGATTAAAATTCCACTCTACAAACTTGATTTTGCATTTAAGGTGAGATTGTACATTTACGCTAAAAATTAGTCTGGTCATACATCGACCTTATCTTTCCTCACTCATGCTAGGGACGGGGGATGTTGGACGTTGGATATAATATGTTGATTAAAATATAGTTATCCATAGGGTAGAGATGAAGGATCCTAGTCAGTTGAGACTTGGGAGTATTTACTCATCCTAGACATAAAATTGATCAGAGAATGCTTGCCAAAATCACATTGTTCATTGGCACCTTTGCCTCGGTGGCCCAGTTACTTCGTACCAAATCAACTTCTTGCTGTGGACTGCAAACTTATAGTTTTAAATTTTATTGGAGAAACCATAAATATTTTGGTTATGAACAGTTGGAAACATATTCTGTGCAGATTCCTCTCTCTGTGAGGTGAAAATTTAATTGTTATCCGAAATTGTTATGGAGAGAGCCACATGTAATGAATATATAGTTGCATGTATTGGGAGCGGGGATGGGGATAGTCAGAGTATATAGGAGATCCTAAGGTTGGTAGCATCTATAAGAGCGCACGCGCGCACACACCTATGGGTATATATTATAACTAAAACACAGTATATTTTAAATTTTTTTCCAGTTATATTAAGTATAAAACATGAATAAATATTAGAAATTTCCAAAGTAGTGTAAGTTGCTGATTAATTTTTGTAAAGACAAGTAAATACAATGTGAAGACTAAGTTCTGAGTTGATTATTTTCTTGGTATCCGCAAATTTTCTATGTAATCATTTCCCTTCTTTAATTTCTTTGGGATTCATATGCTTGAGAGGTTCCATCTCCAGTCAGGAACATAATTCCTACTCCCAAGAGCTAGGTTTTTACAAGATTCTTACTTTAGAATTTGGGAACAAGGATCTGGAGTGGATTCTCCTCTCAGTAGGAGGATCCTGCAACATCAAATATCATATCAAGACTTTTGAAGTACATACAGGAAATTTTCCTGCTTCTCCTTGATTTTGTTTGATTGCCAAGCGGATGGGAGTCGCAACAAACTCATGGGGTGGCAGGAAAAATATTCGCTAACTGGCTCTTGTCAAGTCTCTTTACTTTGGCTATGGGATTCTTTCCCTTTTACTCTTGACTATTTTGCTGGTTAGTATTCGAAGAGACTCCTCAGGCTACTGAACTGAACTTGAAATAGCGTTTGCGTGAGCTATCGCTTACTCAACTTACACAAAGGTAGATGTTTTGGGTGAACAATGTATTGGATTCGAGATATAGTTATATCACACCTATTTGTGTATACTCCTTGTTTACAAGCTGTGCACTCTCGGTTTTGCGGTGCCCTCCTAATACAGTGCGTTTTATGCGAATCCAAACATAAAAAACAAAACACAGGCTAAATACCCCATTTATGTTACTCAGTCTTGCGTATGCATTGCAGATGAAACTATGTTTCTAAGTGTTGGATTAATCAATTCTATGCCCAAGGACACTGGGACTCAGGACACTGCGTAAATCTCAAATATACTTATTGCATTTTGTTGGGATAAAAAATAGGACGCGAACAATTGTAGAACTTTCTATGAATATGCATTCTTTCAGAAAACATCAACCAAAGCATTTCACTAGGAGCGCATGTCTAACCAGACAAGTTGGACGCATATCCCTCTTCCAAACACTGTGTCAAGTGTCGGTAATAAGCACCTAGGAAATTTTAAGTGTCAATGCATCACGCCCTTGGTGTTGATATTACAGGTTGTTTAGTATTCTTTCCAGTATTTTTTTTATCTGATGTTCTTTCTAATTGATGGGCCAAGTAAATGTAAGAACCACTGGCAACAAGTACTGTTTTATACATGATCACGCATCCTTCAATTGATTACGGTATGAACCTTTTTTGCAGAGATTAACAAATAGAAGGACAAGACTTTTAAACTGTGGTTTGTGACTACCTTTATTTGATAACAATGAGAGGAAAAATTGTCGTGAATTTCCTGTTTCCTCTCTCACCCTTCTATTAATATCCTTGGCATTCTTGGTCTGTATTTTCACCATCATTGTGCCGCTTCTGAAAGCACAAATTATTATTTTGTGGTTTTCGGTTTCCTTTTCTTCTCCCTCCAAAAGTAAGTAAAGCATGCCAGTTGGTAAATAGAATTGCATGAAGAATATCATCTTTAGATTAGTTTTTTCGGTTTCTCGTCTGCTTTCAATTTTTGAGGAAACTGTTATCTGATTTGCCCTCTCTCTTCAAACTCTCAGTTCAACTATGATCTCAGTGCATACGGATTTAGAGAATTCTTCAAGAGGCATGGCGTTCAGTCATCTGCTGCAAAGTGAATTATGGTGAGAATAGTTTGGTTACTGTATTTTGCCTTAAGCATAATGGGAAATAGAGCAGCAATGAATCGTAAATGCGCTGTTGCTAAAACCGGCATAATGTTACCATGTTAGGTATCTAACATAGAAGAGCTGCTTGGAAGTATTTAGCCTGCAGAAGATAGAGGTATTCTGCTATAATTCAATATACTTTTGTAACTGCTTAGCAAGCATCGTCTCTTGCTCGCTCTCCCTCTTGGTGTTTGTATTTTTTTTTATGGTTAATGGTCTGTTTTGAAGGCAGGGACATGAAACATATTTGAGTCTTAATGTATGTTAAATTGTGAACTGAAATTTAGCCTATGAATGTTTACATGGGGTGTTGCTAAACAGTCAAAATCTTTATTTTTGAATTGTATCCGTGTGTATTTAATTCATTAAGGTAGTTATTTCATATTTGTTCCATTCCTTTAAAGTAATTCTATTTCAAATACTCACCTCACGTTTATTCTCGAAGTTTCTTTCGCTTTTTATTCGAGTTTTTCATTTGATAGTGTTAACAGAAAAATAGTAGTACTACATTAAAAAAAAGACACTACAGGCGGGACGCGGGGTTGCTGTTGTGCAACCTCTGTACAGCAGCTGTTGCGCACAATCATAGCTGTTCACAAGTGTTTTTAACTATTCAGATTGAAAACAAATTGTTCGCGCGAACAATTCTTCTCTTTTGTTTGAAATCTAGGCCGTCCATCCAAGCAACGAACGGCTGTGATTGTGCGCAGCAGCTACTGTGTTGTGCAAAGGCTGCACAACAACAACCCCAGTTCCCTACAGGCGTTATTCTCCTTTTTCTTCCAACTTGGGTAAATGGAAACTGCAGATACATTTAACACGACACTCCTTGTTAAATGCTATCATATCAAATACCTTTAAGGTTATGATTTTGGCCAAAAAAAAAAACTCGACCGGGTTAGGGTAGACATCACCCCTTTCCGATACATGTCCCGAACCTGCCCCAAAAAAAATTTATGCGCAAAATTTTATTTTTACCTTTACAACTAGAATCCCAAGTTATATATCAATTATTTTTCACTTTCCTTATGAATAGTAGATGTTGGTTAAGTTGTAATTGGAATTTTGTGAACTTTTACTACTTATGCTCATTAATTTTGGAATTAAAAACACTCTTTCTGTCTAAAAATGGATGTCCAAAATCACTATTCACGCGTCTCGGAATATCATCTATATTTTTTAAGCTATGATGAATTATATATGCAATATGGTTCTTCTTTGATAGATCTTGCTTTGTTTTTATTAAACACACTTTTTAAAATCGTACAAAATATGAAATATAGATGATTTTTTAGAGGCATGAATAGTGGTTTTTGGACATCAATTTTAGGACGGAGGGAGTATTTTTTTAGTATGTATTCCTTCGTTCCTAAATAAAAAGTCGTGCCATTTTTCAAATAAAAAAATTAAGTGTTTCTGTGTATAATTTTTTGGATTTTTTCGCACCGAATTAAAGTACACATCTAGAGAAAGAGAAAGAGTGGGAGACTTATTTAGGAACGGAGGGAGTACAAAAAATAGGGGCGGGGAGGGGATGGAAGGGATGGGTAAACCCCTTATTCGATGGGGGCGGCACAGGGGTATCAATCAATTATTAGGGGCATCCTCAGTACTTTTTGGAAAAAAAACACCAAATTTAACCTCAAAAATACCTTTTATAAATTAGCAAGTCACTTATCCAAAAATTCACAAAATTAGACTCTCTATCCAAACTTTACTATTCCCCTCAAGTCTCATAAAAAAAAAAAGGCAAGAGGTTGTGTGATGCAACTGTGCAAGTGTGGTACACGTGGAGCGAAACTGTGCAAGTGTGCAACTGTGCAAGTTACTTTAATGAATAAACAAATATTAAAGAGAGAGAGAGAGAGAGAGAGAGAGAGAGAGGTGGACTTGTAGCGGCAGAGAGGGACAGACGAGAAACTATTAAATTATTGGGTAGCGCGGGGAACTTTACGGGAATGGAAGGGATGGGTAAACTATAAATTTTGCAAATTAGTCAAATATTTGTTGAGGCTAATTTTGGGGTGTTTTTTCCACTTGGACTCAACAAAATAACCATTTGGCCAAAGTAGCAATCCTGATGAGGATGCTCTTAGGGGATATGGTAAAATCTGCTTGCCACATTGCCAATTTATAGCCCAAAAATATAATCTGACCATGCAATTTATAGAGCTTTGATATGTGAAACAAATTTGTAAAAATTTAAGTCAATTGGATACCGGTAGCTCAGTAAACAAAAAACATTTGCCCATACTCTAATTTTTCAGACATTTATAATTACTCAAAATGGTGGTTCCTTAGCTGAGTTAAAGATATTCGATGGTACAGATACTTTTTATTAAATACAGCTGAAAAATTCAATGCTCATAAAAATGAATAATGCAGTGTCAGCTATTTTTCCTCCCTTAAAGTTCTTTTCAACAGACACTTGGTGTAACGGTTGCATAACTATACTTTATGTTCAAGTAGTTCGTGTGTTCAATTTCCATAAACAATCCACAATATAGTACTACAACGAATGCGGAAACGGTGCTTCGGGTTACTTCATGACGAATATAGACTAAATCGGATATTTTGTGGATGAATCACAAACTCCGAACACGAGCACAATAACAATCTCAAGTAATGGAGTGATACCATGAGCTACAAGTACCACCCTCAATTCCATGATGCAAAAGCTTGAGTTGCTCTATAATGGTAGATAGAGAAAACTGGAGAGAACTTTTTTTCTAGTAATTTTCCGCGTGTAAATGTATGTGTTTCTGCAAGAATTAAACAGAGGAACATCCCATGTGCTCACGAACTATATAATCTTCCAAGGAGATGGATTTGGTTATCTTACTCCAAGATAAGAAAGAACTCTATTTAATGGATCGTCTGGTCATACCCATATGAACGACCCGATTTGATCCTAGACCGGGCTCCAATTAAATACAAAAATTCCTGGGAGAGAAGTTCTTAATTTACAAACAGAAAGTGTCTAACCTACTTGACATTTGATAGTGTTAACAGAAAAATAGTAGTACTACATTAAAAAAAAGACACTACAGGCGGGACGCGGGGTTGCTGCTGTGCAGCCTCTGCACATCAGCTGTTGCTCACAATCACAGCTGTTCACAAGTGTTTTTAACTGTTCAGATTGAAAACAAATTGTTCGCGCGAACAATTCTTCTCTTTTGTTTGAAATCTAGGCCGTCCATCCAAGCAACGAACGGCGGTGATTGTGCGCAGCAGCTACTGTGATGTGCAGAGGCTGCATTATTCTCCTTTTTCTTCTAACTTGGGTAAATGGAAACTGCAGATACATTTAACACGACACTCCTTGTTAAATGCTATCATATCAAATACCTTTAAGGTTATGATTTTCGCCAAAAAAAAAAAAGTTGATGTGAAATCGTGAGCTTGGACTTTTTATTTATTTATGAAATTAGTTATTCTAAGTTGTACAAGCAAGGGTGGAGGGTAGGGATGACAATTCAACCTGCCCCGCCTCGCTCTGGGCCGATCGGGATGGGTATCTCTTATTTTCCGAATATAGGGTCGGGGTAGGGGCATAATTGAATAAACTCGACCGGGTTAGGGTAGACATCACCCCTTTCCGATACATGTCCCGAACCTGCCCCAAAAAAATTTTATGCACAAAATTTTATTTTTACCTTTACAACTAGAATCCCAAGTTATATATCAATTATTTTTCACTTTCCTTATGAATAGTAGATGTTGGTTAAGTTGTAATTGGAGTTTTGTGAACTTTTACTACTTATGCTCATTAATTTTGGAATTAAAAACACTCTTTCTGTCTAAAAATGGATGTCCAAAATCACTATTCACGCGTCTCGGAAAATCATCTATATTTTTTAAGCTATGATGAATTATATATGCAATATGGTTCTTCTTTGATAGATCTTGCTTTGTTTTTATTAAACACACTTTTTAAAATCGTACAAAATATGAAATATAGATGATTTTTGAGAGGCATGAATAGTAGTTTTTGGACATCAATTTTAGGACGGAGGAAGTATTTTTTTAATATGTATTCCTTCGTTCCTAAATAAAAAGTCGTGCCATTTTTCAAATCAAAAAATTAAGTGTTTCTGTGTATAGTTTTTTGAATTTTTTCGCACCGAATTAAAGTACACATCTAGAGAAAGAGAAAGAGAAAGAGTGGGAGACTTATTTAGGAACGGAGGGAGTACAAAAAATAGGGGCGGGGAGGGGATGGAAGGGATAGGTAAACCCATTATTCGATGGGGGCGGGACATGGGTATCAATCAATTACCCGGTCGGATTAGGGGATATGGTAAAATCTGCTTGCCACATTGCCATTCCTAGTGAAGGGACATGGCAAGAAGTGGGGTCAATGGCAACCCCATTGAGTTGAAATTTTTTCAACCTGACATGTTCAACCTGACTTTAAACAAAAAAAAATCTTTGGACAACCGGATATCTTGGTCAATTTGCGCACACATCAATTAATTCTGGGACTTTGAAGTTAACGACCGGGCAAACCTCCAGTGACCTTAAGGTTTGGAATGTTTGGCCTCCTTGGGAATGAAATATGTGACTTTACGGAGACGCACTTATTGTTTTCTCATAACCACTTGGCTAAACCCGTTTGGGTTATTTTAAACCTGTTCAACCTAACTAAACTGGAAGTTATTGAATTAGCAATTGAGTGTTGGATAAGTAAATCTGTCTCTTTTGTTTCTTTGTTTTTGGTTTTCAACCTTGGTTTGCTTCTTTTGATTATTACTACAAAACATACCAATCTGAGCGATTGATTTTTTTCGAAATATGTTCATCCACTTCTGTCGGTCAACAGAAACAAAGTCAGGTAGATTGTGATTTTTACAATTGTTAATGTAAGGAAAAATTTTACTTACAAACCTCTCAAACACACGATCAATAGAGTGAGTTCTGTAACATATTTTGACAGTCAAATCGTTTATTTCATAGATCTTGACACGAGCATTATCCATGCAAGAATTAAATTGATCGAACATTGGTAGCCAATATCAAAATTTAACATTTTCCCCAAGATTGTTAAAATTCTTCCCCTAACTAAATTGATTTGAATGAAGTAATTATCGATATTCTTCGATCATTCAGATTTTAAACACGACTGTTTTACACGTTTGGAACTACAAAATGGACGAGTCAGATTGTTAAAATAGATTGTGAGACCCCAGCGTTTTAAGATGGTGTGTTTGAAAGTTGTGTCCAATATAATGTGTACGTGTTGGAACTTGTGGCTCATATGAAGAGGTACCAAGGAGTTCTAATGAAAGGCCAAATGCTGGAGACGAACGGAGTGGAGAGACAGCATCTGGCCCATAACGAGTCCAATTGTTGTCGTTGGTGGCCTGTAGGGCCGAATATTATGCCCCGCGGTACGGTACATAATTATTAGGGTTGAAATAGAGTAGGACTATATATACTCTCTATTGTAAAAACCCTAGCCGATTTTGATCATAATAATACAAACTTGCTCGCTCTCGCTCCCGTGGAGGTGCCCGATCTTGGGGAACCACGTAAATTCCTGTGTTGATCTTTTACTATTTTTCGTATTCTGTTGTGTGCGTGTGGTGATTATTCTAACAGTGCGTAGCAAAGCTCTTAATGTAAAGGTACGTATTGAATCTTCACCGTTTTCTTTTTCATACGTGCACTCTCTCTTTACACTAACTTCATATGAGCAAAAAGAAAAAAGAAAGAAAAGAAAAGAAAAAAAAGAAAAAAAAAAGAGTCCGAAAATCAATTCCCATAAACTAATTGCTAAAAAACCTTACATAAATTACTAAAGCCAAACACTCCCTTTTTATATGGATTGAGCCAGAAATCCAAGATTCTCATGGGGGTGGGAGGGATAAGATTCCTCTTTTATTCTCATGGGGGTGGGAGGGATCAACAGACACTTGGTGTAACGGTTGCATAACTATACTTTAACAAATGCAGAAACGGTGGTTCGGGTTACTTCTCGATGAATAGAAATTAAACTAAACTAGATTTTTTGTGGATGAATCACAAACTCCGAACACGAGCACAATAACAATCTCAAGCAATGATGTGATACCACGAGTTACAAGTATCCCCCTCAATTCCATTCCATGGTGCAAAAGCTCGAGTTGCACTGCCTTGTTCGTTTCCCAGTTTAGTTTTAGTTTTAGTTTTGATGACATCATCATTTTCCTCATTTCTCTCTCTATCTCTCTCCACTCATTACACCTGATGACATCATCAAAAATAAACAAACTACCAAACGAACACAGCCACTATAACAGTAGATAGAGAAAACTGGAGAGAACCTTTTTTCTAGTAATTTTCCACTTATAAATTTATGTGTTTCCGAAGGAATCAACTAATTAATCGAGGAGCAACCCAGATGCACACGAACTATATAATCTCCCAACAAGTTGGAGTTGGTTATCTTATCTCCAAGACAAGATAGAACTCTGTGTAATGGGTCTTCTGGTCATACTCACAAGGACGACCCGATTTAATCCTGGACCAGGTCCCAAATACACCAATTCCTGTGAGGGAAGTTCTTAATTTACCAACAGAGAGATAAATATAAATATGGACGTAGTTGTGCGAAGTAGTGTCTATATAACCTACTGAACATGTTCAACCTGATTTAATTATTTATTTATTTTTCTGACAACCGGATATCTAAGTCAGCTTCCGCGTACCTCAATTAATTCTGAGGCCTTGACGTTAATGATTGGACAAACCTCGATTGGGACTCCGTGGGAATGAAACATGTGACCTAATGGAGACGAATTTATTAGTTTCTCATAATCACTTAGCCAAACCCGTTGGCGTTACTTACTTACTTTAGACCTGTTCAACCTGACTAAACTAGAAGTTATTGAATTAGCAATTTGAGTGTTCGATAAGTAAATCTGTCTCTTTTGTTTCTTTGTTTTTGGTTTTCCAGCCTTGCTTTGCTTCTTTTGATTACTGCAAAACATACCAATCTGATCCAATTTTGTCGGTCAACACAACAAACAAAGTTCAAATAATTGTGATTCTTACAACTGTTCATGTAAGGAAAATTCGAATCCGGGGCGCTGTGCGGTAGGTGTTTTGCGCCATGTTGTGTGGCAAAACTATGTCGTTTTGCTCATTTTCTTAGTATTTCCAAGGGCCCTGTTTGGAGAGTTTAGTGTGGGGTTTAATTTTGGGGTTTAATTTTAGGGGATTTAGGCTCTTTGGGGTAGGGTATAGTGAGTTTAGGCACTTGGATTTTAGGCACTTTGGGTTTAGGCACTTCAGGTTTAGGGTCTAGGCACTTTGTAATGGTTTTTTCTTTCTCCAAACAAGGCCCTTGGAAGCTTTGAAAGTGTGCACAAAAATCAAGCAAAATGACGTAATTTTGCCGCACAACACGGCGCACAACACCTACCGCCCCGGATCCGGAAAATTCTACTTACACATCTCTCAAATATTGGTACTAGCCAATCTCAAAATTTATCATTTCCCTTGAAAAAATGGATCGTTAAAATTCTTCCCCTTAATTGGTTTGAATTAAGCAATTATCGATATTCTTTGATCAATCTAATTTACAGTTTTTGAGCTACAATATGGACGACTCAGATTGTTAAAATAGATTGTGAGACCCCGTTATAGGGTGTAGTGTTTGAAAGTCATGTCTAATATAATATGTACGTAGCAAAGCTCTTAAATTAATGTAAAGTTGCATATTGATCTTCACCCTTTTCTTTCTCATACGCGCACTTTTTTTTTCTTTTTTCTACACATCAAAGAATATAGTAATTTCATATGAGCCAAAAAAAATAAATTAAAAATCAATTCCCATAATCTAATTACTGAAAATCCTTACATAAAGAGTCAAAAATACTACTTTCTTGCAATAAACTCAATTTTATGTAATTGGTCAATTGGATCTTAACATTTACAATTTAAGTTAAAGTGTAAACAGAGGTTAGCATGGTGTGGTGGAATTAGTGATTTTAATATGGGAGAAAGGTAAGAGATCCATTTCAAAGACTTGGTTAATATCTATCGAATGCTCAGTTTGATGAGGACAGCAGATAATGTTCGGCTCACTGCTACACTTGCAAATTGACAATTACTCTCAAATTTCGAAAACTTGTGGAAAATCCAATATATGAAACAACGGTCTTTCCCTGGGCTCTGATAAGTTTATGCCGAACCATGTCATATTGTTAGCGCAAATCAATCACATACACAATCAAGGAAAAATAAGAACAGTAAAGAAATTGACAGCAAGAGACTTACGTGGTTTCCCAAAACTGGGTACCTCCACGGGAGCGAACGAGTCTCTTATTATGATAAAAGTTGGCCGAGGTTTTTACAATAAAAAGTATTTATAAGCCCTACTCTATTCCAACCCTAATTATTCCGTCTTGAACGCGACTACGCCCCCTGTACCCCCCAAATTATTCGCCCTTACTCGCTAGCCACAACAGTTGGCCAGATGCCAAGCTCCCCTTGGCTCTGCTCCGTTTTGCTCGGCATCTGCCTTTATTAGAACTTTTCAGTATCTCTCTCGATATGAGCCACAAGTTCCATATGTTTGATGAATGCTTGAGAACAAGTGCTCAAAACTGTTGCAAAAGTAAATTACAAATTAAATAAGAGGATGAAAAAAAACCTTTATTACATTCTTCATTCGAAAAGTTAAACACCCCTATTCCGTACAAATTAGTTTTTTTTTTTTTAGGTAATTACAAATTAGTTTATTTATATATTATATGTTATTGGTTTAATTATCTTTGCAATGGAAATGGATTTGATCGTATGCGTTTCTCCTCTAATTTTATAGAATGGGGTTGAGAAGGACCTGGTGGGATTTGGGGAGGTGTTGTGCACTTGGGTGCTTTGCACTGTGCTGTGCACCTCTCGGTCATCCGATTGTGTTTTGGATGGATCAGATGTGTTCGAAAATTTTAATTTAATTTTGATTTATTTTTACAGATAAAAAATCAAAATACATCTGGACCATCCAAAACACAATCGAATGGCCGAGGGACGCACAGCACGGTGCAAAGCACCTAGGTGCACAGCACCCACCCCTTGTCCGACATGGTGACAGAGGTATGAAGAGGATAGGTGACGGGGATGTGCATGGGGACGGCATTTATTGGGTAGTTGGTGAGCGAGTGAGTACTAGCCAGAGCTGACAAATTCTCTCTTCTACTTTTCTAAGTTTTTGTCATTAAGAAGTGTACTCTGTTTTCATTTAATGTGCTAAGAGCATCTCAAATACAACCTCTCCTCTCTAAAATGAGGAGTGAAAGTGACATATTAAGGGGGGAAATTTTGTAATTTATGTCATCTTTTCCTCAAAAAGTTGTACTGTTTGGAGGGACTCATTTTTGGCTCTTTAAAAAAAGTGGATGAGCCCTCCAAACAATACAACTTTTTGAAGAAAAGATGACATAAATTACAAAATCTCCCCTTAATATGTCACTTCCACTCCTCATTTTGGAGAGGAGAGGTTGTGTTGGAGATGCTCTAAAAGCATCCTCATCAGCCTCACAAAAAAAAACACCAAATTTAACCACAAAAACACCTTTTACAATTTAGCAAGCTACTTTATCAAAAACTCAAAAAATCAGTCTCTCTATCCAAATTTTACTATATTAAACTATTTCCCCTCAAACCTATTTAAAAAAAAAACTTTTCTTCTAAATCTAAACGTGTCAAGGACTTTTTGCTCCTGTCCGGGACTTTTTGTCATTTACTGTTCGTAAGTCAGGGGTTCCATACATGTGTCACCCACTTGCTCACTCTCTTCTCCCTCTCACTCTCTCTTCTGTCACTCTCTCTCTGTCCTCCGTCCCATCAAACCCCATCGGCAAAAACAATTAAAAAAGAAGTGGTCCGTGAACAGTGCCTACTCAAATTTGAGTAGGCACTGTAGCAAAAATAATTTAGGGAGGAGAAATAGAGAGGCTGATTTTGGGGGGTTGGCTCCCTATATTAGCTTAAAAGCTAAAATAGGGATCCTGATGAGGATGCTCTAAGGCATCTCTAATGCACTACCTAAAAGAGTACGCCAAATTGTTTTACCTAGCTAACTAAGAAAAACTCAAAAAATGCTCTTTAGTGCAGAAAAATTGACACCCTAAAATCCTAGGTGGCACCCTTCACTCCCTAAAGTGCCCCAAGTCACTACTTAAATTTGGGGAAAGACTTAAGGGGAGAGAGAGAGAGAGAGAGAGAGAGAGAGAGAGAGTTTAAGGAGAGAGAGAGAGAGAGACTTTAAGGAGGGAGAGAGAGAGAGAGAGGGGAAAGGCCAAAAGATAATGAACATATATAGGTAGTCCATTAAAGTGCATTCCTCCTTAGACCATCCTTATCAGGATCACCAAATTTTGCACCAAATTTAACCTCTAAAACACATTTTATACTTTAGCAGGTCACTTTATAAAAAAATCACAAAATCAGACTCTTTATTCAAACTTTTACTCTTCCCTCCCTCCTCTTCTGGTGCGAGAACAGTAGGTCACCTCTTTTGGTGTGTTACTGTAGCAAAGTTAACAAATGTAGCAAATTAATGAGGTATAAAGAGGATAGGTGGTTGGTGAGTGAGTGAGTGAGTACTAGCCAGAAAGATCCAATTTATTAGGGTTTGTTAGAGAGGAGGGCATTTTTGGATGGAAAATTCTAAAATCAGTCCACTGGGGCTGTCGTTAAGATTTAAATAGTATATTGAAATGTATAAAAAGTATATAGGAATGTGAAAGTGTATAGAAAAGTAAAAAAAGTGTAGTGTGTGTGTTTTTTTTGTCGTGAGCTGACAATAGATACTTTTTTCTCTCTCCTACTTTTCTAAGTATTTGTCATTAAGAAGTGTACTTTGTTTTGATTTAATATGTTACGGCATCTCTAGTGCACTACCTAAAAGAATATGCCAAAGTGTCTTACCTAGCTAACTAAGAAAATCTCAAAAAATGCTCTCTAGTGCACAAAAATTGACACACTAAAATCCTAGGTGACACCCCTCACTCCCTAAAGTGCCCCAAGTCACTACCTAAATTTGGGGAAAGACTTAAGAGAGAGAGAGAGAGAGAGAGAGAGGAAAGACTAAATGAACATATATAGGTAGTCCATTAAAGTGCTTTCCTCCTTAGAGCATCCTTATCAGGATTACCAAATTTTGCACCAAATTTAACCTAAAAAACACGAATATTTCTATGGTGCCCCACTAAATCTAAGCCATTAGATGAAAAAATAGATGAATCTGAGCCATTAGATGAAAACCACCACAAGAATAAGGGTGGTTTTGCTCTTTTCCCGCGCAATTGTACTCACTATGACCACATCTTTACTTACCCACAAACACATGTTTTTTTTGCCACACATATATGCCATAAATTGTGGTAAGTAAATCTTGTGTTTATGGTAAGTATGATATGTTTTTATAGTTTGTAGACCTATTGTTTGTGGTAAGTAAAATTGGGGCACCGGTGCCCTAATTTCACTGGACACCGGTGCCCCAATACCATTTTAGGGCACCATAGCCGGACCCCAAAAATACCTTTTATACTTTAACAGGTCATTTTATCGAAAACTCATAGAATCAGATTCTCTATTCAAACTTTAGCAAATCACTTTATCAAAAAACTCACAGAATCAGACTCTCTATTCAAACTTTTACTCTTCCCTCCTTCTCTCCTCTTTTGGTGCGTGAACAGTAGGTCACCTCTTTTGGTGTGTTACTGTAGCAAAGTTAAGAAGTGTAGCAAATTAGTGAGACATTTGGTGAGGCTGATTTTTGAGATTTTGGGGGAGTTTAGAGATTTTAGAGATGCCGATATTGAAGCTCTAAGCTAGCGAACTAAGTTCTTAGCTAGCGAACTAATTTCTTAGCACATAAAATAGGGCACCACATGTGCTTAGGTGTACACTTTAGCAAACATTTTTTAGGTAGTGCACTAGAGATGCCCTTAGGTGTGGAATTGTGAATACCTGGATTGTTTGGTGTTTTGTATATATGACTAAGTGTTCAAACAAAATCTAAGATAAAATTACAACGTCTAATATAACAAAATAATTTTTTTTGTTCAATGGACCACCTTTTGTTATATGTGGAGCGGCCTATGATTGGGTTCTAATTTGAGTTGTTCAAAATGGATTGATTTGTGAGCTAATTTTGTGAGTTGGTATTCATTTAATTAAGAACTGGTATTCATTCATTTTGGGCTGAGCGTTCAAAAGATGGACAAACTTAAAATTTTCTACATGTATTATAAGAATATATATATATATATATATATATATATATATATATATATATATATATATATATATAGAGTCCTTATCTAGTCCGGATCCCGGATCCGGATTCATAGTTCGGATCAAATTTTCACGATCCGAACCGTCAATGTGTTCAAAAGGTGTTTTCCAAGGTCCAAGCTAACCTGCACACATTGGACTTGGATCGGATTTTGCAAAAACAATTTTTAAAAGCCTCAAAACACCGAAAAAGCTTCAAATCCTTGACAGATCACCGGTGTAATATATATATATATATATATATATATATCATATATATATATAGATTCCAATAAGGGACCCTTATCTAAGTTAAAATGCGGACCTCACCTTATATAAATTTCGCGTGTTTTAAAAATTTTTAAGGGCCCGAAGATTCGTCAAAAAAAATACCGGAAGGGCTTCATCGATCGGTTTTTTTAAAAACGTTATATATAGCGTTTTTAACAAAACCGATTAAAAATTTTTTGCATTTTAAAAATGCATTTTAACAACATTGAACGGTTCAGATCGTCAAAATTTGGTCCGAAAAACACAAAAAGGCTAGGTCCGCATTTTATTTTTCAATAAGGGACCCTTATTGGAAGTTAATCCTATATATATATATATAGGGTAAAATTCTTATCCGGACTTTTCATTTCCGGACCTCAAGATCCAAACATTTTTTTAACGATCCGATCCGTCCAATGTGTTCAGAAGGTGTTTTCAAGGGTCCACGCGAGAAATCTTCAAAAAAAAAAATACCGGGAAGGGCTTGATCCAAGCAGTTTTCGCAAAAAATATATATTTACATTTTCAAAGAATAATCCCACAAAGATTTAGTAAAGACCGGAAAATTCCTGGCACGCGGGGTGCATTTTTGAAACAAAACCTTCCCCGCGGGTAACCTGGCTCCCGAACCCAAATCTCTATTTTTCGCAGATCAAACCATTTTTCAGCGGCATAAGAGTCATTATTTTTCTAAACGGTTTCTTAGGTACCTAACATTTTCCAGAAATTAAACCCCGGGTGGCGAATCTAAATTTTTTCTTATTTTTCGGATCGCCCTTTTTCATAAACACAACCAAAAACGTGTGGGTTGTCCCGCGATAGACGTCCAAGTAATTTTGTTCATGTATAGGATTTAGGTTTATTTATTCGAATCAGTTGTTTAACTAAGAACCTGTTTCATTACGATCGAATGGAATAATTTTTATGCTTTCAATCTATTGTGTATTTGTGTGTGCGATCTCAAATACTTAGTTAAACAACAGTTTTCTATGTTTTTGCTTGGGCAACTGAGATGGATTATGCTCGTAAGACGGATCGTGCCACTGGACAGCCCGTGAAAGAGACGGGTTGTGCCAGCGAGACGATCCGTGCTATGGGATAGTCCATGCCTGTTGACAACTCAATTATCCTCTTGACAATTGCGATTCGAATAATAACCCTAGCCTATACATAGCCTAGTTACGTGGTCGAGGTGGATTCGAAACCTTAGATCATCTCTCCATTAATTTCAATCAATTTTATTATTTCTTGCTCTAATTTAGTAAATCACAAAATCACTCAACCAATCTCTTTCTCTGAATTAAATTAGAAATTAATCGGAACTAACGTAATTTAGCCAAATTGTCTCCGTGGATCGATACTCAGACTTAGCCACTATTCTCTAGAGTAGTAGTTAATTCTTAGTTATTATAAATATAATTTTGATACGGTACGACACGGTCAAAACCCATCTAATAACCTGCATTTATTACAAATCTTGCATCAATCCTTTTCCTGTACAGCCTTTCATGATCTCATCCTTGCTAGAAATTCTAGCCTCCCCTCTTTCAATGTTCTTAATGATCCTATCATAATCTGTACAACCATACATGAAGGAAACCCCCCCTCTCTCTATTTTATTTTAGATTTCAAAATTAAATAACTTTTGTTATACACATTTATTTTTTATAAAAATTATATATTTGAAACCTACTCGACGAGATCTTTAAAATAAGACCCATATTGAATATGAAAATATTAACCCAATAAAAAAATTATTTACACTTCTTATCACACAATTCACACCCTCCATAAGGATGAATTCACATGACTAATTTAGACAAATACACAATTCACAGTCCAAAATAAAAGAATTCACACCCCTCAAAATACAGAAGTCACACCGTCCAAATAAAAAAAAAATCACCCACATCAAATGCAGAATTCACACATCCTCTACACAATTTACACCCTAAAAAAACACAATTCATACCCCGAAATGAAAGAATTCACACCCTCAAATGAAAAATTCACGCTTTCCAAAATGAAAGAATTCACACCTGTCAAATGCAGAATTCACACCCTCCAAAAGGAAAGAATTCACTGTATTTTTGAACAATTCACACCCTCAAAAAATGAAAGAATTCACACACCTCAAATGCAGATTTCACACATCATCTACACAAACTCACTCCCCAAAATGAAAAAATTCACACCCCTCGAAAGTAGAATTCACATCCTCTAAAAAGAGAAGTTTATACCCAAAAAAATAAAAATTACACACATAATTTCATATTCAAAATGGGTCTTGTTTGGTAGATGTCGTTGAGTATAGTGGAAATAACACCGGTGGGAAAACAGAATTTTTAGTGCAAACCCGTAGGTATAAATTAGAAATAGAATCATAGATACGCATAAATACCATAAAGAAATACTATCTTAGGAAAATACCATCTTATGACAATGCCTTTATAAAAAGACCTTTTTTGTGGTTGATTTTGAAGCCGCTGAAACCAGAGACACCAAAAATTGAGACATCTTCTCTCTCTGTGTGCGCAGAAAGAAGAAGTCCGTCCTCTTCAGCAGAAGCTCAGCTTTCTTTGCTAACCTACCCCCTCCCCACAATATGGTACACATCTCTCTCTCTCTCTCTCTCTCTCTCTAAATTTACTCAGGATATACTCTCTCAAAATAATTTTCCTGGTTTTCTATAGCAGTTTTCCGGCTGTTAAATTTCTTCGCTGGTGTTAAAATTATGTGTATTTAGACATCACACCCAAAATTACAAATCCATTGCTGATATTGTACCCTCCTTATTCATGACCTCTGCACGTGCATAGTTTTGATTCGTGGTATTGGTATCAGACATCTTTGATTGTTAACCTGGCACGTACATGTTCCTCTATATGCTCATCTTTTCTTCCACTACATAGACAAAAAAAAAAAAGAAAGAAAGAAAAGGAAATGGATTCTCTCTCGTTCATGTTTTGGATTAGAAGAGACAGTCATGATCTAGACCGTCCATTTGTGGCGAGTAATAGTTTGCATTTGCACTACACTCTTATGGGAAAGACGACGTATGATTTGAGTACAGGTTAGGCGAATACTACAATAATATTTAGCTGGGCGGCCGGGCAAACTAATATAGTTATAAATTTTTTAAATAGTTATTATTAATATCTCAATAAGAAAATTTTGAAATTTGGGTAAAACGGTCGCCCGGGCTAACCCGCAATTATGTGTCCGTCTTTGAGAAGAATCTTCGCGGAAGGAAGAGTTTATGTAAATCCAAAGAGTATTAAATATAACAATTGACGGTCCAGATGTGGACTGTTTTCTCCAGTCCAAAAAAATAACCTGGAAATGATCTACATCGACAAAAAGAAGTAGATAGCGTGTATGTATGTATTCATACTCTCCCTCTGGTCGATATAAGATGTCAATTTTACTATTTCGGACATCCCAGAAAAGTTTTTTCATTTCTTAACGATACAATAGTTTTTATATGCACTATGAATTTTATTTCAAGTAATTCTATTATAGAAAGTTTTCAGAAAGCAAATACTATAAACCATAAATTATAGTCAAATTTGTTAGAGTCACGAACATTGAAACATGTCATCCATTGTAAATTTAATAGAGGGACTAGTAATACATGCATATATATGTGTGCCGAGATGGACTATGGATAACCATATTGGAGTACGGATAATGTACAAATGGCATGTTACAATAAAAAAAAATTGAATCAACCATTTATACATGTATTTAATTGAACTAATTTTTTTTGTAGAGTTACTCGAAAAATTATTTTAAAAATTAAAGAATTGTTCGAATTATTCTTGTGGTCCCACACGCCATCTTTACATTATCAGCACACTTAAGGATCGGTACCCTTAGCATTTTGGATGTGTGCCTGCAGTATTATATGCCTATGTTATTCAAATTGCTAATTGCCTAATTGGTCATATAAACCCTACCTGCTAGGGGTGTCCACGGATCGGATCCGGACGGATCGGATACGGATCCGATCCGCTCAAAGCGGATTATGATTTTTAAGATCCGGAACCGATCCGAACATTCACGGATCGGTTATGGATCGGATCGGATCGGGCGGATTTGACAGATTAAAGAAGGATTATTGAACGGATTGAGTGGATCGAGCGGATCCGATCCGGATCCGGAACCGCCAGATTAGAAATTCTCGATCCGGAACCGAACCGAACATTCACGGATGGATCAACGGATGGTTCGGATCGGTCCGGATTTGTCGGATTGGCGGATCGGACGATCCGCTGGACAGCCAGTGCTTGTAATACTGCTTAACCCTTTTCGGTTGCTTTCGTGTGTGAAAGCAATAAAGGGGAAAGGAATATTATTGGGGTTGGCAAAGCGATATTCACTTTGGATTTTGTTTATTATTGAACGTAATCGAAGTCTTTGATTAGCTACTTTCAAGGGTCTGCCACGTGGAGTTGGGACTAGTATGAAATTTTTTTAAAAATTTTATCGGTTAGATAAACAAATATCAAATTTAAAGACATTAACACAAAATTAATTTAATCTGAAAAAATAAAAAATAATATAGTTTGGTCAAACCACTTGGATTTGTGATCCAAGTAGTGCTCCAAACGAACCGAGCTGCTTATGAGCAACTCGATGCTCGGCTCGGCTCGGCTTGTCTAGTCATTGAGCTTTGAGCCGAGCTTGAGCTCGAGTTTTGGTCTCCTTCCAACCGAGCCGAGTTTTACACTCTAAAGCTCGCCTTGGCTTGAAAAAGCTCGACTCGTATATGTAGACTCAGCTCATTTACGGAAGCTCGTTTAGCAAATGAACTGGACTCGATCGGATTGTATAAAGTCGAGTTTGAGCTTGAGTTTTTAGCTGGTCTAGTATACAAGCCAAGCTTAAGCACACCAAAACTCGGCTTGGCTCGTCTTGTTTGTAGCTGTCGATCCAAGCAACCGCGTATATGTAATCACAAGGAACATCAAAATATCCGCCCTTTTTTTATTGTTAGGGTGTCTAATAGAGTTTACTCATCAGTCCTTCAATTTATCATGTCTTTTAAATTGGTCCTAAATTATATGTTTGCTAGTTAGGGGTGTTCCACTAAGCCAGTTTTTAAAATAAACTGACTTTTCATGAGTTTTTTTTTATAATGTATTGTGAGAGAATGATCTATCTTGATTTTAGGAAAAAATTATTTTTTATTAGTGGAACGGGTTAAGTACTTGAATCTAATGGATACTACATTTTAAAGAAGCTTACCTTCCATTTTTTTTGGGTGTGATTAATGCTCTTTAAGAGTTTTAAAACTTGAACGATTCCGATCATTGAGATAGGCTTTGAAAATGTCAAAAAAAACTTTTGAAGTGGACCCTCCAATCCATTTTCCAAGAAACTCTTTTGAGATCTCTTGTGAAGTTAAGATTTTGTGTCATCACTAGCAGTGATTTAAGGGAGTTGGTAAGAGAAAAATGGGAGAACAAAAACATAACAACAAAAAAGGGGGAAAAAAAGAAAGGAAACAGGTAGGCTGCATTATTTGAGGTTCGGTAAAGTTTATATTGCCGGCCTCTTATGTTTTGTCTTTCAGCTATTTGTTTTGAAGTAGAGAAATACCATATTAATAAGTTGTTCCAGAAACTGAATTATATATTCCTAAACTGATTTATTGTGTTTTATGAGACAAGTTATTTTTTTATTATTATTATTTTGATAACCGAGGAACAACCTTACAATAGGCCACTAATTGGACCCACTGCACGACCCAAACCTCGGAGGGAGCTGGCGCAACCCACACCCGTCACGGCCCCCCGCTTAGCACAGGTACTCACCCTGTGGGGAATCGAACACCTGACCAAAGGGACTACCCCTAAAGTCAGGCACTCGCCCTAACCACTGGGGCAACCCCTGGGTGTGTGAGACAAGTTATTATTTCATAATACATTAACTCAAAACACCAACTTAAGTCAAGAACTGACTTAATTAATATTAATCCTGAACAATTAACGCCAAGCAAGGATTTTTTTTTTTGTTGGAAAATTTTAAATAATATTTTATGTTATTTTAGATTTTAGATTGTTTTCAAACATTAGAGAATAAAGCTTGAGAAATTGTCGATAAAATTCCATTAATAATTATCACTGTTACTATAGATTTATGCTTCATCTTATTCTTTAAGATAATTTTTTTACATATTTTTTAGAGGTATCAAATGAGAAATACTCCCAAGATATCTAAACAAATAGTAGTACTATTTTTTTTTTATAAAAAAACATGGGTGAGGGCGTGAGGCTAGGGCTCATGACTATCCAACGATAAAGCTCCCAAACTCAAAAAGAAAGCAGATCGGAAAATTTAAATTCGTATAAAAAATTTATTTATTTTTAATTTCGTACAAAAATAAACATACAGGCAATAACTTATAAATAAAAAATACTGATACTTCCGCCGTCTAAAAACCGGCCCGGCTTATTCCTTTCAATACTTTTGCCGGCCGATTCCTTTCAATACTTATCATAAATGGTCAAGTTTAGAAATATACAAGTTTAATTGAACTTCCTCCAAGTATCAGACGAGTTGCGCGTAAGTTAGAATAGACATTTGAGTTATAAAAAAAACTACTGTATAAAACTAAACGGCATGGAGCTTTGCTCTAACTCTACTTGGGCTCCCCGCAAGTGAACGGTGAAATTGAGCACTCAAAATTAAATGAGGTGTACGTAAGCTGATCCGGCCGACACCCGAGTCATAAAAAATAAATAAATAAATAAAAACCCTTACTACAAAGGGTGAAATTGTGTTCACATCAGCCATATCTTTTTCTTTCCATGTAGTATGGTGAGACCACAACACCTTTTGTCTCGTTGTACAAGTGGGTTACGTAAAACCTCATGCAAATTAAAGGCAAAATTCCGGCACAACCAAATAAAGTGACAAGGGTAGGGACGAAGCCAAAAAAATCTCGGCCTAGTTTTCTATTTGATTTTAGCAACTCTGCTATATATGATTTTAGCAAATGAGTTTAGCAGGTGTTAAAATCATGGTTTTGAAATAAAAAAATTAAGTGTTTCCGTGTATCATTTTTCGAAAATTTTCACACTGAATTAAAGTACATGAGGAGTACTTTAATTTGGTGCGAAAAAAAATCGAAAAACGATACACGGAACCACTTCATTTCTTGATTTGAAATACCATGATTTTAGCACCCGGTGAACTCATTTACTAAAATCAACATGATTTTAGCAACTAGGTTGCTAAAATCTTTTGGAAAACTTTGTTTATACAATATTAACAATAATGTAAAGACAAAACAACATGTGTTATCAATCTTGTTTTAATATTTATGCCAATTATTTCATTCTACTATGTTTGAGCTATACGAACACGATTTGTGCGTGGAATGATTAGACCTCTGTTTTAACTCATCGAAAATATTAAAAATAATTTATTGAGCTGTTGTTAAATTTTTAAAAATATATTGATATTAATAAAAATGTATTGAAAAGTGTAAGAAGTGTTTACAAAAATATACCATTTTTTTGTTGTTTCCTTAGTTTATTGAAGAAATAAATAGAAGAGAAGGAAAAATAATTATAGAGAAAAGTGTATGAAAAATCTACTCTTCTCAACACGTTGTTTTTTTTTTTTTTCTCAAATCAAACAATAAAATACCTTTGTTTTTATAAAATTTGTCCATTCCAAATACTAGTAAAGATTGCATCATTCATTTAGTCAACAAAATATACAAATTAAATAATAATTATGAAGAAAATTGTAAGAAAAACCTACTCTTCTCAACACGGTATTTGTTTTTCTTTTTTTCTCAAATCAAACAATAAAATAGTGTGGAATAACTCGTCGAAAACATTAAAATAATTTATTGAGCTGTTGTTAAAGTTTAAAAAAACATATAAAATACATTTTTTCTTATAAAAAATCGGGAGCTGATTTTGGGGCTCCCTTTTTTTATGCGAGCACTCCAAAATTTAATGAAGTTACAAAACTATCATTTTGAAAATATAAAAATTACTAGAGGCAGTACTCCACCCCCAAATTATCTCCTTATTTACTAAGGTACTCCAAACATAATATTGAATCAAAACCAAACGGAAAAAGTCATAACTCATAAGCAATTAACATTAGCAGTCCAAATGGTAAAAGATAGAAGCAATCATAGTCCATAACTATGCAATCTACTCTACTGTTGGTGAGGCTGTTGGTGAAGTAGTAGATAAGCCAGAAGCTAGGGTATAGCCGTATAGGTACCCGCAGAAACATGTTAGATCAGAGCAGGAGAAATCAACGATCGGCGCGACGGCTAGATGGATTGGGGCGGGAGATTTATCAAAACGCATAGAAAATCGAAAAAATAGGGGGGAGGGAAGGGAGCCGGTGTTCAAGAGACTGACGTGCGGCGTCTGGCATCCCCCTAAGTAGTGGCAGCTGGCTGAGAGGCAGCTGAAAAAATGGGCTTATGAGAGAAGTTTGGTAAGAGAGAGTTGGGTTAGAAAAACTTCAAAAATATACATAACAAATTTACAGTTAGAACATGGAAACCTTAAAAAATTTACAGCCAGAACAAGGAAAACCTTATATCAAAATACCAAGGTAAGTTTCGACGTGGAAAATCTACTAAAAAAAGAAATAAAAATAATCACGAGCTTGAACCAGCTTTTAGATCTGAAAATTTCCAACATTATGCCTGTAGTGGTAGTGGTGGTGATGTAAAGCGCATCAATGTTTTTCCCCTACTTGGTTCCCCTCTCATCTGGATTTGTGAAGTGATGATGGCGAAATTTTTTAGCCGAACCATGCCCTTCTTAAAATACAAAAAACCCACCTAATCATAACTTAATCCCGACAAAATCATAAGAAAATAACTAAAAAACTACATTCCGAGCTTGAATCCACGATCTACAACACCCAATTCACAATGGAGTTTTTCTTACAAGTTAGGGTTTGAGTGGGTATCCATTTTTTTCTTCTTCCGTTAACAGAGTTGCAGAGGAGAAGAATAAAAAAATTTAGGAGAGCCTTAAGTAAAATTGAGAGTAAAAAACTTTAGAAGCGCCTGAAGTAAAATTGAAACTTGCAAAATGGTGGTTTTGGAAAATCACGGTAACTTGGAGTGTCTGCGTCAATTTTTGGAGTGTGATTATCAATTCCCAAAAAAATCTCCATTCCAAATACTACTAGTAAATTGTAAAATTGATTGCATCATTGATTTATTTAGTCAACAAAATATACAAAATAAAATTAAAAAAGTTGGCGTTGGACATCTGTCATCTCCCACTATAGTCATCATATACAGGGTACACAACATTGCATCAAATATTTGCTTCAAGAATTGAGATTTAAAGCCTCTGATTTTACGTGTGATGCCTGAATTGAATTACACATTTTGTGGTGGTGTGGCGCAGGTGAAGCAAGATGAGGATGCGATTGTGAAGGAGGCCAATACAAGGGGCGGCGGCGGCGGAGGTGGTGGTGGTGCCATTGGGACAACCAGCAGTGGTAGTGGTGGTAATAGTAATAATAGGAGGAAGGCTGTATTAACGGCGCCATTGAAGTTAGAAGGAGACGACAAGGACGAAGGTGAGGATTACAGAGCCCCTAATATTCTCCAACGCGTTCTGGGTCTCTTGAAGAATGTCCGCCCTGGAACTGACCTCACCCGCTTCCAGGCATGTTCCACGCCTCTCTCTTTTCTTTTCTTTTTTTGTGTGTTTTTTGCAAGGTTCTAAAACTCGCTAGGTGCTCTAGGTTGTCGGGCACCTTCTAGCTTTTAGGCCAAGTACTCGGAGCCTAGTAGGAGAATTAGTTGGGCTAGTCGGCGAGGGGCCTAGTCGGACAATTAGTTGGGCTAGTAGGACAATTAGTTGGACACTGGTTTTTTGGTTGGATATCGAGAGGCAACTTCTATAATACTACTACTACATGCCGATGCATTTGTAAGTTATACATATGTTAGTAGGGCTGCAAACGCCCTGGAACCGAGCTGTTTGCGCGCAGCTTGAGGAACGAGCCCAGCACAATACTTTAAAGCTGGCTCATTTGTATAGGCTCACCTTACTGAACGAACTTTGCTTGGCTGGTTAAAGGATTGGCTCATTCATAAACAAGCCAGTATTTACCCCCAAAAAAGCCGACCTCGAGCACTACAAAGCTTGACTGTTTGGGCTCGTTTGCACCCCTGTGTATATATATTTATTACACATGTATGTAGGTAGAGAAATGCTAACATAAACGGTCCATACAAATCTCAAAACTTCATACAAAATGTAAAGAATTTCTTATCAAAATGTGATGAATTCAAAGCCATTCAAAGAGTGCATACCTTACACACCCAAATAAAGTTGTGTATTGTAGCTTTTCCATAGTATATGTTAATTTGGGTAGACTATTGGCAAGCACTGACTAATTAGGTGAAAATATCCTCCACATCAACCACGTGATGCATACATATCGGAACACATGATTCTTGTTCCTTGTATGTGTATATAGAAGGGTTTTGGATAACGTTATGTGAACTTATGCTTTCAGTGGGCTTACAAAATCTAATATTATTTTGAATTTTTTTAACCTTGAATTTTGCATAGTTTTTAGGACATGAACTTTGAAGGGGTACAACTATTTCTAATGATGGTAGTACATTGGCATAAGCAAAATGGTAGGATTCCAATGGCATAGCTGTGAGGCTTAACAGAAAAATAAAACGGTGAATACTTCCACTAGTTGGGTAGAAGGTGACGCCCCTAATGAATCGACAGCTATTGTCGACCTTTGACATCCCAAAACCCTCCTATTGGCATCCCAGAACTGCTGTTTTGGACTAAGAAACAACCATTTTCAGAAGGAACCGATCAACACCCTTAGCCAAGAAGGTCTCTGGCTCACAACAAGAGCTGCAGGAGCAAATACTAAATTAGTCGGGAACAAAGATGCTGCACTCCTTCGCCGCTTTACGGCTCACTTGAATGTTTTTAGTGTGGCCTAATAATTGGAGCTACCACGAGATCTTTTCCTCTTCCTCGAAGATGATGGATCCAGGGAGTAACTAATGAGTCGGGTATCCGCCCTCAAGCTCAAGGCCAGAGAAGAGTCTCAGCCCATCACGAGTAGCGGTCCATTCTGCAATAGAAAGATAAATAAAAGTATTGCATAAGTCGCATCCCATCCAATCCGATTCTTTATTCCTAATCAATTGGGGTCGGAACAAAGAAAGAAAGAGAAAATTAAAGTGGATCTTGAATATTGTTGGGATGAATTTAACCGGTTGAAATTCAGCTATAAGAACCTATATGTTTAGCAAAATCTCTATTCCCATGGTTGGATTTTGGACTTATGGCGGTATTTGTGGAGTTTCAAAAAATGGAAGATAAATAGTAGAACGATATGTCTCATATTTCATCTTTACACTTTGGCATGGCTTGGTTTGATTTGAAGTATACAATCTTGATATTAATTCAATGGGTTAAGGTATAGCTTTGAAATATTAAACCCAATACATTTTTCCTTGACATCTCCTAACCTTTATTTACGGGTCCACCATTGGCTCCCCTACAACTCCCACCCCTCCCCGTTCCACTGCCTGCGCCCACCCTCCTACTTTCACTTACCATCCCCACCCCACTAATAAGATAATGGACAAGTATTTAGGCAAGCCCGACACATCTCCGGAGAGAGTCGTGTTGTGTCTTTAACCGACACGTGTCGGACATGGATACTTGATGCCGATAGACATGCCC
This sequence comes from Vaccinium myrtillus, assembly GCA_016920895.1. NCBI lineage: Eukaryota > Viridiplantae > Streptophyta > Magnoliopsida > Ericales > Ericaceae > Vaccinium > Vaccinium myrtillus. The sequence goes on from CM029276.1 coordinate 9,006,061, forward strand.
GTGCTTCTTAGGTTGCATCTTCCATCCAGATTAACAAGAAGTTCAACTCACGTGTTTGTGTTGAGAGCAAACTTTTCCACGCAAATATAGCATTGTTAATCTTTTTACCATTTACAAAAATTTAAGGAAAGCCCATAGTCATAGATATGTACTGCGTATAATTCTCCCTTTGTCCCAAAATGTTTGTCTGATTTGCAAAATGAAGACCTAAAAATAGTACACATTTTAAGAACAAATTCAAACTTTTATCATAAATGAAAAGAACTCATTGATATCTAATACATAGTTGAAAAAAATTTTTGAATTTTTATTGGAAAAATTGTATTATTTTAGATCCTTGTTTTGCGGTCTGGACATTTTGGGATGGAGGTAGTACTTTGGGAGGGCGCATATTGACGGTTACATCCGATTGGCCGTCGGAAACCTCTGGGAGACAAGTCCTTATTTCCTAAATCAATACTTGTCCTTTAATGTAAGCTTATGTATATATGCCTTTAAGCACGACCGATATTATGTTATAATCCTGTGTTCCTATTTTCTGTCTCTGTCATTTGTGCTTCCAGACAAGTATACCAAGTTGGACCATTGGGGTTGTTATATATTGGCGTACAGTTACTCTATAACAATACAAGATTGCTTGCAATAGCTTTGGTTTGAGCTGATTGTTAGATTGATATACTCTTTTGTTATCCCTACAAGTTCAGGTGCCACCAGTCTTCAACATCCCCAAGTCAATGCTTCAGCTTTATGGGGAGCCAGTTTATTGCGTTAGTAAAGATCTGTTGGGTCAGTGCGCTAATGGGAGGAGTCCCATTGACAGGTTTATAGCTGTTGTTGCATGGAACATATCCACCTTACGCCCTCTGATGTTTGGGGTTTCTCCTTATAATCCCATTCTAGGAGAGACTCACCATGTATCTAGAGGCACTCTGAACGTACTCATTGAACAGGTATTTTCTGCAGCCCTTTAATTCTCTCTCTTATATTGTTTTATTTAACTACTACACCGGCACAGGGATGTTTTAACTTGTGGTTCTTTATAACTCTGTTGCTGTTGGGTGGGAGGCTGCTACGAAGAACGAATTATTCTGAAAGTTGTATCTGTATCATATGCTTATTGGATACTATATTTGTTAGACACTCGTGGATACATACTGATACTTCCTAAGCGTGTCCATAATTTAAATCTATTTCGCTTCATTTTACAAAGCATGATAATTTTGCTTCATTTTACAAAGCATGATAATTTAGCTAAAAGTATCAACTATCGAATGCTTTCGGATACTGAATGTTGTGTATCGAAACTTATTTGAAGTGGAGATTGTTACTTTACTGATTTCTCACACTACAATAGTTTGGATAGGCCAAACGAAACTTTTACCAGTATTTTTGGTTAATGCTTATAGAACAAGATATAGTGATATCATAGGAATATCCTACTTTTTAAGAGGATGTTGAAGTTACAGATCCTGATTGTTGCATAATTCTGTGCATGTTTAAATAATACTTTTCGAGATTGGCTACTAGCTCTAAACTTGTGCCTAATTCCCAATTCGCTCTTACCATTCGTACATGTACCCTAAAACAATTTCAGAAACTTGAGAAAGCAAAATTCACCAAGGCATATGGATCCTATCCGTGTCATAATTATTTTTAGGTTTTCCATAACCGGTGTCCCTGTGGTCTCATATCCCTGTCTCGTATCTGTGTCTATGCCTCATATGTTGGCTGAGTTTGGACTAGCTTAAATTAACTCTTTAGTCATTGTCGAGGCAAGCTTGGAGGGGACTTGAGCTTGCCAATCTTAACCAACAAGAACTGGACATAGGGTGAATAGGCATTATGCATTGGCTATACTAATTCCCACTTCTCATCCCTGACTTTTCCTAAAATTTCTGAACTTCTGTGTATTGTGGTTGTAGGTTTCTCATCACCCACCGGTATCTGCACTTCATGCAACTGATGACAAAAATGGAATTGAAATGATATGGTGCCAACATGCTGTCCCGAAATTCATTGGTACTCAAATTTATATCTTAGCTCTCAAAGATGATGTAAAAACACGCATTAGTATTCCGATGATAATTTTCTGCGACACTAGACCTTTTCTCAACTACATGGCAAAGAAAATCATTCCCAAGGGACCTGAACTTGTAGTTCTCTTGGCTTTACGCTCACTTACACGAGATCAAACAAGCTTAGAGGCTCTTTGTAATTGTTAGTTTATAGCTTCCACTAAATATGTTGTTCTTTGCAATTGTTTTTGACCTACTTCCACTTAAAATCAGCCCCTTTCCACAGAATTCCTTTTTCAGTGGACTTAGAATATGCATTTGTTTCAAGATCCAATGAAGATGTACAGATTCTGCAATGATGTTATTATCAGAGACTGCTGTTGATTGCATTGAAACAATTTTGGTTTCATGATTATTTCTTCATCAGTACATGTCAAAATATTTCAATGTTTTCTATGATCATTTTTTCACAAAGGGTATTAGGATTTAATAGTTACTTCTTCTGTGTTGCTGTTCAGGCATAGACATATTAAAAGTTTAGGTTTGGTACACAAATGTATTTACGAATGGGAGTTGCCGACTCTTCATCGATCTGTTAGAACAAGATTCCATGGACTTGAATAGATCACTACAATATGGAACATGCGATTGGTCTTGAATTGTAGTGTGAATTGAAACTGTTTTTCCATGAAGGCTATCTGTCAAATCAGAGGATCGATGGATGGGGCTAATGTGCCTTTTGAGTCCCAAATACATTTTGAATGTTATCTGCTGTTCAAATATGACCTAAAAGCTATAGTCATGTGAATGATGGCTCTACTCCTTGCCTCAATAAACTAAAGGCAGATAGAGCTAAAGGCACATATATTTACACGAATGTTACATATATATTTACTTTCTCTGACACAAATGCTATAGCTAAAGGCAGTTAAAATGACTTCATTTATTTGAAATAAACTGGAATACCTGGAAAAAGACAAGGCAGATAGAGCTACCTACTTACTGAAATAAGATATAATAGGTAATGCACCGGATATCAACATCTTTTATCTGACATTAATTTGTGCTATGTATGAATCATGGATTTATGGGTGGAAAAGAAAAGCAAATGATATGCTGCTTCATTTTTTTGGGTCAGCTACAAAGGAATTTTTCAAGCAATTTCGTTCACGTTGGATTTTCCTTTCTTTTGTGTTGGTATTGTTATTTCAGTCATTGAAAATGAAATCAGTCATAATGGGGTTTGCTCTGCTTCTATCTCTTGTTGGTTTTGCTCTGACTTAAATTCTAAGATCCAGAACTAATGCTAATATCATTATGCTGTTTAATTAAGTGCTGGTCAATTTCATAATTATGGAATATGACATTCAGATATGAAATGAAAAAGTAAGCTGTATCTTAATAGCGTCTCATATGATAGCGTGTACCCCTCATAAACAGCCCAAAGCCCGTCCAGTTTGCGACTCTCAGGAACATATTGTTTTATTTTTTATCGGCCATCAGGAACATATTATCTGTTCCCAGCAACATATTATCTGTTCCCAGCAACATATTATCTGTTCCCAGCTTCATTTTCTTCAATTAGAAAGTCAGTTCAGGCCTTGGGTAATGAGTTGGTGACTAGGTGGTTTATTTTATTCTTCCCAAACACATTTTGCAGGTACTTCAGTAGAAACTGTGGTTAAAGGTCAAAGGGAGTTGAAACTTCTGAAGACAGGTGAGAACTATGTGGTAGGCACTCCTAATCTTGTAATTAGATTTCTCCCAGTTCCTGGTGTTCATTGGTCAGGCAACATCAGAGTCCACTGTCAAGAAACTGGCCTTGAAGCTGAGTTATGTTTTGGAGGCAGTTCTTTTCTAAGCCGCAGAGCGAATCAGAGATCAATCAGAGGGGAAATATTTATGTCATCATCTAGGAAGACTATTTACGAGGTTAATGGCCACTGGGACAGGTAATTTCAATTGCAGGTGCTTTCCTTCGTTGTGTTGCTATGATTCGTGGGAGTTCGGATAAGAAGCATCTCATTGACTGATTTTGAGTTTTTGAAAAGGACTGATGTTTAGTTAATAATGCGAATTTTGAGGTTGTTTTTAGTAGGGACTCTTTTGGGTTGATTCCAGTGTATGTTTCTGACATATTATTTACTTGTGGAAAATACGGTGATACCTGATACTATCCTGTGTTGTCTACAATTTGTTACCATACTTTTTCTTTGGAAGATTTATTCTTCATTTTTTGGCAAAACAAGATTAATATAGTTTCTATCTTGTGTGTTCCAAACAAATGTAGTAGTTAGAGATGGACTCAACTAAAGAGAGCTAAATCCTTTATTTTTTAAAGATAGCTCTTTTATCTTTTGATTCTAGTCTCAATTTGCAGACTTGTCACAGTTAAGGATGTCAGCAATGGGAAACTTACGGTGATCTATGATGCCACGAATGTGCTTTCCGGTCTTAAAACTCCAATCTTAAAGGATCCAGAGGTAACTATTCTATTTTTATCTCTGTTTTGAGCTTCTTTTGTTTGGTGCCAATCCGTGGAGGAGCCTACTCCCACTCAATGTGGGCAGCCGCTCCCCACTCAAACTTTTCAGAACATAATTTTCTGAGGATAACAACTTATATATATATATTTTTGAACCTCTCTTTTCCTGTGAAAATTGTACCCCTATCCATCACTTTGCCCTTGACATTGTCTGTTTGTTGAACTTAAACGTTTGCAACATTGTTGAACGAAGTCGGACCATGTGGGCTTTTGCAAAATAATTTTGAGCAATGTTATTAGGCTCTTCAAGTTCTTGGTGTAGAAGGCTATTGTGGGTGTTACAACTTACGAGGGGTATCAAAGAAAACACTGGTCCCATGGAGGGTGTTGTAGCAATGTGGTAGAATAGAGGTTTCGGAGAGGGGTAGAGGCCCCGAGGTAGCGTACCCTTGTCTGTGTGTAGGATACTCTTTATCCGCTTATGCACTCCTTTCCCATACACCGGCAAAGGGAAGAAGTACTGGACAATGCCTATTTGAGTTAGGGATTTTGTGATTTTCATCATGCATCAATAAGGGGATGAGAAATGTAGCACATAATGAACCACTTGGGCTACTAAAAGTAACTTGGATGTAACATTTTTTGCAATTTTGTTAGATTATGAAACCAAGTAACCAACTCTGCCTGTGTCATGCTTCGAATCATATAAGTCACACAGCCCGTCTCAAGCCCAGGTAAAGGATGACTAGTACTAATTTCGTGGAATTATATAATCCTTGACATTAGTCTTGGCAAAAAACAGAGCTTAAATGCAAATTCCTAAACTCTTTTGCAGCCTGATATATACAATTTTACACCATATGTGACCCCACAGAATAATTGTGATCTAACTAATAATATGTAGTAACATATTTTGTAGAATTACTTAAGGGATGAATTTCTAATTTTGGGATGTAAAACTTTAACCAAACCGGACAGAACCAATTAGATGCGGTCAGACCAACTGAGAGAAATTTATATAATGTATAGCATATCAGTATGCATTTGAAAGCCTGAATTAGTATGTGATTTTTTTGGGTTGGTTTTGGCTTCAGGGTTTGTGGCCAAGTGAATCAGCTGTAGTGTGGGCTGAGGTAAGTCAAAACATCCTGAGCAAATGCTGGGAGAAAGCAAGGGAAGCAAAGACAGCAGTTGAGGAAAAAGAGAGGGAATTGTTAAAAGAGAGAAAGGAAGAAGGAGAAATTTGGGTTCCTAAGCATTTCACAGTCTCTTACAGCAAGGAAGGTGGGTGGAATTGCATACCAATCCAGAGGTTGGTCACACCAGCTCCAATTGTGGTCCCTTTTTGAGTTATTTGTGTTTTACAAGTTAGCTACATGGCTATCAGTAGTAGGTTACCAGAAAAGGCAAACTGGGGAGGAATTCATTCTTATATGTGTGCAGTTTACTTCAGATACAATTCAGTTTACTAGTAGCTGGCCAAACTCCAACTGTAAAATACTTTTTATTAGTGTGCTCAGTTTGGAGAATCAATTGTCTCTTTGGTTTATTGACCCGGGTTAGGGTGAGTTTGGCCTAACTTTTTGGGACTTTTCGGCAGTCTTTTTGGTCATTTTCTCTAAATTTTCACTAGATTCGAGTCAATTTTTTCCATTGTATTATTCGTCTCGAGTTACCCGAAAAGAAAAAAGTTTAAAAATATGGACCAAAGGTATAAAAAAAAATTCATATAAAAGACGACAAAAAGATAAAAAAATGTCAAAAAAGACAGACTTTTGTGAACTTTTTTTTATTCTGGTCTATATTTTAAAACTTTTCTGATTCCCCTAGTCGTCTGAACGTTGTGATATAAAATTTATACCCTAATTTACAAAAAAAATTAAGAGAGACCAAAAAGTCTCAAAAAAGCTGGGTCAAACTCACCATAAGAGGGTTTTTTTTTTTTTTTTTTTGTGAGATAGCAGTTCACTTGTAACCAAAAGTCTCCATAGCTCTGTTTGGATGGCTTTTTTTTGGGTACACTAGAAAGAAAAAACAGAAACTAAAGACATTCATACGCCACTCCTCTCATGTCCTCCTTGAAGAGTGGGATGATCTCATCTAGCGGAGTAATGTGCGATACCATCGTGTCTTCTTGGTCGGCCCAAATGTTTGCAAGTCTTGGATGGCTAAACATATTCTTTAATGCTCGTGCCTCGTAGTACATGGTGAGGTTTTAGATTAGACCCAAATAAGTGTGGCGGGCTTCCATACAGATGCCTGTGTCACTGTGTGATATCGAGAGGAAAATGTAAACAACAAAGATTTTGTAGGAGGCTCATGTAAATTCGCTCTTCTTTTTGAGAATACAAAAAAGAATATGCAAATCATCATCCATTTAAAATACTCCATGATCATCAAATAGTACAGAGAGATGGACTGATCAATGAGAAAAATTCAATATCTAGCTCACTCTTTCTATATTGTTATCTCCAAGTGATTTTCTCGTAAATCAGACTCGCTTTTCCGACCAAATGACTTCTCTCTAATGGTGTCCAAAATCGGTTTCCATGACCGCGCCTTAGGCGACCTCTGCAAACCATATGACACCAAGCCACTTTCGGGCGCCACCCTGATCGGTGACCCCGAAAACCGGTTTGGACTTCTAGCCGGTGAAGTCCAAACCGGGCTCGACCCTGACATGAAGTTTCTCAATGGCGACTTATTACCTTTGGCATGGCTAGTCTTGGCAATCTTGTTGAGCTTTCCTGCAATACATGCCAAGTCCATTGGAGAGACATCGGACTGAATTGTCGAGTATGGTATCAAGAAGTAGACATGGCCCGGTTCGAGTGCCGTACCGGGCTTGAGTGGATTTTGCCCGCCGGACGCAAGTTGCGCCCGAGTGCAAACAAAATACCTCTTGGGGTTTCCGGTAACCTCGCTGGCGGTTACCGGATACCCAAAGTCCTCCACATAGCCATTTAGGTGTACAACTCTAATGGTTTTGATTGTAGATGTTGAGCAAGAAGAGAACCTGCAACCCATATTGTTTTCCTCTCTAAAAAGGCTTGGGGAGAGAGAGAGATATATATATTACTAGAGACGCACAATTGAGATTTGGTCATAAATAAGAAGCAAGTGCAAGTTGATTAACCCCTACCAAATAGACGATGATATGGCTGGCCTACTACTTAACTGATCGAGAAAATTTTGGGTGCAAATAGGGTATGGGTGACGTGGTGCCCCTTCGGCACATCCGAGCCGTCCAAAAATGCATCGGACGTCTCAGATGAAAACATACTTTTTCTTTTCTTTTCTATTTTTTTTTAAAAATCCGGACGGCTCTTTCAATCCGGACCGTTGGTTGCATTGTTTGGACGGCCCGAATGTGTCCTGTTAATCAATATAAGTCAAACTAGACTAGATGCATGAACTCCCCCGTAGGGATCCACATAGCTACTCAAATGGTTCATCTCGTAGGCCTCGTCGACATGAATATCTCTCTAAAAAATTACAGTCCCAAAATTTTTGTTCCTTTTTTCGTAAATTTGGGATAACAATTTTACTTTTCCGAAGATATGACTTTTCAAATTACCCTCTTTTGTTTTGAAATGGAATGAATACTTTTTAAACTTCTAATGCATTTTGTCCCTCCACTTTTGTTTTTTAATGTGAATATTGGATGAAGGGAAAACAAGGAAATGACTCAACTTTTTACTTTTGACTTGTCAAAATGGACAAGTATTTCGGGACATCCGGACTAAATTTTTTGGGATGGACGGAGTAATAATTTGTAAGGACATTGTAAACACTTTAACAGTCCCAAATAAGATTCGTTTTAGCCTTAAGGCACTATATCGATCTCTGAGAAAATTGATTTTTCATAAAAATGTAGTATTTATTTATTGCCTAATTTACATAATGAACTGCTCGAATCATTTACGAAAGTCTAGGATGGGTCTGCACACGAGTGAATTTCTGAGGGATATAGAGAGCCGGAATATATACGGTGAGCTGTCCCATGTCTTGGTGGGCCACTGAGGCATTCCCCATTGAAACGATCATCGGCGCCGTGGGGCAAGGGGTTGAAGATGGACTTTGGTATTTACTGTTAATAATCTTTTGACTTTCGAATTTTAAGCACAAAATTATTTTTAGATTTTTTTCATGATTAAAATTTTAAGATAAGGAGTAGAGATTGCAAGTTGTGTTATTTTGCATTATTTTGATACTTCAACATAAACAGGGTCGGCCGCCAAGTGGTCTAATACAAATATGATCATGTATGATACGTTGAGCTAAATAATACTCTCTCCAAATAATACTCTCTCCGTCTCAAATTTCTTATCAACTTTCACTATTCACAACACCTCAAAAAAAATTATATTTTCAAATGTATAATGTTTTATATCTTCAATATAGATATCGTTTGATAGTTCTCGATGAGTTCTGTTAAAAAAAATTCAAAAATTGTAAAAATTTCAAAATTGAAAGATATAAGCAATCGAAAAATGACACGCATACACGTAAATGAACAAAAAATTCGAGACGCAGGGACGATATGTCTATACGATATTGGGGTCAAATTTATATTTTCGTACTGCAGGCCAAGCCAATACCCTTACCTTACGGCAAGACCATAAAGTGACAAGGTTGATTGGAAAACCTTTGACCTATTAGTAAAGGACTAGTCACTCAAGAAGTCGCCAAAGCCCAAACGAAACGGAATATGAATCAACAGAAGACTTCAAAATAAAGGACTTGACGCGTTTCCTCTTTCTTTCTTCCTTTCTTCTTCTTTTTCTTTTAGTCGGTACGTAGGACGTTAGTATATTAGTTGAGTTAGATTACTATTGGAAGTCGGATCCGCCAACGATTCTGCCCATGTTGTTGTAGGCCTAGCTCATCGGGAAGTATCCACAGAGTCCACTACATCACATGGACCCAATATACATTAAATGACTCATATCCACTTAAAAAGCTAAGCCTTATAAGTGGTAAGCCATCCAGTTATATATTAAGGTTTAACTCTTTTTCTATTTATTCGATGTGTAACTCATCCTTCACAAATGTTCCTAACAATTACTACAATAGGTATCAACATCGTTCTATCAGCTCAAACCTTGAACTTCCCAGCATCTAAGTACTGATACACACAATCAACTTAGCTAGAAGCCCAAGTCGACTTGTTTCCCTCTTCAGTAGTCTAACAAAGTAAAGCCCCACGCTGCAGATAGATTTTGTTTTATGTTGACTAACAACAAAGAGCAAGTGTGGCAACCCCTTCTTCCCATGTTAAAATGAAGATGAAATTCAAATGTTGTTATCTATAATGCCGTATGGATCTTGGAAACTACGGTCATAGATATCCTAAAGCAAACAAAACTAGTGCGTAATCGAAACAGAAATGAAAGAGACACAGATAAGGAAAACCTCAACGCAAGGAAAATCACGAGAGTCACACCAGTCCCACTATAATCGAAAAATATGGAGTACAAGTCTTCTCTCTTCTGCTCTAACCCTAATTACATAGCAACTGGGATATAAATAGGTAAGGCTCAACAATCTCCCACTTGAAGATAACTGAAGCAACAACAAACAAGCACCATCAAAACTGAAAAAACCTCAATCAAAGTGGATGTAGTGAACTTCACCCCTCTTGGTGTGACTCCAGCCTAACATCTCTTTAAGCATGAAGGCCAACTTTGAGCACAACTTTAGTTACTCAATGGTGACCACCTTTGTCAACATATTTGCTGGATTCTTGATCCCCAAAATCTTTTCAAGTAACAACTCCTTGTCCACCGAAGGCGAGCAAATGAAATGGTGTACCTCACATCAATGTGCTTCTTTCTGTCATGAAAAACCTATTTCTTTGCCAATTGTGTGGCGCTCTGGCTATCATTGCAAAAAACATTGTCCTTTTGCTTCAAACTCAACTCACCCAAAAACGCGTTCAACCAAATCATCTCTTTAGCGGCCTCTATCACCGAAACATACTCAGCTTCTATCATAGACAAAGTTACTATCTTCTACATACGTGAGACCCAACTCATTTTTGTTGACCCCAAAGTGTAAATACAACCTATGATACTTCGCCTTGTATCATGATCACCGGTGAAGTTAGCATCCACATGTCCTCTCACCACCATATCCTTTCTCCCAAAACACAATGGTAAGTCTGATGTACCTCACAAATACCTTAGTATCCACTTCACAGCCTTGCACTGCATGGGCAATACTTGGCCTCGTGCAAACCATTGCATACATCAAGCTACAAATGGTTGAGGCATAAAGAACCTTGGCCATATACTCCTTCTCAGCATCTGACTTAGGAGATTGCACATCAAAAAGTCTAAAGTGACTTACCAGAGGCACCCGAGCTGTCTTGGCATTCTGCATATTGAACCTTTCGAGAACATGTTCAATATACTTGGCTTGACTCAACTTCAAGATCCCTTAAATTATGTCCTTGATGATCTTCATCACAAGTATATGCTGATGCAGGAGCAAGTAATGAAAACGGTGGAACCGAGTAGTCTTCGTAGATGTCTTTTAATCATTAGTCTAAGTATTTGTTTACACAGTTTTTAGTGCCATTTTAGAAGTTCAAAAAGTCATTGAGTTGTTCAAAGAGTCTACCTATAATTAGTAGTCAAAGTCTTAGGCCTTATTAATTTTTATCATCTTGAAAATATAAGTTCTTTTAACCTATACTTGGAGGGGTGTTCCAAGTGGCCTATAAATTATATTGATATGAATGAATGAGATAGAGCTTTTGATGATTAATTAAATTGAGAGAGTCTCTTTATTCTTCCAATTACTTTGGTATTCTGCGGAATCAATAAAGTTATTGATGCCCTTAGTCCTGGTATTCTTAGTGAATCAACAGGTTTAAGGAAGGATTTTGATCTCCGGGTATTTGTGCGCGAATCAACGGACTCAAACTCGTGCTATATTTTAATTCTTCAAGCTTCCGCTACATCAGTTGGTATCAGAGCGACTATCCATTTATCCCTTTATCTTTCCCCATCTACCGAATCCGGCATCAGTTTCTGCTGCATCATATGCCTAGCTGCACCTAGATCCTTCATAGCAAACTTCATAACCAATTGTTACTTCAACCTATTGATCTCGTTAACACATGATCCCGATACAAGCATATCGTCTATTTAGAGCAATAAAACAACATAACTAGAATAAAACCTCTTGAAGTAACAACAGTGATCTGCATTGCACCTTTTGTAGCTGTTACGCTGTATGAAACCATCAAATTTCTTGTACCACTATCTGAGAGCTTGTTTTAACCCGTATGAACTCTTCTTGAGCATACACACCATCTCTTCCTTGCTTTCTCAATGAAGCCAACAGGCTGCTTCATGTAGATTTCTTCCTCCAAGTCACCATCAAGAAATGCAGTTTTCACATCCAACTGCTCAAGGTAGAGATTCTCTACAGCCCCTAAACTCAATACCACTCGAATGGTAATTAGCTTCACGATAGAGAAAAAATCTCTCTATAATCGATCCCCTCCTTCTGTTGAAAACCTTTCGCAACCAATCTGGCCTTTTACTTCTTCTTTGCATCACCTTCTTGCTTGATCCAATAGACCTAATTGTTGTGAAAACCTTTCTTTCCTACGGGAAACATAGCCAACTCCTAAGTCTCATTGGAGTAAATAGAATCCATCTCTTCTAACATCGTATTCTCCCACTAGGCTGACTTACTAACAGGGCTGGCCCTAGGTTAAAACCCAAGGTGCCTGGGCTTTAGCCCCACCAAAAAGGCTGTTTTTTAGGGGGGGCCAAATATGTTCGTCCAATGTAATAGTATATATCCAGAAAAGCCCATCTAAACATAAAATTAGAGTTCCAACAAGCATGCAATCAAAACAAAAGTTCAAAAAATGCAGTGGCATGGTTGTAAATTGCAGGATAAAATGGCTCATTTGAAAAAGGGTAAAAGCAACTTAGTCACCATTTTGGTAGAACTAAAAATCGATTCCAGGGGGTCTTTTCCTTCTGAAATTAAAATAACAGTGGTGCACAATGCACCAAGTGGATCTCAACCGTCGGCTGCCGTTTCCTGTTCCTTTTCATGTTTCTTACACTTTCTCTTTCCCCTTTGTCCCCCTGTAATTCTATAATCTGCTTCTTACTAATGTAGATGATCGAATTTTAATACCCCAAACCTTTGTGGTGTTTTTTTTTTTCCAAATTGACATTTTCTGTGCATATGTGGCATTAAACTAATGGTTAGCACATAGGACATGAGAGGACACACACACTTAATGAAATCCATAGATTTAATGAGAATTCACGCTAAACTTGAACTAAAATTATATAAACTTGAACTTAAACAAGACAAGAAATTCCAAACGGTAATGAAATGAGAATTTTCAAACTACAAAAGAACTAAATAACAACACTTACAACTTTATTAAAGAACAAAATGAGAGTGTACAATATCTAGAAATTTAGCTCTCAAAAACTTGAGGAAAAATACCAAAGGAATGGGTGTGGAAATGTAGCGAAAGAGTATTGGACCGAATAATGTCTCAAGATAACACAAAAACATGTTTTTATAGGCTCCCAACGACCAGAAGTAATGAGAGGACCAACTCAGCATTTTTCCTGCCGACACAGGGTAATACTAGTACCAGATAATAGAGGTACCGATACCAGTAGTGAAACGGGCATACTGATTGATGGGGTACTAGTACTGCTTAGACATTTGCTATTAGCAATTATAAAAGTGAGCTACTGCCTCTTGGGGTGCCGGTACCTCCATGATAGGTACCGGTACCAACGTGGAAATCTAGGCTACTGCCTTCTTGGTGATAGTCACTATCTATAATAGCAAGTGTATTGCTACCATGAGAAGTCAAGTAAAGTGTACCAACTTTGCTAGCATGAGTAACTACTATGGTACCGTCGGAGACTTTTCACGCGTCTCTTGTGAATGTAGAAGTATAACCAGCTACTCCAATCTACCCGACCGAAATAAGATTCCTCTTCAATTTCGAAACATGGTTGAAATCCTTCAAGCACCACTTGAACCCCAGCGTAGAAATTTGCACGTCTCCTCTTCCCACAATACTACAAGGCTAATCGTCGGCCAAGTATACTTTCCCAAAGTCGCCTGCTACATAGTTCTGCAAAACCTCCCTGTTAGCAGTCTCGTGGAATGAGACACCCGAGTCTATCACCCATGACTTGGCAATATTGTCCATTGAAAGAATAAGTGCATCCTACACGATGTGAGCCTCCTGCTCTCCATTTGTTGACACCCCATTTTGTCCCGTCGCTCCGGATTAATTGAAAAGGCCAACAATTCGAAGTTCGACGAGGCCGGACGCGTGAATAGAAATTTTTGCACTTCAGTTGATCTCACAAGAGTCAATTTTGGACATCGGCAACCTCGAATTGCAATGTACATGTCACTACATGTACAATGACATATCCTGGGACTTGATCGGACAACATTGACCATTTTTGGACAGCTCAAAATACACAAAGAGTACATGTGAAGTGGGGCCAAAGCCTTGAATCGCCGAAATATGGGAAAACGAGAATTCTGGACTGAGTGCCCAAAGGATCACATAGCAATTACTTTTGTAGCTGCACACATCACACATGGTGATGCCACGCCAATATAGCAAAAGCAGATTGAATTTGTCTCAGCCTTGGGGAGAGAAATTTTTGAATGGCGTGCCACCTCATTTACTCATGTGGGGGACGACATTTTTGGTGGACAAAAGGAGACCATGGGTCTCTGGCTTTTTTTTTTTTTTTTTTGGGGGAACGGATTCCAAAGAAAAAAACATTGGTCTAGGAAGAGAGAATAGGCTGAAGAAAATGTACGGAATTTTTCTTTTAGTTTTGTTTCTCATTTGTATCTTCCATCTTCCAGAGAGTTTTGTTATCCCTTTTGTTGGTCTTGCTCACATTTGAAAAGACAAGTTTTGTCTTTGTAGGTTTTACAGAAAACCAACGTAAGAAAAATAAAAGTCTTTAGTTTCTTTCGTTTTCTTTTCTAGGTTGTGTTAGTAAAATCTTCAAAAGCTTGGAAAAGCTGTTAGTTTTCGGCCAAAAAAAGATTTTGTGGGCAATAATGTTAGCATAGTTCACGATAGTAAAAAAAAATGTTGCTATCTTGGATTATGTTTTCATTTTGCTAAACATTGTCTTTCGCTCTCGTTGTAATTTCAGATTCCAGGTAATGTAAACGCCAACTTTCAATATAATTTATGTGTTGTTCATTTCAAATTATACAAAACAAAAAGAAAATGTGTAAATAATCTTCTCATGATAATAATGTTAGTACTTTGATATGAAACATGATTCGCGTGTATAATCCGCCAGGGCGTAGTTTCTCATTAGAAAGGCGTCCGCCTGCCCACCATTCTTCAAAGTTCTTACATTATTGTTTTTAACATTGCAATAGTGTTAGTACTTTAATATGAAAGCAGGATTCGCGTGTATAATCCGCCAGGGCGTAGTTTCTCATTAGAAAGGCGCCCGCCTGCCCACCATTCTTCAAAGTGCCAACATTGTTATCTCTTATACAAGCACTTGTTTTGTATCGTCCATTTATTATTGCACATATTTTGTCCTCCGCTGTGGTCTTCACATACGCTTTTCTAATTCGGAATCTGTTTGCATTGAATAGAGGATACCGACGCCGTCGAATTGAGTACACTGTCGTCGGTATCAAAAATGAGATTTGTACATATGTGCGAGTCTCATTTATCCAAGTCAATGCAAATCGGTTTTGATTTAATTTACTCTTGACATAGTCACCCGAAATCTATTTCAATGAATTGAGGATACCGACGCCGTCGAATTAAGTACACTGCCGTTGGTATAAAAAATGAGATTTGTACTTGTGTTCATGTCTCATTTAACCAGTTCAACGCAAATTAATTTTGGCATGTATGGTTGAATTGAAAGTATACATGGCAAAAGTAGGCTCTGCCATCTTGCCTTTTATACCCTCGGGTTCACCTATCGTTGTAAATATCGTTCACTTCAATTGTTTATTTCCCCGGCCAGGGATAATTTTAAAAAGAGTTAATTTTAGAAAATAAGTACCGAAAGGGCGATGTATGGTGCCTAACACCTTCCCTACTCGTAACAGTAAATCCCCGGACCCATCTCTGATTTCGCAGACCACAAACTCAAAGGGATTCATTTTAAATTGAAAAATAATTTTCTAAAGATGCTTTCATCAGAAAATATCTTTAGGGGTGACTTAACACACCTGAACTCTATGTTAAGTGGCGACTCTAATTTTCAATAAAAGTCACAGCTGTCAAACTCATTTTTCATAATATCGTCGCACAAAGTCAAGATCTTTTCTCACGCCGCAGCGAGAAAATTTCGGGGCGCGACACCATTATTTGTCTTTGGAGCTTTTTTTTTTTGGGTAAATTTGTCTTTGGAGCTTTGTAGACTGAAGGCATGTGACACAGCTACAGTTCCAACACTCACTTTTAATTCCCCTGACTTGTGATTTCCCACGATGCCCTTTTCCGTTACGAGACTTCGACCCATTTCTGTTCTAATTCTAACCCCCCTTGGCTAGACTTCATCCCTTCTGTTGCTCGAAACTTAGGGTTGAACCTAAACTGCCTGAACCTGAATGCTCAAATGAATTTCTTCTGACTTGCTCAGTCAAAATCAAACTAACAACCTCACTCAATTTCATTTTTTCCTTCCCAGGCAAGTTACTAACTTAAGTTACACACCCCTGCCAACTCTTTGGCAACTGAGATGGGATTAATAAGGCATGAGCCTCATTATCAAACTTAATATCGACAGACACAAGTTGATCTACAATCGTCTTGAACTCATTGAGATGTGACATGAAGGGACATCCTTATGTCATCTTTAGGTTGAATAGTTTTTGCATAAGATGTACCTTATTCGCAGTGACGGATCCAGGAATTCCATCTAGGGGGTCACCTTTCAAGCATAATTGGGAAAAAAAAATTCACAATCCATTCCAATAAAACTAGAAGAAAAAATGTTTAAACATTCTTCATTAAGTACATAATAGTTCAAAGTTAAGACATTCTAAAAGATTTCAAACATAAGTGTATAAAATTATAGATTCCTTCCTAAAACTTTTTACAATTGACCCCTACGGTTTACATCTTCTGAAAGTTTTGCATGATTGTATCGTTGTCAATGCCAGCAAACACGTCTCTTTCTATGTACACCACCAAACTATTGTTCAACCACATATCATTCATTCAGTTCCGCAGTCGATTCTTCACAATGGCCATCGCAGAAAATAATCTTTCAACAGTAGCAGTCACAACCGGTAAGATCAATGCCAAAGTCAATAACAAGTGAATTAAAGGATATAGTTTATCTCTCCCGGTCTCTACCATTTTCTTAGAAAGACCACTAAGTCCATTCAAGCTCGAAAAAGCATCATTCGATTGCACGTTAAAAATATATGAATCAAGTTAATCAGAAAGCACCATGACCTCTACCGGAGAAAACTCTTTTGGATAAAACTCGGCAAGACGAATCAATTTCTCCTTTGCAAAAGAAGATAAGGAGTTGGATGGATTTAAACATGCCACACAAAGTAACAACTCACAATTTGCCTTAGTGAAACGAGCATTTAGTTCTTGAAGTTGTGTATCCATAACTCTAACAAATACCTCGACGCGATAATGATGCAAGTGTGTAATTTGTTGTGGCTTTCGCTTGCCTTTCCCTTGAGCAACAAATGTATCATCCATGTTGGGGACATCAATTTCATTCTTTTCACAAAAGGAGGAAACGACAAGAAATAAATAATCTCACCCACTTTCCCTCATCCCTTGGAGCCTTCTTTTTGACGTTTGAACCAAATATATAGCATTCACAATATCTTGATCTTTCCTTTGCAGTGCTTGTGATAGCTCCAATGTAATAGCCAATATTGTTTTCATTAAGGGAAGACTGAGTACAAATTCAAATGACCGCATCACGTTCTGCAATAGCTGTGTTGCGGATCGTTGTTCTGAATGTGTACCATCCTCAATGATGATTTGAAGCACATCAATCACCGCTAGAAACATACTCATTAACCTTATTAAAGTACCAGAGTGCGAACCCCATTGTGTATCACCAGAACGTTTAAGATTGGTTTCTTGATTCAATCCTTTCCCACTTGAAAGCTCTCCAATATTAAGCGCCTCAACAACATTAGAGTATTGTATCTCCTTAAGAAGATCACAGCGCTTACATGATGCTCCAACAATATTCAGCACTTTTGTAACAATATAAAAGAGCATGGAAATATTCTCATGATTCTTTGCCACGGCCACAAGAGCTAATTTTAGTTGATGCGCAAAGCAATGCACATAATATGCAGATGCATTGAGACCATTGAACTCACCTTGCATGTTACGTGCACCATCGTAACCTTGCCCCCTTAATCTAGACATACTCAATCCAAGTTGACAAAATAAATTCTCCATCGCTTCCTTGAGTGAGAGAGCATTGGTATTTGCAACGTGCACAATGCCCATAGAACGCTCAATTACATTTCCCTGTTTGTCCACATAATGGATTGCAACTGCCATTTGCTCTTTGCTCTTTGATCGATATGTCCCAAGCTTCATCAACCAAAATAGAAAATGGTGAATCATCAAGATCTCTCACAATTGCTTTCATAGTTTCACATGCAGTCGCATGCTTGCGACCTTGGATTGTGTTGTGGATGGTATTTCCCCAATCCTAGGGCTAGACCGGCGATAGCATAATAACAGGTAAGACCGGGTCGAATCCACAGGGACTGAATGCGCCGTGCGTGATGGGTGATTTGCGAATGAGGGTTTTAGCCTTAAAGCGGCAAATTGAATTTGTGATTTGGTTGGTGGTATTCTCTCGACTTCGAGAACGACTCGGAAGATTTAATAAGACTAATTAAACTAAGGCAAAGTCTAAGGGATTTTAACGACCATGACTAGGGTTAATCCGTCCTCTCTTGGTAACCGGCTCGGGACATCGTCAAATGCCCCCGAACGGAAGATTTAAAATTTAAAACCATTTACTAGAAAAGGTGTTTAACAAAGATTAGGGTTTCTTGGTTCATTTGGCAAACGATTAAGTTGCCATCGCCTCAAGCATCCCACGTGCCAAGTAGTTAAACCCTTGGCTACGTGGGATTAAAGGGATTAACAAACCCAAGCTTTGGTACATTAAATAAAACCCTAAATCTTTGATAAACAAGAAATGTATACTTTTTGACGAGATAGATTGATTAAACTAGAGTCATGGAGTGTTAATCACCCCATGACTAAGCCTATTATTACTACTCACACATTATACTAGAAAACAAACCTAGAAATTTGAAGCAAACTAAGAACATGATTTATACTCGTAAAAACTTATTTTTAATGTTAATCCTAAGTTTTCCTACAATATTAAAGCTTGAGAAATCAACAAACAACAATTAAAAACTAGGGTTTTCTAAGGAAATGACTAAAAAAACATGAAAATGAAATACTTGATAGAAACGAAAATAAACTAGATTTATATAAAGATCTAAGTGCGAGGAACAAGTTTAATACACGACAAATTAACGGGAAATGAAAGGTGGAAGAAAAAAGAGGAGAGAAAATAAACTCTCTCCAATGGAAGAGAGGGGGGAGAGCAAAATAAAATGACTTAAAGTAAATGAAAGGTGGAAGAAAAGAGAGAAGAGAGAACCTATATACATCTTTTCTCTCTCCACTAAAATATCCCAAAAAGCTCTCACAAAGAACAAAAACATTCCAAAAGTGAAAAGTCCAAAAAGTGCTTCAAAATAGCTGGCCGGACATGATTGGATCGATCCACATGAAGGGTTGGATCGATCCAAATGGGTTCTATTGAGAATTTGGATGAGTTGGATCGATCCAGTTGTAAGAGTGGATCGATCCAAACTCCGTCTGTTTAGACAGATTTTTTACCCAACTTCGCGGGCACGCCCCGGCTTCGTCCGAACTCGGAATGAGGCGATTCTTGAACCATTGGAAAGCTCTATGAATCTACTTTCAAACCCAATTGACCTCATATTCATAGCCTTTGTATTTTGAGAGAAATAAGCATTTTTCTATCAGTGTGTCAAATTTCCTCGAGGCTCATAGCTCCATTTTCATGTTCCTTTGCTCCGGGCCTTCATTGGACCTTCCAAAACTCCTCGAATCGACTTCTAAGATTAGGTGAATGTCCTCCAAGGCATTGCGGGTTCTTGGGTACTTCCGAATACAACCGAGGATTATTTGGAGTTTTGGACACGCCTTTTAGCTCCTATTTTCTGAAACTCATAAAAAACATACCTCGCGCAAAATCAATTGTATAAGGCATAATTACGCAAGTGTGTGTGATAAAAATGAGCTAGATAAGCCCAGATATCTACAATATTAGGGGCTTATCACTGCACTTATAATATCCTTTTGAATATCAGGAGCAATCATCTTTAGATGGTGTGGACCTCTATCCAAAGTAACTTTGATTTCTTCATTATGGTTAGTAAGAAACTTCAAAAGTTCAAGAACATTACCTTGATTACCTGAATCTTTAGATTCATCATGTCCACAAAGTGCAAGTCCTTGTCTCAGGAGGAACCGAATACAATCAATCGATGCGTTCAAGCAGATTCGATAATCAATTCTAGCTTGATTTGATTGATTGTCGAACATTGTTTGAATATGTTGCCTTTGGTTTAACAAGTCCTGACATTTACCCCAAGCATAATTATGAGCACTATTAGGGCATCCCACATGTTTATAGAGTTTGTACTTCTTCCAATTTGTGAAACCCTCACAAACAAATGAATCACCGCCCGCTTGATCTCCAATTTTCTAGCTTGAAAAGATAACAACAAAGGCAAAATGCAGCATCTTTTGCCATGCCATACTCTAACCACGTAGAAAACTCACCAAACCATGCCTTCTTAAATCGTCTCATTTTATTTACAAATAGCCTCTGCGGAAAGTCATGGTCACGAGGTTGAAAGGGGCCTTTTTGCTAATAGTGTCTACGAATTTGGTCTTGCTCATTAGGATTATAATCATCAATTCGGGGTCGAAGTCCATGATCAGCCGGAAGGTTACCCAAGTTAATTTCCACACGACATTGTTTTGGTGGTCGAGAATTATCATCATCCTTTTGCGAATTAGGCACTTAAACCGGAAAATTGGGCACTTGATCCGACAAATTAAACACCTTTACTGCCAAATTAGGCACATGTGATGGCAAATTAGGCACTCCTACAGGTTTGTAGAATCTATTCATAACACTTACTTATAACTGTTAAGAGAAAAAAAAAATTCTACAATTACTCAATCACAAGTGACAAATCATAACAAGAACAAAATGTTTCAATTGACTGAACTGAAATTGAAATCAGTCACAACTCAACAAGAACAAAAAAATTCTCAAAATAAATTGAAAGCCCTAGCAAATCACAACAACTCAACAAGAACAAAATGTTTCAATTGACTGATAAAGAGGAATTACCGACTTACCGTGAGTTTGAAGAAGAGAAGAGAGGAAATCATTTGGCGTCCGAAGTAGGCAGATCACCTCTTTGTCTGATTGCCTCTTGGCTCTTCGTCTGATTGCCTTTGTAATTGTACGTCCGAAATGCTTTTGTGGAGATGGGAGAAATGCCTCTTCTTCTGATCATTTGTTTTGTAATACCAATAAGTGGTGGGCCAACAGACAACACTAACAGCCCATTCAATCAAAAGCAAAGCCCATTAATTTGTTTGGTCCTTTAAAAGAACAAGTCCATCAACAAATTCACTTTGGGCTTTGATTTGAGAGTGGAGACCCTTTTGATCTTTTATAGATTTTCAACTCCCAATATATATATATATATAGGGGCCGGTTCCCCTCACACTTAAAAAAACACAACACTCTTCCAGGCCCCCTTGTGCTGTTCTGAACTGTTGATCTTGTTTAAATGAGTAAAATAAAAGGTCCAGCAAAATTTCAACTCAATCGGATATCAATAAGTGCTTGATCCAAACGATTTTAAAAATACTAGTTCCTGTTATAGGTTTGGCAAAACTATTTGGATCAAGCACTTACCAATATTCGATTAAGCTGAATTTTTGCAGGACCCCCTATTTTACTCATTTAAACAAGATCAACGGTTCAGAATGTAACAGTGGGGCACAGAACAAAATCGTGTGTTTTTTCATGTGTTTTTCCGGCCCCATATATATATATATATATATTTATTTATTTATTTATTTCTGGAATTTCAAGGGGGGTCACGTGACCCCCCGTGACCTTTATGAATCCGCCCATGCTTATTCGCAACAGACGGTTGCACATACGTCTTTTTCAGTGCTTCTATAAGATCCTCCGTCGTTTTCTCCTTCAATATGTTGTGGGTGACTACCTTTTAGAGGGACAAGCGAATCAAACCGATAGCCTTCGTGTTAAGAACCTCCCAACCATCATCTGCTCCGGTCGCCTTTTGTCCCTTCGTTTTACCCTGCAACGGCCAGTAGAGATCCTTCTGATACAAATAGTCCTATATCTGCGTCATCCAAAATGCGAAATCCAAACCATCGAATCTATCAATTTTTCTTTAGAACCCATGGTTCCCACTGAAACCCTAGTTTGCTCGAACAACCTTCAATCGCAAAACTGTTGAACAACCTTACCGCAACCACAACTCTGATACCAGTTGTTAGCATTTTCCAACGAATTCAATCCACAATGCCTTGCGGGTCTTGAAAACTACAGTAAAAAAGATCGTAAAGCAAACAAAAACAGTGCATAATCGAAAGAAAAACGAAAGATGAAAGAGACACAGATATACGTGGAAAACATCAACGCGAGAAAAAACCACGGGAGACACACTAGTTCACTATAATTGAAGAATATGGAGTACAAGTCTTCTCTCTTTTCTCTCAGAAAAGTTTCCTCTCGCCTCCTCTTGTAAGACTTTTTACTGGTCATATTGGTTTGGATTGGAGGACAGTTGTAAGAAAATGACCAGTATTTAATTAAGTCTTTGATGTAGCTAATAACCCTCCTAAAATCTAAGTAAATTTGAGTTTAGCATATGTTAAAAGCCAAGTGATCGATGTTAGAATCTCCCTTTAATCTTCCATCTGATTACTTATCCTGATAATGAGAAATTGCTCTTTAATCTTTATCTTTGGAATAATTGATTACCAAGTCTTTTATCTTTGGAATAGCATTGGACGACTTGCAGAGTGACTCTTAATGAGTACGTTGTGACTGTTCGAAAAATAATGTAAATGTTTTTTCCCTTATTATGTGAAGCCAAGTTCCAAAACTATTTAATACAAAATGAATTAATTTCTGAAAAAATTACGCATCTCAGAGGATGAATGAAGAGTCCTTGTGAATTTCAGTACTGTCTCAGTTTTTTTTTGGTTGACAAATATTTTGGGGCTATCACAAAATGATATATTATCGATTAAGCTAACTTCTTATCTATTATGTGTTGCACATATATTCAGTTCAATAGTTTTGTTCTAACTTTCTAGACGACGACTTTCAATATCTTTAATGTTATTAGAAAGACTATCTCAATCCGTCTAATTCGGAGCTTCGAGGCCACCTTAAAACTCAACCAATCTGTTCGTTTTGATCTTGTGTGGGTTGACTAAGGATTGGGAAAAGCTCAACCTGTCCACATTCCACAATCCGTCTTGATTCAACCCGTGCACATCCCGAGCTAATTTATTTTACCCTACACTTTTTGCTTGTAATATTTCAGAAAACACAAACTATTGAAAATTCATTTATATGTCATTTAAAGAATTTGGTAATGTCTAACAAAAGGAGTTCACTACCCAACTACGTACAGTCGTACACCAATTAAGCAACTAACCATATTCTAAGGATCAGACCTATTCCGGCCCAGTCCAGTTGCTAGGCCTTCCTAGTGCAGGAAAACTTTTCTCAAGAAAAGCATGATAAAACCACCAGGGGGTGGCCCAGTGGTGGAGGCATCCGCCTCCCCCAGCTTTGTCCCAGGTTCGACTCCTGAAAGAGTTAAAGATCCGTTCCTGGACTCTGCTGGGGGGTGTGAAGCACTCCACCTGCGGTGCCCAGGTAGGTCCCCACCGGGGGTTGGGTTAAATCATTGTCACAACCCATTTGGTGGCCCAGGGTCGAGTCTGGCGCCGAGTGCGGTGAAGTCACACTGAAAGACCTTTTTTTTCCAGTTCAAAAAAAAAAGAAAAGCATGATAAAGTGAAACAAACAAAAAAGAAAATTCTAAGAAACTTCAAAAAATATTACTAGTTTACTTATTGAAAAAGCTAGTATAAAAATAAAATCCCTCAATGAATCTGAGGGAAAACTAATTGTGAAGTAAGAGATGTGGATCACAATTATTTTACTGATTTTTTATTTAAATTTTTCTTGTTAATTCAACATTATAAAAAACTATACATTGTCTTCCTTTTATTTTTAGAAGCAGAACGGACCTCAACTCCGTCCATGTGTGTGCATACCTAAGTTATTAAGAGGATTGTAATTGGTTGAAGCCGAAATAATTGTACAAGTAACATTTTTGGTTACGTAATGCGTGTATTCCTGTGATTACAATCCAATCGTGAAAATGCCTTCTTAAAAAGAGTGCAAATTTGTTCACTTATTCATAAGCTGCTTATTTTGACTTATTCTGTATTTTTGAAAAAATTTAAGAGTTTCGGTCAAAATTTTTTACTTTTCCGATTCCTCTCGTCGGCATGCGTATTCCGTGATTTGAAAACTAAAAATACAAAAAAAAAATTGAATAAGGACAAAAAAAAAAAGAAAAAAGCCACTTAACTTATTAAGCCAAAACAAGCCTTAGGCAGGCAGGGTGAACAAATTTGCACTATTGTGAAAACCTTTCTTAGTATCAAAAATAAAAATTCTTGAAAGTGAGAATTAATAGCCTAAGCATCCTAACGGATTATAGAGAGCAAAAGGTTCTATGAAAGATTGGCAAAACCTAATTTCGGGAAATCTCTGCTCCTGAATCCCTTTTCAATGGTCTATCTCTGCAGAAGCCAACCCAAATTACCCGATTTTCCTCGGCAGCAACATCAGAGTTGGCTTAGTGAAGAAACCCAAACAGATGATATTCTCTAAGACCAAACCATTCTCTTCTCTCTCTTCTTCTGCTTCTACTCATTTCAATCCACCCAAAGCTCCAACCTTGCAAACTCTTCTGAAAAGTGGTTTCACTCCAACCCTCAAAGATTTCAACCGCTTCCTTGTCTTTCTCTCCCAATCCCGCAAGTTCAAGCCACTTATTCACTTCTTCTCTCAGATGAACTCGAACCACATCAAAGGCAATGCTCATACCCACTCAATCTTCACCAGGGCTCTCCTCAATGACCGCAAATATGAAGAAGCAGAGGAATTCATTAAGACCCACATGGCGAAATCATCGGTATTGTTACAATTATCACATATAGTACCAATCACTTGTTAGAATATCGTGTTTGATTGTGATTGCGTGATTAACGATTTGGTTGCAATGTGGATGATTTTCTTCCATAGTTCATTACGATGATTCCTTTCTGTAGTTAGGCTCGCACTCGCTGTACAAATAGACATATTGTTACATAGTGTTGTTCACAATTTAGTACAATATCAATATACATTTTCTTTTTCCCTTGTTTCTGTTTCGACAGGTATCACGGCAAAATCGCATGTGGGACTGTCTAATTCAAGGCCTTTGTACTAACGGAAAGAACCCAGAAAAGGCTCTCTTGGTGTTGCGAGATTGCTTGTCTATTGATGGTATACTGCCTTCTTGTTTTACTTTTTGTACAGTGATACGTAGTTTTAGCTCTCGAGGCATGATGGGTAGCGCAATTGAAGTGTTGGAGATGATGACTGAGGAAAAAATCAAATACCCACTTGATAATTTTGTTTGTAGTTCATTAATTTCTGGGTTTTGTAGTATTGGAAAACCTGAACTTGCAGTTGATTTTTTTGAAAATGCTGAGAGTTCAGGTGAGTTACGGCCTAATGTCGTGACCTATACCGCACTTGTGATTGCTTATTGTAGATTGGGTAGATTTGTGGAGGTCAGTAACTTAGTTTCTAGGATGGAGGAGGAAGGAGTAGATTTTGATGTTGTATTCTATAGTAGTTTGATTCATGGGTATTTTATGGAAGGAGACCTTATGGGGGCATTGTGGAAGCATGGAGAAATGGTGGATAGAAAAATAGACTTGGATACCATTTGCTATACTATACTCTTAGATGGATTTTCAAAGGAAGTAAATGTGGTAAAGGCAGTGGGCCTTTTGAACAAAATGAAAAAGGATGGATGTACACCCAATTTGGTTACCTATACTGCGATCATATTGGGATTTTGCAAAATAGGGAAACTGGAGGAGGCTTTTGTAGTCCTTAAGATGGTGGAAGACTTGGGCACTAAAGTGGATGAATTCATGTATACGACTTTAATTGACGGAGCCTGTAGGATTGGTGATTTTGATTGTGTATTTAATCTGTTAGACAATATGGAGAAGAAGGGTATTAATCCGAGTATTGTTACATACAATACTGTGATTAATGGGTTGTGCAAAGCTGGGAGAACGGTCGATGCAGATGAGTACTCAAAGGGCGTACTTGCAGATGTTTGGACATACAGCACGTTGTTACATGGGTACGTTGAAGAAGATAATGCCATGGGGATGTTTGAAACAAAGAGGAGATTTGAAGCAGCCGACGTGCGTTTGGATGTTATTATGTGTAATGTCCTTATCAAAGCTCTGTTTATGATGGGATCGATGGAGGACGCTCTTGCACTTTATAAAGGGATGCCAGATATGGACTTGGTTGCAGATTCTGTTACTTATTGTACCATGATTGATGGATACTGTAGAGTTGGTAGGATTGGTGAGGCTCTTGAGATATTTGACGAATTTAGGGCGACATCAGTTTCTTCAGTTTCATGTTACAATTGTATTATTCATGGGCTCTGCAGGAATGGAATGGTGAGTGTGGCCTTGGAGGTGTTTATAGAACTTCATGAGAAAGGTTTTTCTTCTGATATTGGTATCCATAAGATGTTGATCAAGGCGCTTTTTGCAGAAAAAAGTGAAGGAGGAGTGTTTAATTTAATTTACAGGATTGAGAATTTGAGTGAAGTTTTTAATTCCATATGTAATGATGCTATTTGTTTCCTGTGCAAGAGAGGTTTCTTTCTTGCTGCCTATGATTTGTACATGTTGTTGCAGAGCAAAGGGTCAGTTATCGAAAACAAGTCCTACTATTCAATCATGAAGGCACTTAGGGGATATGGAAAAAGTTGGTCTAATTGCCCTCTTTTAAGTACCTTGGTGAAAAGGTTTGGCATAGTTGAACCAAGGGTAAGCAAGATTCTAGTAAATTACCTGTGTATAAAGGATGTTGACAATGCACTTAGGTTTCTTGATGTAGTTAACAACAAAATATGTACCACAACCTTTCCTGTTCATGTTATTAGAACACTTACCAGGGATGGAAGGGCTTTGGATGCATATAAACTTATCATTCGCGGAGAACAGAATCTTCCCATTATGAATGTAGGTGATTATTCCAAGGTGGTTGACAGCCTTTGCAAGGGAGGACATATGGATAAGGCATTAGATCTTTGTTCTTTTGCAAAAAGAAAAGGGATTGTATTAAGCATCATCACCTATAACAAAGTTATAAATGGATTGTGCCGACAAGGATGTTTTATTGAAGCATTTAGGCTATTCGATTCTTTGGAGAAAATTGGCGTCGTTCCTTCAGATATCACATATGCTACACTGATTGACAGTCTAACTAAGGAAGGGTATTTGCCAGATGCCAGGAAGTTATTTGACAGTATGGTCCTCAAAGGCTTGAATCCGAATACACGTGTTTACAACTCATTGATTGATATTTATTGCAAGCAAGGTAAAATTGAGGAAGCCTTGAAGCTTCTCCTTGAAATGGAGGTAAGGCAGCTTACGCCTGACAAATTTACTGTTTGCTGTCTGATTAATGGCTATTGCCGACAAGGTGATATGGAAGGTGCTCTTGAATTGTTTTTCGAATTCAAAAGGAAAGGCTTGCTACCTGATTTCTTGGGTTTCATGTATTTAATAAGAGGCCTATGTGCTAAAGGAAGGATGGAAGAGTGCCGAACTATATTAACACAGATGCTTCAGACTCAATCTGTCGTGGAATTGTTGAAGATAGCTGAAACTGAGGTTGGAACGGAATCCATTGAAAGTTTTCTCATCTCTTTATGCGATCAAGGAAATGTTCAAGAAGCCACTGTGATCCTCAATGAAGTTGGATCTATGTTTTTCCCTAATGGGAGGATGCTTGGTGCTTATGATGGATCAGAAAAGCTAAAGGACCTTTGTGAGGGGAGTGATATTGGTACAGTTGAATCCGAGTCTTTATTCTCCACTCAGGAATCTGATGAGAAATTTGGATTAAGCAATGTGGGGGCATTAGAGAACATGATGAAAGTAGATGGTAATCTAGAGAAAAAATCTGCATTGCCCAACTTTAGATCTTATTATGCCCTAATTGCTTCACTCTGTTCAAGAGGTGAGTTGGGGAAAGCTAATAAACTGGCAAGATTGCTGTCAAGTTCACGAGTTTGTTAGTTGACTTGAAATTTAGTGCCTTTGGTTTCGACTGCTCCCTGTGGGTTCATCTTGGTGGAGAGCAAACCAGGCAGGTCTCGCCTGCAGGTATGTTCTATGTGTCCTTTCATGTTCTACTTGTTTGTTACATTGATATCGATTTTGTCCTATCTAACATTAATATTGGTCTAGTGATCACATAATCATATCTTTGTAGAACTTCTTGCAGTTGGGCATGTTACCGACTATGAATCTCTTAAATTCACGCATGAGTCTCAGATTCTAAAGGTTCTATTTGCCTGTACATGACAAGAAGTAGTCAGTTAAATACAGTACAGTTAGACTTTGTATTGCAACTCAGTTAGTCTTTAGGATAGGAAACTACCCAGTCAGCTAATGGAACGGCACTCGGTTGCTCCAAAATTTTCTTCACAATGGATATCATTTTCTACCGTAGTGATGATTCTTGGGAGCTTTTGGCTACATTCTTGTTCTTTTCCAATGAAGAAAATATAAAATGGTTCCAAGCAGTGAACTATATCCACCATAGCTTACATCGATCTTTTGCTTCACTTCAGTCGTCCATGCACAATCGTTTAAACGGTTATGACAAAAATGTTACAAAGTTTGAAATTTGATATATCTGCCACCTTGAGCATTGTCATATGTCGATACAAAGTCATTGTTTCTAGATTCTTTCCATGTATGTTTTTTTTCGCTCTTTCGACTTTTAACTTGTTCTGGAGCCATCTTCAGTGGTTAATTTTGGTTTCTATATGTTCGTCCAGAACAGATTTGTGCGGACACCAATTATAAACCTTTTAGTTTCCAAAACTGTATTGTACAAATGTTTATAAATAGTCTTAAATTGGGTTAGGTGGGCAACATTGGAAATCATTTTGATTTGAGTGCAGTAAATGTATGTCCTCTTAAAAGTTGGAACCCCAAAATGAACGAAAAAAATGGGACAGAAGGACTAGACGCAGTATTTTTTTTATCTTCTAGTATTAATATCTAAGATTACTTAATGCATGTGTTGTTCTTGATAGTGTGTTCGCATTATGAAGAATAAGAAAAAGAAATATTGAATCCTTGGTTAATGGTTCTTTGACCTATCATTGTGGAATGTGTCAATTTCCA
Source organism: Vaccinium myrtillus (assembly GCA_016920895.1). Classification (NCBI taxonomy): domain Eukaryota; kingdom Viridiplantae; phylum Streptophyta; class Magnoliopsida; order Ericales; family Ericaceae; genus Vaccinium; species Vaccinium myrtillus. The sequence continues at coordinate 9,035,282 of CM029276.1, forward strand.
TCTCGCTGATAAAATATAAGCTCATATGTGTAAGAGCTTACTCTGATTATATGATCTACCAAATGTTTTACTAATCACTTATCAAAAAAAAATGATCTACCAAATGTTTTACTAATCGACATGGAAAGTTGTTAATGGTAGATAAAGTACCTAGGACAGATCACTGCGGTAGTATTATCAACTGGATGTTTTACTCTTTATCTGCTCCTAAAAATCTCTTTGCCAAAAAAGGTTCTGCTAATGATCACTAGCCCTGGTTTAAGCTAAACTAAGATCTTGTTTCTCACTCTCTTTGGTCCCATCTCTGATATCTGTAAATTCTAAATAGGAAATCAAAATTTGATCGGCTCTTGTTCATATGTTATGGATCTTTGTACTTTGGCTCTTTTCTTCGTTAATTCATTGACCAAGAATCCAAGATACAGCTTATCTGTTCTTATAGGGCTTTTGCAATACAAAGTTTTTGCTATAAAACTGCATTGTTTTCTTGCATCTCTGTGCTTTTCTCTTTGTGAGTAGTACACGTTTGTTTTTGGCTGTTTGATTTTTGGTTCAATTTATTTTAGAGATTTCAATGCCTTGTATTTTAGACTGATACTAAGGTTAGTCATTTCATTACATGCTCCTCGATTTTGCTGGTGTGCCACGTGAAGTTGTGACAAATCATTTGCATTTCCATCGACTTCATTTTGATTAGTAGGTTTGAGAATACCTACTTTTTCCATTTATAATCCATTTGGATGGAGGGGTTTGGTAAGAAATTTCTCATCAATTGTTTGGACTTATCAAGGACTGTCGAAGAGTGTGGTGTCAGTTACGGACACAATACCTTCTCGGTAGTGTCCTACTCCTTGTCTCCTTGATATTGATTGAAAGCTACTTGACAGTTCTTAAAGTGCATAATGGACGTTGGATTTTAACCTGAACTTGTGTAGCCGACCTTGTTTTTAACTGTTTTCTTGTTCAATTACGTGTATGGTGTGCCTATATTCTTCTAGGCATTGTTTTCGTGTTCTTTTCTTCATTCCCTTTTGAGTTGTATCTAAGGAACCCAATTCATTAGGGATGCAGTTGAGGGCACAGCAGTCAGATGCTTTCTGTATTGCTGACATCACTCAGTCTCTCCTGAGGAAGAGTAACAGCAACGGAGTGTTTTCTTCGAAAGACCAAGATATGTTTGCTTGACATACAAAGAGAAAAGGAAAGAAAGGTAAGTGTTACAAAGTACAGACCCAGTAGCTCCAAATAGTCATAATTGAAAGATGCTGCTTTCATACCAGGATGTTGCTTGTATCAGGTTGTTCAGGCAAAAGCTGCAGCATGAATCAATTCTTTCATTCTTTCATGGACTTTCAAGCTTCTGGCATTTGATCCATGGATCGCTAACCTTTGTGTTGGCTCAGTAATGGTGGGTTATTATCACACAGAAGGTTTATTTCCTGTTGTATGCCCATCTAGTTCCCACATAGAAACTTCAAACATCCCATTAGGTTCCATAGCTATATATTGGTGGGGAATATTGGAGCATTAGCTTCTATTCTAAATTTGTACTAGGTGTCTCGGTTTGCTATTGTTGACAAAGTTATTTCTTGAAGGTTCACCGTAAAAGGATCTTGGAGCCGGGGAAGCGTTTTTGATAGTTGTCATGCGACTTTCTGTACAAGGATCTATCTTGCAGGTGAATCAAGCTAATATTATGCAGAATAGATTTGAATACCAAATGCTTAAGTTATGTTGTCATGCAAATGGTCTTACTTGTTCAGAATGTAATTATTGGCATTGCTACGTACAAAGGAATTATGACCCGGTTGATGAAGTAAATTTGCCTCCACAAAATAGAGCAATGTCGCGGTCTCTGTGATGGTCAGTAACTAATTTCTCATTCATTTGTGACTATTTATCATTTGCTACCAAAGTGATTCCACAATAATTTTGTTATGGATCTTTCTACAGTCCGCCCAATAAAAACACTCTATTACCGGTAATAGAGTGTCTTAATGGGCGGACGGTAGATTTTGCCTTTTGTTATTACAATTGTAGAGGATGATACAGGTGATGCATTAGTGGTTGGAGATGATATCAACCTTGGATCTTTTGGTCGAAATTTGAGCACTAGACATGCTTGAGGATGAAGATATTGGCTCACGGATGGTCTCCTGAAGACTCAGGCGAAAAATAAAGCATTGCTCTCGCGATGTGACGTGATGTGATGAACTACCCTGTAATGTTTGTGTTATGCTATTTGAGGGTTTTATGTGTTGATAATTGCATTGTTGTTTTCACTTTTTTATTTTGAGAACAATGTGATGTGCTAAACCATTATGTTTCTGTTGCCGAACAAAAAAAAAAACCATTATGTTTCTGTTTGCTACTTGGGTTTTATGTTTTACACTTGTAACTTGTTTTATTTTATTATAAGCCTGGAGCATAGAGTGACACTTTAAGAGTTTAAGATTTAGTGTTATATTTATGATGCTTTAAGGAATTTTAGGGGATTTTAAGAAATTTTAGGGGAATTTAAGGGTTTTTTTTTTTTTGTAACTTAATAACTCCCAATTTTAGGGGATTCTTAGGGAAATTTTTTCAATGAATCAAAACCCCACGTTTTGTTGGATAAATAACCTAACAACATCGGTTAACAAAAAAGTAAGACATTTAACCCTCTAGAATTAGCCTAGTTATACACTTTAGTACACTTTCAACTCTGATCAAGAAGTCATATCTTTTGTTACTGTATTTCACTTGTATAGGGGTATTTGTTGGTTGATTATTTCTTCCCCTCTATGAATGTCATTCTTCTAGCTTGACAAATCTATGACAGTACAAAAAAAAAAAAGTACGACCGATACTCGGTCTTTCAGTCCTACCATTACCTGCAATTCACTTATGGATTTTCAATGCATATGTAAAACATTGGACTCTGTAGGTAGTAAGACTATTTGCAAATTCACATTTCCAACTTTTACAAAAGGTCAAAACAATTAACCTCACTGAGATGAAGTACCCAAAATTTCGGTAAAAAAAAAAAAAAAAAAACTACAATGGTAACATAAAGAAGCCCAAAATAGGGGGGAAAAATGAAGACTATTTTTCAGCCATCCCCAAGGCAGCAACAATAGCAACAGTATCTCGACTTCCAGCTGAATTCAAAATACACTCTTAACTGCTATGCCAGTTGCACACTGTGGGGGGGCATTCATTCCTTCTATGGTGAGGCGCTTTACAACATTTTAAGCTACACGAGAAATGAAGGTGATGAAGGGTCGAAGAGCAACAACTGGTCCGACCAAAGAATTGGAATGAAAATATTATCCCGTTCACAACATTGTGTAATTGGTGTAAAGTTGCATCAAGTTATCCAGAGATTCGGGCAAGAACTTCCTCGCAAACAAATAACATGGCCGTTGCATTCCGTTCCACAAGCATGGTTTGATCTGGATTTCTTTCTGCAGCACATGAAAAGATTGTTTTCAGACTTGCAAACTAAATACTCCTTCAAAAAATAACCAAATGTTCCAAGGGAACTTGAGTATGACTGGCCAGTCAAATACATACCCTTTCCTCACTTGTAACATGCACACTTTCATCAATTGCCTGCAATATAACACAAAGCAGACTGTCAATACTTTCGTCCATGAATCACGACAGAGTCTAAAATGATGTTTGATACTAGTATTTATAAGGGAAAGAAGAAAAGTACATCTATGTATCACTGTCCAGCTAATTCTGAGGAACGCGTGAAATTTTATCACATAGCGATCCTACTGTACTGTCTTTCAAAATTTAATGCAAATAAATTTATCCTCTGTATTTTTTTCAGTAATAAACCCTTTCGGACAAACCAACTATTTATTTCCTCTGGAAAAATTGATGTGGCAGAAAACATCGGACGGCTAATTTGGGATCAATATCCAGAATACCTACAGTATCAAGTGATGAATTGAAAGTAAGGATTTATGCAAAACAGAGAGAAGCACAGCCATACAGTGATATTTTTCAGGAGCTCGTAGGAAATATCTGGAGCCCGATATGATTTCGGATGCCACTTTGCTTCAGACCAATCAACATGTGTCACTGACCAGTTAGAAACGCCCTGTGGATCATGCATCTGAAAACAAATGGAAGTTCCTTTCAGTTTGAATTTTGAACATTGAAAAACAAAAAATTGAAGTCACAGAGTAACATGGGATAAATGCTCACACTGAAAAAGGTGGGCAGGTAATGTTCATCAGAATAGCAATTTCGACCATCCATACCCGGCTGCAAAAACCAAACACTTCAAATATCAGTACATTGTTGCTATGAACCTCATTCCCAAATTATAACTCCCAAGAACCTAGATAAATGGAAACACACATGAAAATTAAATACGGTGAATGAAAACCATCTTCCGATAAACAAAGATCCTCAACAGGTAATGAACAGGTTTCACGTCGAAACTACATTTGTCCAGTCCCAAACCAAATCTGAGCAAACCTATAAAATTAATAGACTATTTACTCTCCCCCAGTCCCCAAAATTAATAGACTGGTGGAAAGACACTTGCGTTCAAGTTTTCCAGACTGGGCTGAATGGTCTCAAACAGATTATTCTCAAACTAATTTTAAAGCAATTACGCAAGGGTAATCATGAGAATCATGGAGGAAAAAACTTATATCTACCCAATATTGGAAACCCCTTCCCCTTGTATGAGGGCTTGGGACTGGCCTCACTGATATAACATTGCCGGAATTATCTCAATCAATGTCATTTCACAATCCATGCTCAAGCATCACAACCACATGCACTAGGAGTCTGGAATTTGACGTACATAGATTGTTGGAATCCATCCGCTATCACAAAAGAAAAGGGACAATCCCAAGTTCCAATATTCTCAGTCAGATCTTGCAAGTAGGAGTCCATGAAAACAAATGCAACTGAAAGGTTTCAGCTTCTATTAAGTCGATACTGTGTCTACCATAAAAGGTTTTGGCTTCCACTTTCACAAAATATTGTAAGATGACTGAAGATTGATAATTGACTCATGGACGTGATTAAAAATAGCTAGCAAGTGAATGGAAAAAATATAATTTCAGAATAAATATTTTAACTTCAAAATCAAGAATGTACAAGCAAGTCAATTCCCAAAAACTTTTTAACATCAATGTGGGACAGAAGATTAGCAACTATAATTAAGCAGTAACACTCAATCGAAAGGAGAGATCTACAAAACCTAATTTTTTGTGCTTAAGTAAGAAAAGAGAGAGAAGGCGGGGAAAAGAATAACGGTTGATGTTTACATTCCTGTATGATCCAGGTCAATTGCAATATGTTCCAACTAAACCACAGGTACAATTAATAATATTTCTTATACTTTCTTTCTTTGGTTGTCGATATGCAACATGTGTTGTTAAGTTTCATGTTATGTGCAGAAACACCGGTGCAAACACATGTTGTCACCATGTAACGTGGCGTAAACATACATGTCTTGGTCCACAGAGTGTCCGACATGAATATGGCGATCTCTAGGAGTGTCGGTCTACTCAGCAATATGTGTTACATATCCCAGAACTTATACTTAATTGTTACAATTAAAAATTGATGCACAATTCAGAAAAAAATGATTCTGATTATCAATATGACAAGCATATACCAAACTATGAACAATGAATTTTTGTTCGTGTACTAAATGACATAATGGAAATATTTAAAGTGAAAAACAAACTAAAAACCAAAACTACAGAAAAGCAGAAGACCAAGAGTGGATGAAAATTTTTACGAGCCTAGATAACAAAAATGCAGCAGAGACTTAATGCAATGGTTGTATGATAATAGTTGAAATGCATAACAAAACCAAATCCTGAACTAAACCAACCATCACGACCATGCAAACATAACTAAAAGCACCATGTTTTAAGAACTGAACCACCTTGCAATAGTCTCGGAACTTCGAGTAGTAAAGATTGTCAGCCAAGACTATGACTGCATGCTGGCGCTTCAAGGTGAACCACTGCAGAAACACAATATCAGAACCAAATCAGAATGGGGTAGTTCAGAATTGTACACAGTCAACTTATATATTTTTATCAACTAGAACATAATTGAAGTTGCGTAAGGTCCGAAAAAACAAAAGAAGAAGACAACCTCGACCATTCAATTAATGACCTACAGACATCTGACACAAGTTTTTTATTCCAAACCCGAAGTCCAGTGTGTTTGTGTCATGATAGTTTAAAAGTGTTTCCACTTTCAATTCCTGTTCAGTGTTCACGTTAACTAGTAAAGTAGTAATCTTTCAACATGGTGATAGTGCCATATACTAGTTTTTACAGCTTGATAGATCCTGCATATCCTCCACATCAAATGTGACAAATGTACCTGTGCACCCTTCCGAAAGTCATTCTTCTCAACTTCAGGTAGCATATGCTCCGAGTACCTGCCGCTCCCATGTGGACCAGGATCCTCAAAGCTGGACAGAATAAGATGCATGCATCAGTAAAACCATACAAACTCAGATGCATCAGATACAAACATTTTCATAGCATTTATTTTGTGTGTACGTGGGCAGTTATAGAAGTTCTGAAAAAAAAAGAACAATTGAAAGAGCCTTCTACAAATGCAAATAACAAGGCATAGCACTCACCAATCGACGAAGCTGATGTTTGTGTACATCAGATAATTGAACACATAATCAAAATCATGCAAGGGTATACAACTGCGTGCAAGAAAGTTAAATCAGAATTTTTTGGGTAAAAATTCAGTAAACAAAATATTAATAAGATGACATATCATGTGGCACCTATCAGAAAGTAACACAAAGTGCTGGTTGTCAGTATCTTTGAGTGCATTTGCCAACAGGCGTTTCTCTGCATCGACCATTGATATCTTTCCCCACACTACCTGCACATGAAATCAACACAATCTCATTGTTAAGCTCATACAAAGACAATGGTGCTAATAACAAGTACAAAAGCTGCAGCAGAAATAGAAACCACGTACATGAGAACTTATATATGTTAATGACAACTTTATTCTTACTGATTTAATCATCCATTGGGCACATGGGCAAAGAAAGTTTGCAATACTTTTAGAAAAGAGTGGAATTCCTTTTCTTATATCTACTATCAAGGTCAATTGACGAGATTATTCTTTTGACTATAACTCTACACTCGTGAATTAAATGACACCATGGGATCAATTAGTATGGTTCCCCACCGAGAGAGAGAGAGAGAGAGAGAGAGAGAGAGAGAGAGAGAGAGAGAGAGAGAGAGAGAGAGGGGGTACAATATGATTGTTTATACAGAAAAGACTGACTCATACGTCATAACAATGTAACCCTGAAATAAGGAAATTCTAACCGTCCATGTCATAAAAATAAGAATTGGATCAACCAAACTTTGTCAAAACACTAGGAGTTTGAATGTCCTATGTTGGGGGTAACGAATAATACATATGACCTTGGCAATAAGAAGACAGACCTTGTCACTACGAATCTGTCGGTTGATGAAGTAGCGGCTAAAATGAACTGGTTTGTCTTTAGATGCGTGTACATAGATGGAGAATCTCCCCTCATGGCCCTGCCAAAGTACATGAACAATGTTAATAAGACCCAACTTAACAGTCTGCATAGTGGCTTCCTCAAAAAATGAAAACAATGGCAGATGCAAAAGAAAACCATGTTTATCGAACAAGTACGATTAGTCTAAAGTATCAGATATAACCAATCCCAATCAAATCAGGTTTCCATACGAGCTATTTCGAAATAAAAGCGCACGCCGCCTGGACTCGGAAGTTAGAATAATTGCAGCCACATACCTACTTTTGAACAAAAGAAAATAACAATAAAAATGAAAGTGGTTCACTTTTAGCAACCCCAATTTCAAGTAAGTTCCATTTCAAAAAGCAATGAAAAGGGTTAATGAAAACCCCCCAAAAAAGCAAAGACGAGGAATTCAATATCTAACGCTTTTTTGTATAATGCAAAAAATTGATGGAAAATTACACACGGAGCAGGAATCTGATACTTCAGCATAGAAAAGAAAGGCACTTGCCTGTGAATAGTGACTGACTAGGGATTGGGTTCTTGACGACGCCCTCTCAACTAGAGAATGAGAGCTTGACAAATTGGCTTAAAAAAACCTATGTATTCTTTCGACTTACTGTTCCAAGTTTTACATCGCTCGCAGCCCGCCAAGCATGTCCTCAGTGTATCCGAGAAAAAATACCATAACACGACAAAAGAACATCTTTTGGGGGGGCGTGTAAGACCCATGATGATGACATGTACATGCCATTGCCCTAGACATGTTAGACACAGATACGTGGGGCAAGAAGAATTATCATTTTTTCCTAGCTCATAATGATACAAGATAGACATAATACAAAGAGCAAACATCAACGTTGACAAACAAACGCAGACAATTGTCTATCGGAATCATGACTGTAAGATTGCTCATTTCTTTATTTTTCAGAACAGAAATAGTTAAATGATTGCCCCGCTTGAAATTTTCTTACGTAGTTAAATCACATGTATTCAATAAACTACAGTCATGAGACTCATGACCCATACAGTAAATATGTTATCATGGGTACCTTATCGACCATACTATTCAACACAATGGTTCCATGAATCCATCTAACACAAACCCAAAAAACCTACAACCAAAAAACCTACCACCTATTTATCTTCATACAAAACCATGCTCCAAGGAACTGCCAATTACCAGAGGATGCAACAATTTTCAAGAACCTCGACTTCACCATCTAGAGCATGGATTTTGATAAAACCTTGTTCACTCCACAGTGTGAAACTAGTTAGAACATTGTTTCAGTGGAGAGAGAAAGTCGTTGACAATGGATTTGAAATCTCTAAAACGCATGAATCCCAAAGCAACAACGAAAAGTTACAAAGTAGCTGAAATTTTCCAAAGTAACTCAAACTCGTTACGAAGTACATAAATACACATACATATATACCTATGTGCATTTACACACACACACACACACACAGATAAATGTAGTTGACATCAATCTAAAGATTGTTCCTATATTAATCTAAAAATGAGCAATAAGCAAAATAATGTTCTTGCAACATATATACTTTTACCCAAGGTTCTCACAACTCTAGACTCTTCTTTGTGCCCTCGTTATCCAACATTGCTGCAACTCCATGCAACTATGGACATCGAACAATAAGGTACATTCTATGGGCACTTTAAACACAATCTTTCACATAAACGCTAACAACAACAAATAGTGTTATTTACAAGATACACAACAAAATAAAAAAACTTGAAATTATAACTCTCTACTTGAAGACGACTAAAAAAAAAAAAGGAAAAAGGAAAAAAACTCACAAGAACAGTTGTTGATAACAGTTATATTGAAAAGAGGATGCAATATAGTAGCTAATGCAAGTACTGTATAAGAAATATCTTACATGAAAGAACATATCCCACAGCTTCTCGAAAGGTAATGCTCCAGGGGTCAAAAACAAGAAAGCGATTTTTGGGGTTTTTGTTGGAAATGGAGGTGTATTCAAAATATCCTTCATCACAATACGAGCAGCGATTTCTTCATCAGTAAACTCCCTAGCAGGAGCAGGTGGCAGCCAGTGGGTAAAGCCGTTGCACCCATTAGAAGAGAAAACATAACAGGCAGAAGAGTTGTGGGGTGGATATATATAAGCACATATCAAGAATATGCTGACCAACGAAACCAAGACAATAATCCATGTTGGCTTCTTTATGTGGCTACGGTGACGATGCATAGGCAATATTTTGATGTCTTTCATGTTCAGACGCCACACCTTTGCTGACTTCATAGAAAACAACACATAACAGCTTGACCTCAAAATTATCTATATGCGTTCCAGCATTTCCTTCCAGCAACTCTTTACCAAGTGAAAATACGTAAAACCCGTAACCGACTTCAAGAAACTGGATTTAAGAGGAATCTTGATCTGCAAGCAGAGAAAAGTATATTAGTAGGGCCTAAAACAGTAAAAAGTACCTTTATCTCGGCAATGTCACTGCAATGAGACCACAGACAGGCCGGACTTGATGGACATCTAAACATACATATAGCCACTTGAAAACCAAGAGGAGAGGGCAAAAAGGAGATGACTAATTTCCGCCTTAACAATGCCTGAACGCATTTGCCATAGGACTCACTACTCAGAAATGAATGAATTTTCAACAATATAATAGATACAGAAGTATATCAAAAGCGAGTTCTAAGGAGTAGCATCAGAAACCCGGTACCGCTGGAGACTAGGGATAACTAAGCACCAAAAGTGGCATAAATAGTAAGTGTGGCCAACAAATGCCGGCTCTTTTTAGTTATCAAAACATGAATTTTATCACTAGGCATCTCAAAACACATGATCCAGTCATTGATTCAGAATCACCCACACAATAGCTACAACCTAACAGCATAGACCTTAGTGAAGTCATAAAGCTTCACCAAATAAGAACATTAGTTGGAACAGGGGGCACCCAATTCCAATCCTGATGTCTCTTAGATCTTAAACGCATTCAATATGGAACTGAAGATTTACCAAAGCCCCAAGTGTAATGAAACAACCCCTGAGCGAAAGAAATATTGTGGAACTCCAATGAATAATATGTGGCAAAAAAAAAAGAGGCGAATATAAACCAATTAAAGATAAAGAAATTCTTCTCTATAAACTTTTTGGTTTCCCAACCAACAAAACCAACTGATATCTAGTGCCCAGAACATTCTTGATAAAGGTTGCAAGTTTCAACAAAAGTCAAAACTATCCATCTACACTAAAGCTACCAAAACCCAACTTTCATCATGGTCAAGCCACCCATCACACTTCTTTCAAAATCCCATATCAACTTCGCATAGTTCAAAACACATACATGTACCCATATATATACTCTTAAATGTAGAAGTTTTTATCACATCCAATGTGCCCTCCATTGTCGAATTTAGTCAAACACAAAAGCGTATATCTTTTTCTAACCTTCCAAACAAAGTTTATTACTGAAAGACATACCTACTCTAAAACTAGGTCTATTCAGATTTTCTGTTTTCTACAAGTGGTAAACTCTATCGAAAAGGCATCAAGGGATGCCACCCATTTACAAAAAAAAAGCGAGGAACATCAAGAAAAGGCCAGATAATAAAAGGACCTGTACACCACTAAAAACTCCCAAGAAAATCTTTACGTGTCAAAGAATTGATCCAGTGTAGGGTTACAGATTTAAAATCGCAGGTACCCAGAGAAGTCAAAGACCAAATAACAAAAAGGGGAAACAAAATTCAGCATATTCCAAATCTTTATAAGTAAGGTATTCAATTCACCACACAAATACAAATTCATCTGTCCATACGCATACATATGTACCTCTCTCTCTCTCTCTCTAATGAGAATGAGACTTGATACCTGATTTACAACGGATGGATCTCTACGGATCAGGAACTCGAGTGTGTTTGAGATCTAGGGCAGAAGAGGGAAGAAGACGCACAGGGAGGAGAGAGAAAGCGAGTAGAGATAGAAAGACTAATCTTGGTGTATGTATACACAGAAATGTGACCAAATAATTATATATATATCTACAAACAATTGGGTAAAACTAGCTGAAGACGATTCGTCTGTCTGTCTCTATGCTCTTTCTTCTCTGATACATATAAATCTCTCTCTCTCTCTCTCTCTCTCTCTCTCTCTCTCTAGGAATTCTTTCTCTCTCTCTGCGTGTGGATGAGTTGGGAAGGAGGAATGGAGGGGGGTGCTGAAAACAGTGAGTCGTCGTTTATATTGGTCTCTCTCTCTCCGTTCCAAACGAGAGATCACTTTTTCAGCCGGCGAATTGAATTCAATTCAATTCAATTTACATTTTAGCTTAAGTTTCCACTATTCGGTATTTAGGTAATTTTTAATAGTAAGTTATTAAATTAATTGATGCATACAAGTTATTTTAATAGTAAGTAATTTTTAACTTGTAGTCCGAGAACACTAAGAATATCGATAATCGTAGTATTGGTCCGCTTTGTAGTCCGAAAAACTGCTTTGTAGTCCGAAAAACTCTATGTTGTTGCTTAAATAAACCAACTGGTTTATTTTTTTGTTCTTATTCAATTTTTTTTTTTGCATTTGTTAATTCTGCGTCGATTTTTTTTTTTGTTTATTGGTTCGTCTCGAAGAGAGGAATCTAAAAATTATAAAATTATTAACCAAACTTAATTTTTTATGAATAAAGACAAAAAAAATCCAATACAAAAATTTGTTTTGTGAACTTTCTTAAAAATTGACCTAATTTTATATTTTTTAAATTTCTCTCGTTGAGATGAAGCAATAAAAAAAAAATCGACACAAAATTAACAAATGCAATTTTTTTTTAATAAAGACAAAAAAAAACAAAAAAATTGGTTTATTTAGCCAAAACAACCAAAAATAGTGTTTGTCTGGCTTGGCAGTACGCGTCTTTGAACCTATGAGTCTGTATGTTCTTTGTAGTTGCTCATCTTAGATTTCAACAGTTTTGATTCATTCCTCTATTTGTAATGAAATTTTTGCCTTGTGAAATGCGTTAACTATTGATCGGGAAAAGAAAATAATCCTAATGGAAACTCAGCGGTAGTCTACAAAATGAAATATATATATGTGCTAATATTTTTCTAATTCTTGAACAAATTGTGGTCCGAAAGGAGGACCACAAAGCCCCAAAATAGAATTGGACACTGATAAAATTGGACAGGATCATTGTCCCAATTTTTTTCAGCCGGCGAATTGAATTTTACAGTATTATTTTTTTTTTGACACATAAAATAAAGAAAATATATATGAGCTGCTGTTTACTAATAAATAATACGCGTAATATATGAGCCCATACGCGTGTGAATTCTCGAGACCCATACGTGACTGCAGAGTGAGTCCAATTCTGTTCTGGCAAGTGTCATTCAATTCCTTCAATGTTCTTTTTCAAGTGTCATTCACATTCCTTCAATCCTTCTTTTTCTTCTAGGTCTTGTTTGTTAGGGAATTCATATGGGATGGGATGGGATTTGGATTTATCCTCATCCGTACGGGGTAAAATCCCATGTTTGGTTGGGATTTGAGATTTGAGTTTGAAGCCAAAAATCTCATCCCCAAAGACTATCCCGTTTGGGTGGGACACAAACACCTTTATCCCGTCGACAATGAATTTTTCTCATCCATTGATATCCTGAGCAATATCCCAAGGATTTCATATCTCACTCATTTCCCATGGGATTTCATATCCCATCCATTTATCTCCGGCCAAACAAACGAGGCCTAACTTTGCTACATACACACAACAATTTCAAAGACTCCTTCCAAATACGCCATGCCATATTGTGATGTCCTGTAATGTAGTATTTTTGACGATTCGAATCGTTTATTTGTAGTTTTAGACGTCTGAATTGTTCATGTAAAAATTCAGGTTGATTGTATATCAATACAGTTTTTATTCAAATCAATTGCATAAAAAAAAGAATTGATTTTTCTCAATGAAATATAACACTTTGAGATTGCTATCAATGTCCGATCAACGTAATTTGGTTATGTTTTGGAAAGGCGTGTGTAAGTAGAATTACTTTTTTTTAAATTATTGCCCGTCATTGCCCTTGGTTGTTCCAGCGTAGTGCCAAACTAGAGCCTTATTTCTCTTTTGCTTTTCTATTACGAACGGTAAAAGAATACAAATATCTAAATTACAAACGATACATAAGTCCACAATTATAACCAGCTCGAGCTGCCCAATCCCAACTCACCTGACCTCTCCTATCAAATTATACAAGGGTGGCCAATTAAGAAAACCCTATCTTATGTGCTTCTTTAATTTATTATTACTTTAATATAAATTTTTTTCCTATATTGCAATTGTTAAGTTTCACAAACTCCCCAATTATAAACGGGGAATACTATTTGCATCCCCCTTTTCTCATTGTGTGACATTGAAAATTTCATGCTTTATCTTTTTGTCACAACTCACACCTTCAAATTCTATTGGCAACAAATTTTTAGCTAAATACAACTTATTATATTGACAATCATTCATTTGCTAAATAGAATTAACCCACAATTTGCTAAATACAACTCTAAGAAAAACTCAAACTTTCCCAACTTACCCTTCTTAAGAAAAACTCAATTTCTTTCTTAACACCCCCCACCCTACAACCCTCCCCTCCCTCCGCAACCCCCTCCTTTCAACTCCATCACCAACACCACTGCCACAGCCATAGAACTCCATCTCCACCACCACCAGGGAGCTCCATCACCCTTTCTTTTCACTCTTTCTCTACTCTACCACCCCTTTCTACCACTTCACCGTTCACCACCACCAACACCACCACTTGAAAAAATTCGACTAGTCAGTCCCAACATTGTTGGATTTTAAAATATAAAAGTTGCATTTATATTCATTTAAAAAAATGAAAGGCGTACATATTTTCGGATTTAAAAATATGAAAGTTAAACATATTTTTGAATTTTAATATCGAAAAGATTTTTCAAGCATGCATTGGACCAATTTCGAATATAAACATTAGAAAATATGTACAACTTTCATTTTTTAATTTCGGGACAGACAATTGAATATTTTCGGATGGTGGTGTTGCCGATGGTGAGCGGTGGTGTTGCCGATGGTGAGCGGTGGTGTGATGGGAAGGGGTGGTTAGAGAGAGAGTGACGGGAGGAGTGATGGAGCTCGCTAGTCGTGGTGGAGATGGAGTTCGCTAGCAGCATCAGTGGTGATGGAGCTTGCTAGTGGTGGTGGTGCTAGAGTTCGCTCATGGTGGTGGTTGTGATGGAACTTGGTGGTGGTGGTGGTGGACCTAAACAATTATTAGGGTTTGTAGTATAGAGGAGAGAAGAAAATGTAGGTTGTACTGTAGAGAGAGTTTAAGAGATGAAATACTCAGTACATATGATCATGATGATATTTTTTAGGGTCTTGCTATTGGGCTCACAGTAAGTATTGTTGTGCGGCGGGCCCCCTAAGAATCCAACCGTAACCCAAGATTGTCGATGGCCATGATAGTGAAGAAGTAGCAAACCAAACATATGCGAAATCAAAAGGAGAAACCAAACCAAAAGCATAAACAAATAGGGAGACTTGTTCAAAAGTCCTAGGCAAAGAATTTGTAACCCCATTAATCCACCAAACAAGTTTATAACCTATCCAGTCCTAATGTTGAAATCTTTTCTTTTTTTTTTCTTTTTTTTTTTTTTACCAAAAAAAAAAGTTTGTACCTCTAGGAAAGTGCCAAAAAAGTTTGTACCCTATGAAAGTGCCTAAAATCCTAGGGTACCCTATGAAAGTGCCTAAAAACCCTAGGGTACCCTATGAAAGTGCCTAAAACACTAAAACCCTATAATAGGAAAGTGCACCCTAAAACCTAAACTCTAGGGTACCCTTTGAAAGTACCAAAATTTAAAAAAAAAAAAATTTGGACCTTAGACCTTGTAAAACTTTAACATGGACTAAATGGGTCAATAAGTCCCCACTCTGGACCGTAGAACAATTAACCGAAACAAATAAGAGAGACACCGAGATTTACGTGGTTCGGCTTATGGATGTAAACCTACTCCACGGGGCAAGCAAACGAGAGATGATTCCACTATGTGAAGAGAACAATGCTCCGAAGAGCTACAATGGTGACAAACAAAACAAACTCTCACAAAGAGTCACTCACCAACCCAATTACAAGTTCTCTCACCAAAACCCAATTGGAATATCTCACCGAACAAATTCTCTCTCATCAAGTCTCACAAAACCACTAGGGTTTTAACCAAGAGACGCAAAACAAAGATCTTCTCAAGCCCACCAAGGAGGGGCAGCCAAAGAACCATGAAGATCTAACCAAGAACCCTAATTTTCATATGAGACCCCCTAGGGGCCTCTCAAAGGGATGCACTCAATCAGTCCAAAACCCTAATGGAGAGAGTAAGGCTATATTTATAGCCTCAGAATCCTTCCTAAAGCCAATACTTACCTAAACAAATATCCTTGCACCCCAAGATATAAACCCACAAAGAAACAAATCTTTAGGAAGTTCAAACGAAAACATAATCAAAACAAATCGGCTCCAAACGCGCAAAACCGGACCCGCTGGTCCGGACCAGGCTTTGGTGGTCCTGACCAGACATGCTGCACCCAAAACTGACCAATCTGATTCGGTGGTCTAGATCAACGTTTTGGTGGTCCGGACCAAGGGTACATCGAGTTGCAAATTTGTCCAGAATTCTCCGAAATTGCTTGGTCCGGACCAACCATGCTGTGAACACCAAAATCGAGCCGAAATTCCAACAAGTATAACAAAAAAACATGCATTTCAGTGCATCTTTAAACTTTATATATCTATACTTTTGCACACTTTTCATATATTTCAACACATTTTTTAAACATTAACATAAGTCCATTGGACCTATTTTAGCATTTTCCTATTTTTTATTTTAAATTATTTGAATTTAAGATTGCCAATAGAATTGGCCTAAAATTTATGGCACAAACTGCAACCATTTTCAATGAGGAGTGAAGGTAGGGACGGAGTCAAGATTTTATCTTTGTGGTGGTGAAATATATGTGTTGAAAAAATTTAGTGGTGGCAAATCTATACTATAATTGAGGGATAATTTTTTATTTTTTATATAATAATTACATTTTTTGAAAATCTTGTGGTGGCGGCCGCCATCACTTATCCCTTTCTGACTCCATCCTTTGAGTGAAAGGCGGGCGGATGCCATTCAGATACCCCTCAAAATTTACCACTAGAGTACCGCTAAAAAAATTTACCTCAAAATATAAAGGGAATTGATAATCACACTCCAAAAATTGATGCAGACACTCCAAGCTACAATGATTTTCCAAAACCACCATTTTGCAAGTTTCAATTTTACTTCAGGCACTCCTAAAGTTTTTTACTCTCAATTTTACTTCAGGCGCTCCTAAAATTTTTAACTCTTCTCCTCTGCCTCTTCTGTTAACGAAAGAAGAAAAAATGGACGCACACCCATACCCTAACCTGTAATAAAAACTCTATTGTGAATTGGGTGCTGTAGATCGAGGATTCAAGCTCGAAAGGTAGTTTTTTTTAGTTCTTTTCTTATGATTTTGTCGGGATTAAGTTATGATTGTGTGGGTTTTATGTATTTTAAGAATGGCGTGGTTCGGCTTAAAATTTTCGCCTAAAAAATTTCGCCGTCATTCCTTCACAAATCCAGAAGAGAGGGGAACCAAACAGGGAAAAAAACATTGATGCCCTTCAATACATCACCACCACTACCACTACAAGCATAAATGTTTCAGATCTGAAAGCTGGTTCAAGCTCGTGATTATTTTTATTTATTTTTTTAGTAGATTCTCCACGTCGAAACTTACCTTGGTATTCTGATATAAGGTTTCCTTGTTCTAGCTGTAAATTTGTTATGTATATTTTTGAAGTTTTTCTAACCCAACTCTCTCTAACCTAACTTCTCTCATAAGCCCCTTTTTTTCCAACCGGCCTCTCAGCTAGCCGTTGCTAGTCAGGGGGAGGCCGGGCGCCTCACGCCAGTCTCTTGAACACCGGCTCCCCTCCCTTCCCCCAGTTTTTTTTATTTTATTTTCTAAGCGTTTTGATTAATCTCTCTCCCCCAATCCATCCAGCCGCTGCGCCGATCGTTGATTTCTCCTGCTCCGATCTAACATGCAACAGTAGATTTGCATAGCTATGGACTATGATTGCTTCTGTCTTTACCATTTGGACTGCTCATGTTAATTTCTGGAAAACAATTACCATTTGGATTGCTAATGTTAATTGCTTCCGACTTTTTCCGTTTGGTTTTGGTTCAATATTCTGTTTGGAGTGCCTTAGTAAATGAGGAGATAATTTGGGGGTGGAGTGTCTCTAGTAATTTTTATATTTTCAAAAGGATAGTTTTGTAACTTCATTATATTTTGGAGTGCCTGCATAAAAAAAGGGAGCCCCAAAATCAGCTCCCAATATAAATCATGACCCTATAACTTTTTAAACGTTCTTTTTGTCCTCTTTTTATCTATTCTTTGACTATTCCTATAAAATACCATATCGTGCACTCCAAGTGATCTTACATCGTATAAAAGTGTTTTTTTTTTTTTTTTTGCTTTGTTCCGGAAGAAACAGCATATATGAAAGTTTCGGTTACGTTTTACTCCATCCGTCCGGATTTGTAAGTCCATTTTCGGCATTTATGTCATGTTTTAAATTGTTTATATTTTTTCAATTTATAATGAGTTTCATGATTTTAAAAATTTTGTATAATAGAGATTCATATTGAAACATATTATGTATAATTTTTTAACGAGTGTGAAATAGTTTAACGGGTGTGAAATAGTAAAAATTAGTTTCAAAAAAACCAAAATAGTAAAAATAGACAAACAAAACGGACAAATGGATTAATGGTCCTGGACATGGATTGAAAAATTAGAAAACTGTATCTTGCGGAAATATGGATTTTCAAAAAGAACTTTCATAAACTGGGTTTGATGGAATTTAATCAATAAATATATATACTATATATATAAATATAATATTGGGATAAGAATTATAATTAAACATATTATTCTTAATTTTATATCCTAAATATCTGAATGTGGTTAAAAAGTATTAAACTGTAATTAACATATTGTAATAGGTGAATGTGGTATAACTTGTAATTAACAATTGTAATTTTGCTTGCACGTATATTAACTACTCCCGGACTTTGGTTAGTGAAGAAGACTTTTGTTTGTTTACTCGCTTTATAGTATGTCAAGTTTACATATTTTTACTACTGCTAGTAGTTTACTCTCTTGAATGTGAATCTCTTTGAATCATTTTGAAACAATGTTGTTGGTGACTTGGTGTTGGTTATTAAAACTTAAAAGTTACTAATGAATTTGTTCCAAAAGTTACAATGAGAATGTGAATGTGGAATATATATTTTTATTTTGTGAAATGTTATAATCCGTGGATAAACCGTGAACCGAACCGTGATTTTTTTGATTGTTTCGAAACCGGACCGTAGACTTTTGGTTTGGACACGGATTGCCTTACATTGGACCGTAGATTTTTGGTTCGGTCCTCGGATTCATACCAATCCGCACCAAACCGGACCATTGACACCCCTAGTAAAAATAGACAAACAAAACGGACAAATGGAGGTAATACGTATAAAGATTACTGTATCTTGCGGAAATATGGTTGAAACGAAGCTTTCAGGAACTGGGTTTGATGGAGGACGCCATGATTTGAGCCGCGACCATTGAACTAATCCATGATGTGTACTTGGTCAAATAATGAATATCTGAAATTCTGTATTACAATCAAGTAAAAAACAAATAATGATATCTCAAGGTTTTTACAGTAAAATTTTTTTGGTACCGAATGGGTATCACGTGTCCATGCCGAGCACGATATCGGCCGTCAAAAAGTTTTTGGATGACCCAGATTGATTCCCTCTCTCTCCTCTCACCCGGCCACTCTCTCTCCTCTTCTGGACCGTTGGATCGCGCTTTGAACGGCTGAACCCACCCCGCACTGAAAAATTTCTGTCTCGTGTTTGCAGTAATTAAAGTAAGATCTCCTAATCTATTTATCCATTTTTGATGTTCTTGTTAATTTTTAGCTACTTTTATATTTTAATATAGATATCAAAAAATTTGCACCATGCATGAATTTTGTTTGATAGTTCTCGATTAGTTCTATTATGTAAAACTTTTCAAAATCGTCAGAAACAATAATAGTGTGAATCAAAAAATAGTGTGAACGTCAAAGAATGAACAAATAATATACTTTTTCTATTGATTCAAAGTCATTCCAATTTTTTTTTTTTGAGGATACTGTTCCGAGTCACGTAGGCTGAGTTTCACTATAGTATTTTTCGCAATTTCCGTATTTTTGACGGTATTTTTCATAAATCATTCTCCTTATATACATCACAATAATATCATTCAGCAGAGACACGACTCACTTTTAATTGCAATAGAAAAATATAGTAAACTGTATTTTTAGTAGAAATTCAGCCTCTAAGAAAAAGTCTTTCCAGCAACCAATCAGAGACAACAATAGGCCAAGGAAGTGAAAGACAGGCCGTCCCGTGCATAACACAGCTCAATTGGAGCGCGTAGACCAAGCTAACTGAAAATTGATACCTGGAATATTCCGTTTGTGGAGCTTATATACACCCGTATCGCAGTGGATAATGTTAAAGACACATACCTTTAGAAACAGCAGACATTTTTACGAAATTTTTTTGGGTGCCGGGCGGGCACTATGTGAGACGTGGACGTGCCCGAGCACCCATTCTTATTCCCTCACCCTCCTCTCTCTCTCTCTCTCTCTCTCTCTCTCTCTCTCTCTTTTTCTTAAATCCGGATCGTCCAAAAGTGTTTTGGACGAATGAGATGGGTGCTTGGGCACGGTCATTCTTAAAGACCGATGATATTTTTAGTCATCGGTGAATTTATTTCAGTGGTGGCTCCAGAAATTTTAGACAGGGTATTCAAAAATCGACGTAAGACTAACAAATTTAAAAAAAAAAAAATTTGAACAAGGACAAACGAAAAAACCAGTTTGGTTTTTTAGCCGAAGAAGACCTTAGAACATATCTAGAGTTTTAAATCTGTATGAGCAATTAGCAGGGTAGCCAAAGGAAAAGAGAACCTAGTGGACATTGGATATATACTAAGGCTGTATTTCAGTAGATGAAAAAACAAATAAAAAATGACCTTTTTTGGGGGTATACGGATCACGAAGCAATCAACAAGAAGGTTAGATACTTATATCAGCACAAAATAACCCTAAGAGATTGAAGGGTTAGGTTTGTAATAAATGGTATATGATGGTAAAAGGGCATGTAAGTAATTGTGGAAGCAAAAAAGATGAGAGTTTTGGCAGTAACATTTTTGGTTTTGGCGGCAACACTTTTGGTTTTGGCATTATCAGTAGCCTATACCTAATCAATTTAGAAAAGAGGAACAAATATGACGGTAAATATTTGTTGTGAGATAAATATACTCCAGTCTTATAGTTGCTTTGACTAAATAGCCTGATTTATTTATTTTTTTAATGAAACGGCCAAGTTAACATTTTAAACAAATGAACGATTCTGATTATGAAGTCGAGAGAATAAAAGAGCCCGAAAAGAAAGTTCCTTGCCTTCCGAGGTCGGCACATGATTGATCAATCTTCTATTTCATTGTGTTTTGGTGCTTACGCACACATTTTCGTGTAGTTTTACACACTCCCATATTTTATTGAGGAATACTTGTTATTTTGGCCTAATAATTAAATTGATTTTTTTTTCAAATTTGAATAATCCGGCTCAATTATTAGGCCAAAACAACTTCGTCTCCTTTGGTTCATTTATACTATGTTGGACATTTCGAAACATATAACGTAACTACGTATTCTCACAAACCTATCAATATTACGTGTTGACAGTGCCGGCCCCGAGGTTTGGGTTGCCCAACCCCAACTCCTAGTTTGGTTGCCCACTTAATATTAGGTCATAATTTTTTTTAAAAATATACAAGTAAAAAAATTACAAAATTTGTAAGTCATTTCAGTCTTTTTAGAGACCCCAAACAAACTTCTAATGTTGAACTCCCTACATCTTTAAGATTTTTTTTTTAAAGAAAATTACTACAAAATTACAAAAAAATTAAATTAAAAGGATATAAAAGATAAACGGAAAAAGATATATTTGTACGAGTTTTTTTTTTATTTAAGAAACTATCCTCGTATTTTAACTATGATTAGTGTGAAAAACTTATAAATCGTTACATCGCTCAATTTTTTCTTCAATTTTCCACCATTGGGATAATTATCTTTATTCAAATGTAAGAACATATCACTTGTAGAATATTGTTGTGTTTGTTAAATACAAAATTTCTTACAGAATAATTGAGTAATGTGATTTTTTTTAATATTCATTGGCCAGTAAAAAAACAAAAAGTTTAAAATCACATTTAAAATGTACACCCATTTACACAAACACATACATAAATATGTGCGGCTCATACATACGATACCTTTTGTATGGTCTCATAAATTTATGGGAGTATTTGTGTATTTGAGTGTTGCTTTAGACTTGTAGGGGAAAAAATGGAATAGAGAAAGTTGATAAATAAAAATAAAATAAGGGAAAGAGGTCCACTGTAGAGAGAAGCAAAAAAAATTAGTTCAAGAATGTGACCACAAAGATTCGAACCCAGCTCACGCTGAGTATTAACACCATCTGCAAACCACACAGACCAGCATACCGTAAGTTACATTTTGGAACCTTTTTTTAGTACTTATATATAACTTACGAAATTTTTATATTTTTTGTTGCCCCGGCCAGGGGGTTGCCCAAGCCCGGAGGCTTGCGGGGCTTACGCCAGGGCCGGCCCTACGTGTTGATATGAACGTGATACATGACATGTCTTCCAAAAATTGATAGATAGAATGGGGACGAAGGAAGTAATATTGGATTATTAGGTCCCGTTCTACTAATGGATTATTGTTTTTTTTTTTCCCTTTTAGTTAAAACTATTTATCCCGTGATTACATATTATTATAGGCCCCGTTTCACTAATGGATAGTATTTTTTTTTTTTTTTTTTTGGTTTTTAACGTTTTACAAAACATGTCATTCTCTTCACACAGATCAACTAAAAATGGAAAAAAAAAATCCAAAAAATCAACTTACGACACGATTTTTTATAACTTGAAGTGAACAGTCCTTCTGAGAAGTTGAGAAATTCAAACCTCAAAGTAATAGTATAATCTGAAAGTTCTAACTTCAATAAAATTTCTTTTTAAAAAAATGCATGTCTCGGAGACTTTTTTTGGTCAAAAGCCGACTTAAAATTAATTTGAAACTAAGCGTAATTGATTATCATCTAAGAATTTTTGTTGTTGTTATTGAAAAGTCAGTGACAATGACTACCTCACATTTCATAGCACCTTTCTAGTTTTATTTTGTAATTAAAAATAAATCGTCTGCTATTTTTCATGTATAAATTATCTTTTGATGATATGACTACAAATATAGGATTGCGTCAATTCTATAAGGGCAAGAGAACGTCGCACAAATAAAAATAAACAAGTAATCGAAAAGACAAGACAATGATATATGTGGTTTCGACTTAAGCTAATCGCTTAGTCCGTATTCTACGGGGTGATGAGGGGTTTCACTATGATGAAAGAGAATCAAGATTACAATGGAGGTTACCTTATGTGTTCCTTTTATAGTACAAGGCAACATAGAATATTAGAAAACCCTAAAAAAAAATGTGGGAAATCGCGTGTTTCTTCGTGTTCGACTGTTTGGACGGGAATTGCAGAGTTCTCAGACCGATCAAAACCTGCTATGGCCACCTTTCAAAACTTTTTGTCCAGACGGCCCTGACCACTGTCCAGACGGATTCTTCAGAATCTTCTCCCAAGTTCGTGAAACAGGTATTTGACAAATTCTTCTTGGTGTATAGATTATCTCTCCGGACTGTCGAGACCAAAAGTTTGACAATCTTGATAGTAAATTAAGCAGTCAAAGTTGAAACAATATTCATAATAAAAATGTGGTAGAACTATTTTTCCAGTTTCATTTTGGCTAAAGAATTCCTTTATGCCTATGATTTCAAATTAATTTTTGATTGGAGATTATGGTTATCAGAAATTAATGGCCATATTTTTAGTTTTGAGGCAATTTTTAGAGTACGATATAGTACGGTCCATATTTTTAATTAGGAAAATATAGACCCAAACATCCTATCGTTTGGAAGAGATTAAGGCGTGGTTTGGCTAATTTGAAAAAAAACTGGTTTTTTGGTTTTTTTTTTTTCGTTTTGTCCTTATTCATAAAAAATTTGCATTTGTTAGTTTTCGGTTGATTTTTTGTAGTTTTTGGATTGTCTCGACGAGAGGAATCTAAAAAATATAAAATTATTAGCCAAACTTATAGTTTTGTGAATAAAGATGAAAAATAATACAAAAAATTGGTTTATTTTGGTTTATTTTCGGCTTTATTCAAAAAACTATTACTTTTGACCATAATTTTATACTCTTTGGATTCGTCTCGACAAGATAAATCTAGAAACCACAAATGCAATTTTTTTTTGAATAAACACAGAGAAAAAAAAACCCAAAAACCAGTTTTTTTAATTTAGCCAAACCACGCCTAAGACTCATAGTTCCGCAATGGGTTGCCTTCATTTGATCGGATCGGGAAAAGATTAATCCAAGGTGCACATAAACTGACCCGAATACCTTGACCTTCAACAAACAAAAAATTCAAAACGGTAAAACTAAGGGGACAGATGCACGTGTACAGACGGCGTCACCGACGCCGTCGTGGGTCTCATCCGGTCGATCCGAGCCGTTCATCTTTCTCAAAATCAAATTCCGAGTGGGCCTCCCGAGAATCAAGGCAATCAGACGGATGTATGAGCTCGATCCAAAATCACCCCATTTCATTCAAAAAATGCACGTAGCAGCGTTCAATTCAAAATGGGAAAACTGAAATCAATGAATGATGCTAAATTTGGAGAAATGATACGCCGACAACGGATAGCCACAACAAGAAACAACGGCCCCAAACGACGTCGTTTTGGGCCTTAACCATTAAAAAAAATTCCTCCAGATCAAAATTTGATTCTCCCCCGTTCATCTTCATCCTCTCTAACAAAAGAGACAAAGGAGCTCTCCCATCATCCGACCCGACGAACCGCCACCACCGCCGCCGACAACCGCCAATCACTTCCGTCATCGGCCAAGGGCCCTCAAAATCAAATTCGAGCCGCCGACACCGCCATGGAAGAAGGAGCCGACAAAAAGCTTTGGACTGCAATACTATACAAATAATGCTTCGCATCCGCTGATTGGAGGCGTTGAATGGTGAGATCGCCATGGATAGTCACAAAATCACTCCCATTTCATTCTTCATTCAAAAATGCACGTAGCAGCGTTCAATTCAAAATGGGAAAATCTGAGACTGAAATGAAATCAATGAATGATGCTAAATTTGTGATGCACGGGAAGATATAATGAAGTCAATGACGTCAATGATTTTAAGAATGATCAGATTTGTGGCTTAAAATTTCTCAACCTAACATTTGGATTTGACATTATTAAAAAGAGAAACAGCCAACGGTCCTTAAAAGTGTAAAAGTACAATACACGGCCTCCCTATCCAGGAAAATTTCAAAAAAGCCCCTAAATTTTCAGCCAATTCTAAAAAAAAAAATACATGGATTTTAGCCGTCAACAAAACAACAACAAAAACCCCTGCCGTACCATTCTGTCAATTTATTTTTTGTTGGAATATAAAGTTCAGGTGTGGTTTTGTTGACGGCTGAAGTCCAGGTGTTTTTCAACAATTGCCTGAAAGTTTAGGGGCTTTTGAAATTTTCCTTCCCCATTAACCCATTTTGAATTAGAAAATGATTTTTGCAGTTCACATTTTCGGAATGCATTTGAGAAAAAAATAGAGTGCAAAATTTATTTTTCCTTGTATTTTGTATTTTGGCTATTTGGCATCTCATTGCGTAATAGATTACGTCAAAATATATTACTATTACCAATGAAATAGAGAATTCAAAATCCGAAAATCACCACTATAAAGAAGCTTTTCAAATTATGATTATATTTTCTCTCAGAATGCTTTTGCAAAATCTATTCTGCATTCAAAATTATATATTTCTCTGGGTAATCGAGAAAATAAATGTTCTTATTCATTCTTGCTCTTAGGTAATTGTATTGTTATTATTTAAATTCTCCTTCATTCTGTAAACTGTTTTTTGGAAGAAAAAATTCGAGGAAATTCTTGTTATTGACCACTAATTTTTAATATTCCTATGCATAAAACAAGAATCCCCCGGGAAAAGGCTAATTTGGATTATCTTTTATAGGTCAATAGACTCAATACCACGTACACGACTTGACTTAAAAATAGTACTAATAAGCACATGCAGACTGCATTATAATTATTGGCAAAGCTCAAGCCCGTTCCACTAACTCAAAAAGCCTAAAAATCAGTTTATTGCTATTTTCGAGGCATGTCATTTTTTCATAATATATCGCATAAAAACCGTGAAAAATTACCCCTTAGTGGAACACCAAGAAGGGGTTACTTATGGAAAATTATTCTTTGTTCTTGA
This sequence comes from Vaccinium myrtillus, assembly GCA_016920895.1. Classification (NCBI taxonomy): domain Eukaryota; kingdom Viridiplantae; phylum Streptophyta; class Magnoliopsida; order Ericales; family Ericaceae; genus Vaccinium; species Vaccinium myrtillus. The sequence goes on from CM029276.1 coordinate 9,061,389, forward strand.
GCACCGCCACATGGTGTTTCAGCTGGAGCCTTCTCCACCACACATTTGTGTGGATTCCACCATCGAATTTATGTCTCATATACAATTGTGTGGTGAAAAAGGACTATAGAGAAGTGGTGGAGTTAGGATTGTAGCCCGAGGGGGGCGACTTAATATATGCATCCCTATCTAAACATGTACTTAGTATAGTTTAGAGTTTTTGTTTTCCAATATAATACATTTTTACATTGAAATTATTCTAGGCTAATGCAATAAAACTATATGAATCATTTTGCTTAATTTATTTAGCCTACAATAACACTCACATGCTTATTTTTTAATTTATGAAAGAAACAGAGATATGACAATGTAAAAAAAAAAAAAAAGCTATTTTTTTATTAAATCAAACCAAAATTATTAAACTAACCTCTCACACTAATAATATCAATAATATCAAAAAATTACATATCATATTCTTAGATTTTTTAACCCAATTTTTTTTAAGGAGCCGGGGTCCCGCCCGGCCCAAATGTAGCTCCGACAATGCTCTATAGCACCATGTGGCAGTGCTCTAAGAGCACTCAATAATCACTCGATCGGTACTCATTGGATCAATGGAGACTAAAAAAGATTTAAGGGGGAAGACTTTATAAAATGTAATTAGTAACGAGGACATGTGAATTTAGATCTAAAATAGGAGCACTTGCCATGCAGTCAGGGATCAGTTTCTACAACGTGAGGTTATTCCAAAAATCGCCATTGCTAGCTAAGCCATGTGCAATTAGTGATCAGGTTAAGCATATAATTAACTCTGCTAATTACTATTCCAACCTACGTATACCATCATTAACATTCTTATAATCACAATTATAATTTAATTAAGCACCCCACATTGTAGGTAATCCAAATTAGGGTTAGTTCAAATGTGAAGAATAAAATTCTTCGGGATATCTTTCTCAAGCGAAAAACTTGTGGAAAATTACCGTGATATATTTATCAGAAAGGGAGCGCTGTAAATATAATAGTAGCATGAATATGTGATATACGCAAAGTTAGAGCCACTTTCTCGGGGTCGTCCGACTTGCAAAAATGTTGAAGAATATATATGTCAAAGTTTTACCTCAAGGTCCTTTTTAAAATTTCAAGTTGTACAAAATGCATGAACATGGCTTTAAGTATTTGATTTCCATATCATGCCTAAAAAATGTTGTACAAAATATATGATTTCACTGGCCAAAAATTCTGTGATATATTTTATGTACGCATGACCATGCCACTAAGGCATGGCTGAGGTGGTCAACAGAGGCGTGCCAAGTAATAGACATAATTAATTAAGAGGTTAGGCCAATTCAAAACCAGCCTCTTAGATACCTATTTATATAAGTCCACCAAACAATTTGACCCAGAGACCAAAAAAATAGTACTAATTAGGCTGTTTGGACTGTTCATTTTGTGTAGGAATTTATGAATGAAAAAAGAATGGTGTAGAGACATAGGAGTACATATTCAAACATATTTATTAAGTTCCCTATAAATTGTGGGTACGGGCTTCTGTAGTGAGGGGCTCACTACAGGGTTACAGTGAGCCCATCCGGTAGTCCATCACATCTCAGTAATGAACGTTCGGATTTTAATCCAAACAATGAACGGCTTGGATAATTTGGAGCTTGTTCTGCCTTCACCTGGGCTTCCAAAGATTAGTAAAGGCGTGCATAAGTTTATCGAGGCATTCTGAGCTATAAAAATAAGGTTGAGCTGTGTGAGAAGTCATTTTCCCAACCCATAAATGAAGAATAACTAGCGGATGCCCGTGCTTTAAAGGCTGATTGAAATATAATACATTTCTAAATTTAAGCTATCCGCTCAACCCGACTCCCATACCCATCAAATGTAATCTAAATAGAGCATCAGTTGCAATTTTTAGTCATTTGCAATTTTTAGTCATTAGTTGCAATTTAAGCTATCCGCTCAACCCGACTCCCATACCTATCTGTTTCTTCTAATGGCATGAACAAGATTCATCTAAATGCAGCTCAGGCTTCTCGGTCAATAAGCAAGATCTTGGATGAAGATTATTTGGGGGATGATGATGAGATCATTAGCAATTTATTTTTCTGTTGCAACTTAATTTTGTCGATAGTGGTGTTTGGGTGCTTTGGTTGGGCTTTGTTTTGGTCTTTTGGTTTAGGCTTTTCTTTTCGGATTGTGTTTTCTTGTTGGGGGTTTGGTTGGCTCCTTGCCAACATCCGGTTATTCTTTCCCTTTTGGTTCTTAGCTGCAGGTGTCTTGATGCCTCGTTGCTTGGATCCCTTAATCTTTGTAATTCGTTTTCAAAGGTTATAAAATTTTGCTTTTCAAAAAAAAAAAGCTTTCATAAAAGGCAACATTATATAACGATACAATGGCTAAAAAAGTGAGGAGAAAGAGGGTAGATATTATTAGGAGAATATTCTATGTATCTCTTTAAAAAAAATGATCCGACGACTACAAAATTAGCATGATAATATGATCGGACGGCCATGGGTGCTATTTTGTTTATATGCATAAATATTTTTGTACAAAATCGCTCTGCTTTATAATATAGTTACAGATGTTACCATTTGAAGCTTTTCATAATTTAGCTTCATGTCATCTGCTAATAATCATTGAACCTTAAAAATCCAATATAAGAGAGAGGGGCCGGTTGGGAGAATCTTTTAAGTTGGTACGGAATATCGAATCATGTGACATGTTTCGATCACTTTGAAGTTAAAAAAATGTAAGTATATAAAAAAATGTACGAATATATAGTTCTCATTTTTTTATTGTTAACAACTCAGATGTCCGAGCCGGTTTATGTCCATCGCACACCTTAACTAATCTTGATGACCTAATTCCACCACCTTCTTGCGGGAGCCCAATTAGAACCGGAGTAAAGCTCCGTATGAACTAGTCCCGAAAGAGCTGATAGCACCGGAAATGTTTTGAATCTAACACCTTTAGAATGAAGTATATCTCTAAAGTCCGAGATCTTGACCACCAGGCCAACCCGTTCTGGTTGAGTTCTCACTTCTTTTAAAGCAATAACAAAAGGAAAATTGTTTCACATCTATTGTTCTCTCTCTAAGTCTCAAATCATTCCTCATTGCAACATTATTCTCAATTATTGTCAAGCAAAAAGTTTCTTGGTACCCCAGATTTCAAAACACAAGCTTTTGGTACCCTTTTCATGAAACATGACTCCTATAAGCAAAACTGAGGGGGTGTTCCGCAAAGAGTGTTTTTAAAATAAATTGACTTTTCAAGATTTTTTATGTGATGTATTGCAAGAGAATGATCTGTTTTGATTTTTGGAAAAAAAAAAATTTTTTTGTTAGTGGAACACCAATCATAGAGAACTTCAATTCTCCTTTATATTAATTTGAAATTTAGCAATTGAATTTTTTTTTATTTAATTCTTCAGGTCCACTTATTTTGTTTCTTCTAATTCAATAGTGGACAAATCTTCGTTCTCACATATAACATGATCCTCCCATTTTTGAGAAAGTAAAAAAGGTATCCAATGGATTTTTCTTTTTAAAAATGTTAAAGCAAATCTGCCTTGCTGAAATTAGTGTGTAATTCTCCCCTGGCATCAAAATATGAGTACATACACTTTCCAACTCTCGTAAGCTAAAACTGGACTGAGTTGTGGTAATCTGGCGTTCGAGTCTATCGAAAAACGTCGAACCCATTAAACCCACTTCGGTTGTTAACCCACTAATTTACCTACTAGCTCCCCACCAATGTACTATAAAATTGGACCGTTTTCTGATGTTGTCTTTTAAACCAAATAGTGCATGCTTCATTTTAAAAACCAAAATATTACAAATGCAATTTAACCATCATTGGAGGCACAACACAAGTCAGTAAAAATATAAAGAAATCATTATATTGTTATCTCATGGTGCTTTACTGCTTTTCCTCATGAAAAAAATGGATACGTGTGACCCAAACGAAGCGTCTATGGGTGCACCACACACACGTACCCAAATGCAAGCATCCTACACCCGTCCACTATTCGCATGAATAGTTTATTTCAAATCCGGAACGTCGAAAATGCTTTTGGACTGTTGAGATGCGTTGGTGTGCACCTGGGTACTCGAGTGTGGTGTACCCGTATCATTTTTGGTGACTCAAATCCAAATGGTTTTCCGCTCATAACTTGAGATTTTCTTACCATGCTTGGGCTCATGCCATGTTCGTTTTGCCAAAACCAAGAAAACCAATAATTGGGCCACAAATCCTCAGCATCAGGCCAAGCCCAACAAGTTAAACATTTAGTGGGTCCCAACAGGCTGAAATCCGGGCCAAGAATACCTTGTAAATAATCATATTGATTGGATATCGAAAAGTACAAGATCAAAGATTCATTTGTATGAGAACAACGAGCTAGTCCGAGATCCCTAAGTCTGGAACTCATAGTTCTGGATCAAATTTTCATGATCCGATTTGATCCGAACCGTCCAATGTGTTCAAAAGGTGTTTTTAATGATCCACGCGGGAAATCATAAAAAAAATAATACCGGGAAGGGCTTGATCCAAACAGTTTTTCGCAAAACTGTAAATATACAATTTTTGCTAAAAACTGCTTGGATCAAGCTCTTCCCGGTATTTATTTTTTTGCATATTTCCCTTGCAGACCTTGGAAAATACCTTTTGAACACATTGGACGGCTCGAATCATGCAAAAATATCTTTTAAAACCTTCAAAACACCCAAAAACCTTCAATCCGAGATCCTTGATTGGATCACCGGTGCTCACTTTATATTCTAGATTTCAGATTTTAAAAAGCTAGGAATAAACTTCCAGACTACTTAGAATCTAAATATTGATCCAAAAAATACCCCAAACCTAGCTTCTCCAGAATATGAATATATTTTCTATTTTAACACCTAGAAATCTGTAGATTCTCAAAATCTAAGAATTTTTAACAAACACTTATAACAACTGTTTTAAAAACTAAAATCTGCTCATAGATTTTTTCACAAACAACCCTAAATACCATATTCTCACACCGTCCCTAAAAGTTGGTCCATTTTTAGGAATTCAACTTTATAAGGGAACACAATCGTTACTCTTCCAAAAAAATGTATTTCTAAGACTACCCTTCTTTCAATTGGAATATGGAAATGGAAGGTAAACAGGGAAATGACTTAATTTTTTCTCATTGACTAGTCCAAATGAACAAGAATTTTAAGACATCCCGAAAAAGAAAGATGGACCAACTTTTAGGGACAGATGGAGCATTAGTTAATCAAAAAAAAAAATGGGGACATGCAGGGCCTTAGAGATCATATATTCTCTCACTTTTAGTCCAATCAAACAAATGGACCTTTTGAAGATCCAAAATATGCTTAGGATTTTTTTTTTTTTTTGATCAATAAAAATATGCTTAGGATTGGTGTTTGAATCTCGAGTATTGCATGTGTTTGGCATATTTGTGGTACCTTTTAGGCTTGAAAATCCTTAGTTATCCCTCGTAAATCCATCAACCAATCCCACGAGGGTCAGAACACGAAATGAGCATGCATACATGCATATCAATTTGAGTCTAGAAGTGCACAAAATATTCTATAGTATCAAATTTTTTTTTTTGGATCAAACTCAGAAATTTTTGATTACTCAAAAACCGGCCAAAGGGCTACAAACCCCAAACCGGAGCCCATCGAAAGGTATAAACCCTCGATAATCGGGTTATCCATGTGATTCGGATGAGAATACACTGAGTACGAAGAACAATCACTCTCGAACAGGAGTAACGAACCACCACCCTCGAAGGGGGTAAAGATTCCACACAGGGAATATAGGAAAAACAAAATTAACGAACCACCACCCTCGAAGGGGGTAAAGATTCCACACAGGGAATATAGGAAAAACAAAATAAACAGAAAAACATAAAATAGGAACCTCCGGACAGATCCATCGCCGGAGCCGGAGAGGGAGGTGGTGTTGGAAGAGGTGGAAGCCCCATCCCCCCATGGCGGCCAGATCTGTTTTTTGAGAATGTAGAGAGAGAAAGGAGATTGATCCGTTGCTAGTTGCTACCTGCAAATTTGTCCTAAGTTCATATCATTCTATAGTATCAATTTGATCGTAACTATTGGTATATTACTACTATTGTAATTTCCTATTCACTACTATTTTCTTTTTCTTTTTCTTTTGAACATTGCAATCTTGTAAATATAGAACCCACTGCATATTGCAATCTTTCAATATCTGGTTAACGATATCAGAGGCAGAGTTTCATTTTAACAACTTTTAAGGTGAAAATTTCAACGGAAACACCATCGATCAGACACGAGGAAATTTGTTACGCATTCCAGTCCACAATTCTCTTTCTTCTACCTTTGGCTTCCGGTTCTGGAAATAAACCATTTCTATCTTTCTGGCGTTCATTAAGATGCAGGAGATCGTTTGAGCTCTATCCAGTTCTAGTCTAGCATTTCCAAACAAGAGAAGGAAAGAAACAAAGATATGATTGGTAAAATCAAGTACTAACCTGAAAGCCCATATATAGATAATTTGTCTAACTGTGATGCATGAAAAAAAAGGATAACAGAGAAAAACAACGCACGCGATCAAAAAAAAGAAGGAAAAACAACATACAGACATCATGATCGATCGTTAAGTTCAAAACCCAGTTCATAAATTTATCAAGCGTGAGAGTTTTTTGCCAGAGAACTTTCAACCCTTTTCCTTCATAAGCAAACCGCGTGCCCATCTCAAGGAGAGGAAATCTGTCCACTTCAACAAGACAGGAATACTGCAAAGAGTCCTGTATAGAATGAAGGATAACAACAGCAGCCCATAAGAAAGGTATCAGAAAAACCGATAGCAAGCGTCGGTGAATGAAATCAGGAGAGAAATTGCCGCGGGAGTCCTTTTAAAGCCATGCAAGTATTGAATGGTATATTAGCAACTCGTAACAACTGGAATAATTAAAAGCATCCAGCGGGCAACAAAGATTATTGCCCCATGAAATAGCAATCATTTGCTACATGCCAAACTCAAAGTAAACGAGGAGTCCTTTTAAAGCCATGCGAGTATTGAATGGTATATTAGCAACTCGTACAACTGGAATAATTAAAAGCATCCAGTTTATTCAGAATAAAAACTGGAAAACGATTGGCAAGGTAATTTGAAATTTCTAACACCTGCACCAAGAAGTTCAAAATAGTACCGAAGTTCTCAAACCATCAGCTTTTGTATATATTATGTAATAATCACTTTTTAATTCAAACGCCTTCAACTAAGGGTCACATTTGCATTCTTAATTTAGAAGGTGAACCGAGGATACCTCCCTCCCTCCCCCTCTCTCTCTCTCTAATCAAACTACCATCAACCACGGCCTGCATTACTATATGCAGATTCATCTTCCCATGATACGTTCTCATGTGGAGTCTTTCGAAAATCCATCAAGCAATTCCTCAAGGACAATTCCAATTTGTTAATATGTTTGAAGAAAATTGTATGTGGAAATTAGTTCACACAGCAAAAATTACATTACCTTGACTAGAGATAAAAAGAAAAATACAGAAAATTGTTCTGAAGGAGTTTATAACCATTTCAACAAGGTGGATAACATTACCTCGAATTTTGACCACACAGTTCCAAGAACTTTACTTGTCAGGATGTACCCGTTTAGTTCGGCGACGTGTATGGCTTGGATTCCGAGTTTGCTTTCTGGACTTTTTACTGCAAGTATCAGGAACCAATCTTACAGCAGAACATTGAAACAGAGATTGGGGAAATATAAATGAACTCTAATGAAATAGTACAGAGGCGATAAAACAAAATTAGTATCCAAATTCACTGTTCAATTCATAGAAACAGCTGGTTTACAGCTAACAGAAAGATGTACTATAAAATTGAACTAACCAAAAAATGGCTGAAACCACTTTAAAAAGAACAATCACGGGTAAAGCCATCAAAGCAGACGCCTACAACATCAAGAAAAAACAATCACCACAAAAACCAAATTTAAAGCTTTGAAATAAGTAGGAAACTGCGGCTACTTCAAAATGTAGCATCTCTAAGTGGAAAAAGAACAACGCATACCAAAAACCAAACCAGCTCATCAGTTGCAAATTGTTTCGTCAGCTCGTGATCCCGGAGCTTTGCACTTATTGTAGCTTGCACCTTCACAAATGAAAGGAACATTACAAAATGTACTTTGTGAATCAGTTGTTTCTAAAGGGGCACTTCCCCATAGTTTCATTTTAAGATTAACGTAAGAATGCAGAAATAAAGTTGTGTTGAAACCCATGCCATTTTTTTAAGAATTCTGGGTCCGAGAGACAAATTATATAAACAGAGAAACACTGAGACCATGTTTTTTCAGGAAACATTTTTGGGCAACAATCAACATAAACTTTTATACAGGCAGGTTGTGCTCTTGAACACTCCCAACTGAAGTATATTTATAGAGGTTCTCCATGGTATAGTTGGGGATACAACTATTTATCTAGAAAAAACACTTGCATTATTGGCATTCATACGGAAATCGGGCATCTAAATTAACAGCATCCAACAAAATTAGCATTATGAGGAATTCATTGACCAACGTCACCCACCACTAAGTCAACAATTTCAAGGTTATTTCTAATGTTATTCCCCCTTCACCCCAAGAAAATGATTTAAAGCTTCACAAATAAGAAACAAGTGACAGATGCCCATCAGAAAAGCTCTCTCAGCCAACATAAAAACCACAAATCCTGAAGTAAATAATAGCTACACAAACAAAATATTCTCCCAGACTATGAAGTACGGACGAAGGAGACAGATACGGGATTTCTAAAAAATGGGAACACAGGCAAGGCAAGGGGCACGACAAACATAAATAAATAAATAAAATTTATTTTATACGAGTGGAAACATAAGCATGAAGCATCAACATGTAGAAACAAGCATCCTATATGTATCATATTACACTTTTAACGCAAAATATTTGAAGTGATACACATTCACCCCAAAGAACTTAAAAAAATTGCATATGTAACCCCAGCCGTGTCTCTCCCGTGTTCTTCCCCGCACCGTCTGACATGGGGACACACATGTGTGTCGGTGCTTCATAGCTCCCAGATAAAATATGATGAATAGCCCTTGGGGTGACCCTTTGCGGTTTCTATGATGGACATTTTGCCAATATTGGCCATAAAACTGCACTGTCACAAAACCAGAGCATCCCTCTTCACTCAATTATCTTAAAGAAAATTACACGAATTCACAACCACCTGACCATTTGGATCATTATAGTTCCCCAACACCCAGTATAATACCACAATTGCTCGAGAATAATCGGAACAAAGTTATAGAAGCATGCCATTATTTTGCCTGTATTCCTCAACTTCAGCTTCAAAGGGTTGAGTTGAGCTTCTAAGACAGATCACAATTTCTCACATTATAACATATAAATCAAGATATTGTGATACTCAAACTCATCTTGTCTCCTTGATTCTTGTTATTCCCAGACGAATGAAATAAGGTTCAAAAACCATACATCCTTGTGTAAACAAGATCATATTCTGTCCATTTGAATAAAGCTCCAAAAACAAAAGCAGGCTAAAAAGCCAGCCCCCTTTTTTTTTCTTTTTTCTTTTTCTCTCTTCTGTTTTAAGGCCTGTAACTGTTACAAGATTACAAGGTTTCAGTTTGGATCGTAGTAACACAGGCTTCAGGGTGACCTATTGCAAAATGCATGAATATGATGGAGCCATCAATTTCTTTTTTTCCCTTTCGACAGAACTACACCAATACACATTTTCTACTCCAAATTTTGAAATGACATCTGCTAGAATGATGGCAGACCGTGTATCAAATTGTTTTCCCTGCCCTTTTCTATTGTTTCCATCTTACAATTAATATTTCCAATAAACACCCAATTCCAAATCACGACAACCGGGAAACAATCCTACAAGGCAAGACAGGTTGCCGTTTCAAAGTAACAAGAAAATTGTCCCTGCATATACCACTATAAGTGGAGAAAATATTCTCAAAGGCATGAAAACAAACTTCAAAAAATCGAAGGAAAAAGTAGATATGGTTTGTACAAAGGTCATAAAGATAAGGAATAAAGTGAATACCTGACGATGGTACATAGTAGCAGCTTTGATAAACTTATTATGAGTACGAACTATCTTTTTAGTGTACGGTTTCAAGATAACACGTGCTTTCTCTACATGAGGTTTTGTCACAGTTGCGACTTCATCAATGTATGGCTTGGTGAACTTCTTCACTTCCTGTCACCAAATGAAGTTTCAATACAACAGGAATGTCATCCGGGTCATGTAATTAGAAAAGCAATCTCAGAGAGGCATACCTGAAAATGTGGATCCACCATCTCCTGTACTTTGACAACATGGGGTTGCATATAATTCTTGGATGAATGGTAAACCTCAATTGTTTTTGCAGTTAGAGATTCAACGTGTGGCCCAATTTCAGTAACAACTCTCAACCACTGGTCCTTCATAATTGGGATCCATTTCTTCACAAAACATACAACAAAGTTAGGAAACTGCCATCATTTGGTCCCCTACTTCAAAATCAACAAACCTGAACGCTAGACTACATTAAAATCAAGAGAACACGGTACACGCAGGACCAAGGAGTTGTAACGTTGTAACTAACGGCTGCTAGTATACGAAACTTTAAGGAAATGAAGTAAATCAGAAAAGCAACAATTGCATCAGTAAATACCCCTCAGGGGCGGGGGGAAGGCCTCCCATTATATACCAATAAATGTCAGAATATGCTCGGGCTTATGATTCACAGCTCTTGTTCCGTTCTTTCACAAGCAAATTGATTAGTCATTGCACCAATGACTGACATGACGAAAGACTTCTAGCCCGTGTCAAAAGTGCATATGCAGATCAATGATGCTCTTAACTCCAAGATTAGCAAGTAAATATCCACCAGTCCATTTTCCAATCTACTGCCTTCACAATATTCAAAGGGGTGTACATGGGGTAATGATTTACTGCCTTCCCTGATTGCCTCATTTATTCCAATATCATAGTTCTTCTATTGGATACAAGGTGTCTTCTTATAGGTTTCTGCTATATTCATACTTCAATGACTATAGAAATTTCAGCGTCCATAAGACAAATGAGACAGTTTGTTTTCACGGTGTTTCCTCAAGACATGAAGCTATTGATAGAAAGATTTCTAGTCCATATATTCCACACACTAATGTGGATTTTTCTGTTGAAAATTATTTTTTCTAAACATTGTTGATGGCCCAATCGTACATCTTTATGACTCGCACAAGCTAATATGGAGTGTAGACGCACCACACCACACAAGAAACACAACATTAACCGTAAATTTAAAGGACAAGCAAGTCCTATTTAATTCAGTATTGGCATATACCACAGGCAACACAACTAGTGATCCATTTTGCATTGTCCTAATCCATAGAATTCTAGATATGGAATGGACAGCTCCCATTTCATATATCCAATTCTCTAGTCATGTACGAGTTTCCTTGGACTTCGAATTAAACCAATCCACAATTTAGGACACAGCTGCAACTACACATGAATTCACGCCCATGTAACACAGGCTATTTAAGAAAACAAGGATACACATTCCAATCAATATAATGTCGCCTCAAGATAAATTGAATCAGTTATTAATGACTAGCAGGGTCAAATACCTCAAATAACTTCTCAATTTAAAATAGTGTCAAATAGCATGCCAGTTTCAAAGAACAACGAAGCCTTTCCACCCTGGGCAGACTGAAGCTAGTTGCCTCACTGGGAAGGTAACTGGGAAAATGTTTCTGCAATGATCTATAAGAATATAATTCGTGGCATGAAAGGAACCAGAGGACTTTCAATAATCCTTATGGGTCACCTCCTCTAATCCTCAATCAAATTGAAAATGATGTGTCAGTCAAAGCTTCTCAGTTTCAGATTGTTAAGTCTACTGCAAATTGGAAGATCCCTACTTCCATCTATGATTTTCTCTTTACACCGAAAGGTTTTCCTTCTTGTATTCTCTAATTAAATCTCACTTGCAAAAGAACAACTAGCATACCATACCATCCAAAGCCTTTAAGGACTCTTGTATGCAAATCCAATATGTTCCATAACTATTGCCTAGTTCCACATACATGGCCACCCAAAATTACTCCCACATGAGAAATATTAACAAGGACCTATATTAGAGAAGCCCTAGTGTCCTACCATAGGTCCTTGGATTTTTTTGCCTTCTACTCGAACACAAAAACCCAACGCAAAGAGGCCTCATAGAATGGAAAATACACATGCCCCTTTCTCATTTCTGCTTCCAAAGGCCCCCCATGCCTCTCTATTCCATTAATCAAAGACTAAGAGGTACCTGAATCATCAATTATGGAGGCACCAAATTATGGAGCGATGAGATGAGGCTAGCTACATCCTCATAATACACTGTACAACATCCAACCTATCTAACAGCTTCCAAGTATTTCCCCATGGTTGATTGAAGTCAGTCCTCCTTGAGCAAATCAGTTTACCTAAACCACCAAAGCTTGAAATAATAATTGCAAAGAGACAAAAATGGACATTGTGACTTGTGAGACCCAGATCCAAAAGCCAAAAGTCTTGGTTTGGAGGCAAGATAAATGAGATGAGGTGAAGGTACCAACTCCATTTTTCTTGCTCTGATCTCTCTCGGTTTACAGCCTTAATCAACTCTTCAGCTTCCCTGCACCCTTGTTCACCAAATATGACGACCCTAAGACTATGAGACTTATTTCCTATGTTCCCCTGTGTTACTCGAACTTGGGTACAGGTATCGGGTGCGGGTGTGGGTGCGAATCTAGGTGTCGGACACCTTAAGTTGAAAAATATAGGATACGCGGATATGGATCCAAATTTGGACACGGCTACGGGGATACATCAAATAATATATATTTTTATAATATTTATTAAATATTCTCAATTTCAATCTATTAAAAAATGGATTTTTTTTATGTACTTAATAATGGGTATTTTATATATTAAAAATATATTGGTTCTTTTGTTTGGGTAATAGAAGGCCATAAAAAATTATGGAATCCATTTATATTTGCCCCAATGTGCAAGCCCATTAATAGTCGAAAGGACAAACAAAAGGCCCATTACAACATATTAGACACGTAGCCCAATTTAATAGAGAAGCCCAAGTTCAATTAGGGTTATAACCAGCAGCCCCATCTGTTTCTTCTTCCACGATGACAAAACGCTGCTTCATCTTCCACGATAACGAGTTCATAGTCAGTGAACTTGCAGCTCAATCTCCGATCTGCCTCTTCGTTCTTCTCAAAGCTCACGTACTTATCCATTCTCGTCTCTCCTCCTCTCTCTCATCTTCTTCTTCTTCGCTCCTCTCTTCTCTCTTCTTCTTTTCTTTCGAGATATGGAGCTAGGAAAGCAGGAGTATCCGGATTTAGCGGGCCGTACCCCATACGAATGTCGCATCCGTACCCGTGTTGTGTCGCGTCAACACGGGTGCTCCAAAAGTGGCGAGTCCGAGTAACACAGATGTTCCCAAGTAGGACAATGGGACACTCCATATTTAAAGGATGTCTAAAGCAGTTGCCACTATTGGTGAAACCCTTGTAAGAAGTTTATTAGGTCCACCTGGCCACACATATTTGGGGCAGGTGCCACAAGCAGGGTGGCCAAATGGGAGATGGATTATAGGTGCCGGATCAAAAATCCAAGACTCCAAAGGCTTAGGGCCGAGATGGATGAGATATGGTGAAGATACCAACTCCATGTACTTCTTTGACTTCAGCCTCAAAGTTGTATTATATGCTTACATAACTATTCCCAGTAATGATGTGGTAAGCCCACAAAAGCCTAGCCCAAAGTAACCGTAATATCCCATCTTGGGAGGTAGTCTCACATCCATGGATTACCAATGGACTAGTAGATACATAAGTACAGATCCACTAGCTACATGGTAGATCTGAGATTAAACTTTAGAGCCAAGGACAAGGCAAAGGGTTTCCGTGGGCAGCTAGTGCGGGTTGTTTGTTAGGTGGTATTAGAGCAAGATTTAATAACTAGAATAGAACTTCAGAGTAGGGTGCACACAGTACTTATTCTGCATCTAGATGTAAGATTAGATTGGTAGGTAGATACAAGAGACTAGATTAACACTACTACGCTAGAATAACTAAATTGAAAATTTCCTGTGTACTGTACGTTTGACAGATAATAACACAGTGAAAGGGAACGATGAGCGGAGCGGGGCGGGGCAGCTACAAAAACCTGCAAACTAAGGTTAGGAGCGACGCAGGAAGTGTGGATTAATACCGTAGAAGTCATACGAGGGATGCAGGAAATAGAATCTACCAGGAGATACAGAAAGGTGACGAGAGAGCATAGTATTTCTTGATGGCCATTAGAGCAGTAGTCAACTATAGCCTAGAAAAATAAACAAGTTGGTACAGAAGATATAGAGGTGATGGAGTTTAGAGGAGAGTATCTGGATGATATGAACAGGGTATTAAGTGAGTGGGTGAGGGCTTGTCATATGCTGATGTGCCCCTCAGATATGAGCATCCAATAATAATGGGAAACCCAGCGATGTAGGACTACCTCCCAAGATGAGATGTCACATAAACTATGTTGTTACCATTTCTGGTTATGGCAGTACAGACACTGCTTTATAGAACCTTAGTACCTTACCCTTTCCCGATAATAAATTTTTGTTCAACTGCAACATGAACCTCACCCTTTCCCAAACAAAATTTTGTTCAACTGCAACATGAACCTCACCCTGCCCCAGTAACAAAATTATAGAACTTCCATTTCAAGCACATATTGGCAAGTACATAGATCTAGATCTATGTAAAGTCATGGAACCACCTAAAGCAATTATAGAACTTCCATTTCAAGCACATATTGGCAAGTACATAGATCTAGAAGGATTCTGAGCATATTTATTTGAAACTAGAAGAGGAAGAAATCAAGAACAAATATGAAGATGTAAAATCCAGCACATTCATTTGAAATTGGGAGAATTATATATCAATGTTAAATCATTAGATAAGAGGCAGATTAACTCAACCGAAATCATCAATGCATTAAATAGAAAATCAAACGCATAACTGAAACATCTTTACAGCGCACAAATACATATATGGATAAAATAACTTACAGTTTTTACAGTTTCAAAGTGGGGTTCGGCCCATTTCCTCAACTGATCTTTCTTTTGCAGTGCCTGAGAAAAAACAAATTTGGAACACAAAGACAGAAGGAAAAAAAAAAGTTTAGCCATTCAACATACAACGTACACGCTGGTTACAACAAAAGATGTCCAGAGTAAATTTGTGAATAGTCAAATTACATCCATTAACTAACGACTCCTTTTTCAGAACTTCAGAAATTTGAGCTGATTTAATAAAATTACTAGTTTAATCGTGTAAAAACGACTTACTTAACCAACCAAAATAATCTGATCGAATCAACAATATTTACAAGGTACAGAGTATCAGCTACAGAATAGAAGAAGAAAAAGAACCTCTTGAAATGTCGAATCCAAGAAGGGCCTTCCACTCTCCTTCCAATGAGCCACTATGAAGGACTGCATGTTAACAGAAAGGTCAAAAGAATAGGTTTTGCCACACACACACACACACAAAAAAACATCTACAGGCAAAAAGAAACCTGGCAGTTCATCAAATGAGTCGCAAGCCAATGTGGAACCCATGCTTCTCGAACCTGATTGTTGATCAGAAACAAAAGAAAAAAAAAGGTTCACACTAAAGTAAAGAATATAAGATTCTCACGTACTCGGTACTCCTATTTAGGAACATTTCGAACATGGCACACTCAGTGGTAAATAAGCACAATTCATACGTGATTCCGCCCTTCTTTTTGTTCCTTAGCACAGGTGCTTTGTGTTTAGCAGGACAGAGATATTAGCAGGAAACAAACACCTCAAAGACCTTGTGCAGCATATCAAGATGCTTGAAAATTGAGTGAGCTAGAATTTATAAGTGAGCAATACAATTCACTTTCCAGATTTCGAATGCCAAATGAATAGAACACATAACATTCTGTCTTGGTGGAAGAGAAAAGAAGTATATTTTGTGACTGCAGACTTTTGTTGCAACTTGCCAATAGTCAAAAGTCAAAACAATGAATTTGGCGCTTCCAAACAAGAAGTGGAACTATTTAGGTAGATTTTGCAATCTAATATATCGTACCAAGTATTTCAAGAATGGAAATGCCACATGCCACATCTATTCTCCACACCAGGAATAAAATTTGGAATAGCTTGTGAGGACAAAAGCCTATAACCTCGTAGCGGCCTCACCCTATGATCTACATAACGCATCAGAGATAAAAGGCCACAAATTGTGCTTGAAATGAAAATGCTATAGGCCTTAAAGAAGAAGAGGCCTCACCCTATGATCTACATAACGCATCAGAGATCACCAACAATATGAAGCTATATGCAACACAAAATGATTGAGCAGCAGCAACAACAATAAAAAAAAATTGTTTAAAGCAACATGAATCACCTGAGTCAAATCTTTTGCGACGGTGGTCGCCTCCAACCTGGCTTTCACCATTTCTTCCTGAAGACACCACAAAATAGTTATACCATTGACCAAAGGAAACATAAAAGACTGTCAGACACTAAGGTGTCAGCAAACCTCTGCTGCTTGAAGCGCACGTTCAGTCTTACGAATTCTGCTTTTCTGTTCGTCATTGGTCTTCTTAAGCTGACGAAAGAACAATCAAAAACAAAAATTTATGTCGCTACAAAGGCTTTACAGGAGCATCTCATGGCACAATAACAAAGGGAAATGTACAAGAAATTGCTGCAAAATAAGCAAGCCGTGAGGCATTAAAGTTGACCTAATACCAAGTGTCCAGAACAGCACTAAAAGCCTAAACTAAAGTTATCCAACTGAAATAATGGTTCATCCCGGAATAATTCAACATTTCAACTAAGCAATAGTTAGTGGCGGACTGGCAGTACAATAAAAAATTGACCCATGATCCAAAGTGATGGCAAATAAAACACCAACATCTGTTTCTTAGACAGGGAAATATACATAGTACATACATTCACATATAGAAAAAGAAAATAAAGAAATTGGCTTCTTTCAAGTCATTTGGATGGCCAATTGCGTAGACAGAAGCTTATGTCATAACAATGAAGTTTCTTGAAAGCAGGCGACAGCAATGATAGATTAAAACTACAAAATTTACCGATCCCATATCAACCTTAAGAGAGAAACATGAACATGATCATACTTCACTAGAAACTTCTGGCCCATATCACCAATCCAAAAAAAGTTAATTTCCATAATACTAACTTCATCACATACTAAAATGTGCATCATACTTACACTTTCTAGTTTCAAGTTCAAGTCCAAAACTTTTTTCTCAGCTACAGCTAGTCGGGCTTCCACAGCATCTCTTTTCTCGTTTTGCGTTTCTAATTCCTTTCTAAGATTGTCAACCTGTTAAACATGGAAATGTCAGAAAACTGCCAAAATACCAAAGAGTTATCTTTGCCAGCTAATTCAAACAGAAGTTACCTGGTTCTCTAGTTCACTAACCCGTGCATGAGCCTTACCCAACTGCTCTTTTGCATCTACGGACCATTTTTGCTACAAGAGAGAGTTAATTCTCATTAGAGATGGAGCTTTAATTCACTTCAAGGTCCAACAAAAGAAAACCAAAGTTCATTGGTGAAAAACTCGTACTTCTTCCATCTTCAATCACAATTTCAAATCAATTATTCATTATGTTCTGCCCACAAAAAGTCTTTCTAACATACATATAATGCGCAGGAAGGGAGAGGGGGAGAGACAGATGGATAAAATGTATTTGTAGCGTGTGTGCAAATCATCGATCAGAATGGATTTACCAAAAAACCAAAAAGACCAAACTGAATCCTACATAGAACGAATGAAATAAGACCGAAAAAGTTTAAGAGGAGTTGAGATGAGGATATTTAAAAGTGACAACACTCAACTACTTGAGAAATAAAGTTAAGAATCAGCATGATTAGCATTTAGCACCAATTTTGATAATTTGTTGACAAGAATAGAGTAGAATGGTGACATCATGGGAAGACCCGTAGATGCGACGATAAGAAAGAGGGATAATGTTCTGCTCAAGGAAACCCAAGGAGGAGAGGAAGATTTAAACTGATCTGGGGTGTAGGTATTAAATTTATTATATGGCCCTTGACAAAGTAGAATAGCAATAAAGGTTCATGCAGCAACCCAGCTGATTTCAACATAACTATTATTTTGATTTGGATTATATTGCACGGAAAAACACAAGGCAACAAGACCACTGCTGACAAGTATACCACAGATAATACCAGAGCTGCCGATAAAAAAAGAACAATAACACCACTGCTGACGATAAAACAGCAAAACCATGCTAGCTGATCCCAAGAACCTAATAACTGTTATATTACTGGCATTTACTGTTATACTGTATGTTTTTACTGATAAAAATATAGAGGATTATACAGTAAAAATTAAATAACAAGACTCCAATCCAACGAGCCAAACTGCATTAGCATTGCCATTGAAAGACTGAGCTAAAAACTGAACACAATTACTGGGTGTGATGGTGAAAATGATTGCGGAAATATCAGTCATACTATTGCTTCCAAGAGCTAAATAAACTATACCCTGATATTTGAGGGGGGAAAAAGTTAAACTAAACCCTTTACCTCATGTTTTTTTACATCACTCTGTAATGCTGCAATGGTAGCCGACTTCTCCTGAAGAACATTTTCCATCTGCTTGATGCTCTCATCTTTGCTTTTCAACTCACTGGTCTTCTCAACAATGCTGGATTCTTCAAAAACAGAAGAACAAAAACCATAAAGCACAATGTAAATAAGGCGAAAGAAGTAGATAAGATACTCTATTCTAAATTCAAACACTCTCTTTGACAAACCTCAATGCCTTGCTAAAAACAGCAAAAGACAACAGAGGAGTCAGCTTCTCTCTAATCAAATCCAGCAAAGCCAATTTAAGGCTGTTAAACTGGATCCTAATGATGCAAGCCTGCCCAATCAACATATTCACGTAGTTCTTTTTATCAGATACTGTTTCCCTTTCCTTAGTGTTCTTTAACAGAAAGTTTCACCCTTATATTATCTAATAGAATGGAACAGTGTTGATGTTCAGAATTATTGCGAAGAGACAACATCATAATAGAATTTTCTAGTCCTAATTATGCCGAAGACTGCATACTAGCTCGGTCATTCACAACAAACACAAGCCATCAACCTACATACCCAAAAGAGTTCTTCACCTCGCTGATTAGCCGGGAAGGAAATTAAACACTATTTGAACAACTAATCGCATTTACTCAAGCTAATTATTTGAGAACATGTGGGCATTTACATAACAAAACATTACTCAAATGGGCATAACAGACATGAGCATACTTAGATGCATGTGTGGTAGATAAGAACACAAATGGATGGTGATACAAATGCCTGAATAGCATGATCTTTGACAAATATGCCCTTACCAAAAGGCAATTTTACATTAACTTTAAATTCATGAACTTCAACCATTATCTTTGAGTCGTACGCCCTTGCCAAAAAGCAATTTAAACAGAACTTCAATTTTACGAACTCCGCTCGTCATGCATAGAAGCGGGTATGGAAAAAAAACAAGAAAAAAGCAGAGTCTTCCAATACATTCATGGTAACTATGTTTCCATCAGATTGCTTCAATGGAAGATCAACCAAAGGTTGGTAGCTACCTTTTGGGGTTGAGTGCTACCCAAGACCGTGTAACATGGTATTAGAGTTGAGTACCAGAGATGGGTAGGGTACGTGTCTCTGACCCACACGCGGCAGGAATTGTTGAGTGAGCATGCAACGCGTGAGGGAGGGTGTGAAGTGAAGTCCTACATCGCATGAAGGGGTCTTGGACTCTTGGGTAGAACTCAATCCTAAAAGCTAGCAATTGAAATCCTTATGGCTCTCACTGTATTGTTCAAACAATCAGCTTTTGTAAATTCTAGTGATGCAGTGTTCTTCATCGAGACCGATGGTTATTCCAATGCAATTGTTTAGTTGTTGGGTGAGAGGTTGATTACATGTTTAATAGTTACAATTCTCATTCTTGTACCCTTGCAAGGGTTCTAATCAAATTATCGATCGAGTTATGATGATTGCAGTCGCACGAAATGAGTATAAGGCAACTAAAACTACAATCTAAATTCTCCCCAAGCGCTAGCAGAAGAAATAAAACTCATTCATAAGCATGTTCTCTAACTAACATACTTTATGGGAATTCAAATACATGCAAACTAACTAAACAAATTATCGTTAAGAGTGAGAAATTATCAAAAGAGTGATACATCGTTCAACCAAAAGAATGCAAGAAATCCAACTCAACAAATAAATAGAAAAAAACACTACCACCTACAAATGTGCAACATAACCCAAGAATAGATCAGGGCTGGCTTTTTGGACCAGAAGCACACATGAAAAAAAAAAACCCGAATAAGCAACTAATCCTATTATCATTCGAACATCTTAAATGGTAAAGTCTCATATTCAGTTGGCGGATATGGAATGGGTGATCACTTGATATAATGTTTGGACCATTCCACCTAAGCATTAACTTTTTGGTTGGATAGAAAATTTCAACATGGTATAGAGAGGAGCCCATTCATTCCACACTTTTAAATAAACAATCTGCATTTACATGACAGACCTGAAAAAAAAGAAGGTTGCATGATGATATACCCAAAAAGAGCTACACATGAGGGAATGGTTGATCATATAAATCACGTTGATTGAATATAGAATGAACAACCACTTAGTATTATGTTAGGATACAAAGTTTCTACACAAGCTTGCAGGTTAAAAAAAAACGTAATAATACTAATAAATAACAAAACCCAAATTTGTACTATACTTGATCTTTTTTTCTCAGCAGCCAAACAGACTAGAAAATTATGAAACCAATGAACTACTTCTACTAGAACTTATTCAGCCATGTTGAGCAGAGATTTCGATTTCCCTTTTCTAAGATTGAGTTTGGACTATTAAAGACAAACGGTACTATTTACCTTTTAGTTAGTTGTCCAGCTTTTCATTATAATTATTATGTCGCGTCTTTCGTCTCGACAAGGGTATAGACCCAAGTTGAAAATTTTGGATGCTAAAGACTGTATCTTTCCTTCTTCTTTCAACTTCAATCTAAATTTTTGAACTTTCTGATTTCTCTCGTTGAGTTAACTAAACATTTCACCCAAATCTGCTAAAAATTACCAGAATTTATAAGATTGAGTTACTTACTACCTTCCTCCCTCGAAATCACAGCAACCAAACAAAGCAGAACCAGTAAATAGAGAGGTCGCGTACCTAGAAAGGAGATCTTAGATTTGAGTTGCTCGAGTTCGATCTCAACAGACGATTGTGATAACTCCGATTTCAGGCTTTCGTCATCGCCAATTCCTGCATCCGCTGTGGTTTTCCCGAGAATTAGGGTTAGGAGTAGAGAGAGGAGCAGAAGTCTTCCGATGGCCATTGGAGAGAGAGAGAGAGAACCAACAATGGGCGTTGGTGTCTCTTTTTATTAGTTCAACCGCTTCACGAACGAGCTGCACGAGCACGGCCTCGTTTGACGAATTTTACTCTGGTAAATTACACTTTGCACCCATGTAATTTTGACTGTGGCTTCATTGCACCATTTTAATTAAATTTCACGCCTCGGGCCCATTTGGCCTTATTTTTTACTGACTTTTTGGTAGATTTGTTTGACTGTTTTTATTTGTTTATTTAGGAGTAATTTTTAGCATCTTTTTACTGACTTTTTGGTGTGATTTGTTTGACTGTTTTTATTTATTTATTTAGGAGTAATCTTTAGTACAAGATTTGGATCAAGTTTTTGCGTCACCATGTTGTCTCGATGAGGAGAATATAATAAGTATGAAAATATCTATCAAAATTGAAAAAGTTTTTTAATCCTTTCACTGAGAAGAACGATGTGATGTCAAAATTTGTCCCAAATTTAGTGAAAATTAAGAAAAAAACAACCGAAAGGACCGTGCAAAAAGGTGAACGAAAAGTTGGACGAAAGGAGCCCTACTTTGTGTCAAATGAGGAAGTGGTTTGCCCCAATAGATTGAGAGGTCGAATTTCACAAAGGCCACACGTTACAATCCTTAAGACTAATGGTAGTTTGCCCTGTCATTAACTTTAAGATTCATGATTAGTCGAGTGCACACAAGTCGGCCTAGACACCTGATTAAAAGATCAAAATCGACATTACACCGGAAACAATTACAAACCTAACATAAGCATTAATTGTGACATTGGCTTTTCGATGTTTCCGAGAACAAAGAATAATGTACGGAAAGTGATTTTCACAAAGTGATTTCCTTGCATGTGGTCGTTGCCAACTGATTTACTCCTTCGGCTTTGTGCACCCATCATAATTAAATGGGTTTGATAATGCGACTGTTGGTACCAACAACGGGGTGTTTAATAGGAATGCCAACGGGACGGGACGGGCGATTTTGGCATATTCCAAACCCGGCCGCAAAATTACGACATGGCCCCGATTGGATAATTCGTGGATGCCCCCATTTTCCATCCAGCACCGTAAAAAAATGAGAAAAAAATATTAAAACTAAAAGAAAATAATAGAAAATAATTATATATAAAGTGGTATTTTAGTATAATGATGAAAAAATAAAGGGGCACTTAAATAATGATCCTTTTTGTCATTTGAAATTAGAAAATCATCCTGAGCCTATTTAGAACTTATGTTTCCATCCCGAGATTAAAAAAAGTCCTAAAATGCCCTTTATCTATATATAATTATAAAATTGTAACAAATTAAGAGATTGTGGGACTAAATTTAAAGTTGCATATATGGGGTGGGAAAGTGGACCATTTTCTAATTTATGATGTTCTAAACTGTAGTTACGGGATTGGGATAAAACCCAATCTCTATTATCTCGTAGTATCGTTCTTCTTCAAACTCAATCTGCCCCGAAATCCTCGTCGTCCTCACCCACAAATCAGTTCTTCTTCAAACTCAATCTGTCCCGGAATCCTCTTCGTCCTCACCCAGTAATCACAAAAAACACAAAAACCATGGAATCCCAAATCTCACACACCCAGAAGTCACAAAACCACTCGTCCATCCCGAGAAATCAGTCCTGGAATCCTCGTCGTCGAGAAATTAAGGTTAGTTTTTTGGTCTTTCAGTAGCAAACTCTTCGTCTTTTATAGTTCTGAACATTATTAGATCACCTTGGTCATGCATTGGTTATTAGAATACAAATGCTTCGTTATTAGAAAGAACCTGTAATTGGATTTTAAACACACTAATTCGTTGGGATTTTGTGGATTCGTTTTGATTTTGTGGATTTTTGAGATACGGAACTGAAAAAAAATACCTTTCCAGTTTGCTCCCATCTCAATTACTAACTCCTCGGCAAAACCATCCAAAAACTCAATCACTGTAGCAGAACCATCCGAAACAGTATTTTGCTTGAAAGGTGTTTGTTTCCCATATCTCAACAATCTTTAGTAATACATTCTTGAATCATGAGGTTTTTGGACTTATATGTGTTTGATGAAGCCTCTTTCACACATATTATCACAATAAGGGAGCTCGCGTCTCTGTTTGGGTCCATCGGCAATTGTTCGGGAAACCTCGATTTACCACAATGGCGCGACATAGTGAGTTTTTTTTTGGGTGAAACTATCCCATGGCTCTTATTTGGTCCGTCTTTGTTTCTATGCTTTTACTCGAGGCTTCGTTGGAAGATCATATCAGTAATACTTACACTTTTTTGCCATATATTTCCTTTATTTGTGTGAAGTTCAAAGTGTCAGAGGTAAAGTCAGAGTCAGCTTATGCGCAACTCGGCTATTTGGCATGAGATTTGATGATTATGGGATTTGTTATGGTTTAGTGATACATTAGGTTAGGTATTTATGGTAAATAACGTGAGATTGTTAAGATTTGGATTAACCAAGTCTCAAAATCCCAATTCTTGGTTTTTTTTACCATTCTAGTGAGCCTACATTACCTATGATCAACATCTAGTGCAGTCTATTTGTGGAACCTATTTGACCGTGTTTTTAATTTTTATTCTTTTGTAATTGCATATTAGTGGAACATTAGTTAAAAAATGTGCTATTCCAAAACTATAATACATGGTAAATTGTGGTAATTATTTTTTGTCATGGTAAATTGTTTTAATGGTAGAAAATAGTGTAGCAGAATTTAATCATGGTGTTTTATATTGTTTCAGGTGTTACGCCAGTCCGAAAACTGCCCTTCGGTTGAGTCCACGTGTTAAAACAACAAAAGTGAGGAAACAAAAACCACATCTCCGCAGACTTCACCAAATTGCTCCATATTTTACCATGATTTATGGGATTTCCCAGTTCACTTTTTACCATAATTCATGTATAACTCTAGAGAGAACAAATTTTTGTTTTACCATGATTTATGTGCAAACTTATGTTCGCTTGAAATTACCATGATTCAAATTGTTATTAGGACAAATTTACCATATTTATTGTTTCCAATTTGAGTTTTACCATCATCACTGATAAATGATGGGGAAATAATTTTTACCATGATTATTCAAAATTTACCATATTTTGGAATGTTGACCTATATTTTTTGAGTTTGGCATGGTATGGTCTGTTTATTGAGGACATGTTAAGCTTGTTAGGTTGTACAAGGTGTGTCAGCATTTACCAGGTTGTGCTAAATAAATTTACCATATTAATTTGACTTACATATCTCATCCAATAATCATGGTAAAAATAAGCAGCAAACATGGTTAAATTTAGTTCTTCAAAGTTTACAATGATTATCAATGGAAGTTTTGACGGTAAATTAACAAAAATGATAGATACACTCCCTCCCCAACCACTCCCTACCACTCCCCCTCTCACATGTGGTAGGTCCCACCATGGGTCTCACATGTGATGGGTCCCACCACATGTGAGAGGGGGAGTGGTAGGGAGTGGTTGGGAGGGAGTGGTTGTATCATTGTTCGTAAATTAAACAAAAAGAATTTTGCGTTAGTTTCAAGAAGAAGATAACAAAGATTATTTATTTATTTTTATCCGAGATAACAAAGATTTGAACTTCTCCCCTTTTCATTTTCAAATAATCAACCAAATCCCACCTAATTAGGAAAACTATTTCCCACCTAATTAGGCAACAATATATGTATATTCATATTTATCACTAAATAATGGTAGATAAGGTATTTTACAATTGAAAAGGATGAAAACATAACTTCGTAAAACAAGGGGGATGAAAATCTAAATAGTGTCTAAAAAACGGATGATTATTTAATTACCTCAAAAATAAAAGTGAAATAAAGTGTTTTAGTTTAATGAGAAAAATATTGAGGTATAAATGTTACTGTTTAGTTTAATTCTGAAGATATTAGACTAAAATTATAATTTTATATGTACAAATATTTAGGGGCGGGTTATTGTAGCGGGGTAACATTGCCCCAAACCCTACCTGACCCTGAGCGGGTTTTCTATATTTTCTCCCGCACCCGTCCTAATACAAGAAAATTTTGGAAAAAAATCCACTCTGAGCGAAGCGGGATAGAGTAGTGACGGAACGAATTGCCATCACTACTGCTTAAAACAGTAGACAATAGTTAAGGTGCAAACTTTGATATCTCGTCCTCATTGTGCAGACAAGAAGGAAGTTTCACACCCGGATGGGTTTGGATCCTCTCCGATCCAAATTTTGGATAGGACGGGACAACCCAAATTTGGATCATACTTTGATATAATTAATGGTTCGGATTTGTTTAGAAACTTTTACCGATAAGAGATTTTGAGCAAATGAAAATGTTAATTGCAACAAATGAACTGTTCAGACGTGGATTATTATGTCCAATTCAAATTAAGGACGGAGTGAATCCATTTCCTACTCGGATACTCCGTCAAACCTGTCTGTCCATTTTGAGAACTTTTTATGAGAAGACTGGAAGCACCGTACTAGAAAGAATTGAACTTGCCAACCACCACCCTTTTGAATTCTCAAATTTTTCCTTGACTTCACAAAAAATAAGGAAAATAGATAATTTCTATTTAGTTCATTGACTTCTCAAAAAGAATAAATAGTACAATAAATCCTAAAACTAATAAAAAATGAGTACGACTAATTTGACTGGGGTTCAAACTCACTAACTACAACAAATGTACTGACTTTCGCCGAGGAAAAAAAAGTACGATCGCTACCTTTGACTATTTTTTTTCTTTTTCTGCGAAGTATCTTATTCAAGAATGGGTCCTACAAACTTCCACCTAATAGGTGGATGATAATAACAAACTAGTTTGAAAATCAATGCACATTTCATGGATATTAACAATGGCGACTCCACCATGGTAGCAAAAAGGTCAGTACCTTTGACTATTTTTAAATAATATTTTCTTTACTATTGTCATTATTTGGGTTACCCGTTAATTTGAACTGTTGTATATCAACAAAACAAAACAAGAATTTTGAGAGTCCAATATAAGTATACATTTAAGAATAGTAGTTGGACATTTGATTCAATAAACACTAAAAATTAAAGGGAATGAGGCTCCTTTTTTTTTTTTTGCATATAACTTTTCATCATACACGCTGTATATTTTTGTCAGCGCTGGATGAAAATTCTGGAGTCGCCCCTGGATATTAATACACTTTCGCGGATATTAATAATTTATCTCGACATCTATATATTTCCGACATATTACCTTCCATTATTTGAGCTAATTAAGGTTAGCATTTTCCTTCAAGAATTCCACCAAAATAAGAGGCCAAGGGGAATAGCCATGAGACCTAAAACTATAATACAAGAGGAAAAACCTGCACTACGCTAGAACCAACCACATGCAATATAAAAAGAAAAAACAAGCAACAGAGAAAAAAACCAGGAACAGGGGCCTGTTATGGTGTGACGGTCGGGCCGTTCTTCGGGTCAGCAACAGGGGCCTGTTCCTCGGAATTCTGGCGACGGTGTGATAGCGTTCGTCTCGCTATATCCAGCTGTGAGGCGCGGCGGTGGTGGTGGCTGTTATGAGTCGTCCTAGGGTTTTTTTGGGGCTTTATTTTTCTTTCTGGGCTTCGTGGCCTTTGGGGTTGGGCTTGGGCCCTTTAGGTGTTGACCTCGATTGGCTTCTTGCCAATCGAGGATTGGGTCTCGGACTAGGCTTTGTTTGATGCTTTCTCCTTGTTCCTATTGATCATTGTTTACCTTCAGTGATTAATGAATCATTTTTGCCGTGCAAAAAAAAGAGAAAAAAACCAGGAACAAAATCACAAAAACAACTCAATTATCTAGAAATCCATCAGACACGTCCCAAACTTCACAGTTCACTCATTCCTATTCCAATCTGTGCAAGGAATCTTCTTCCAATCGCTAAGAAAGGACCTCACATCTCTCATTCTGCTCTTCTGAATTACACTAGCTTCAGCCTTTTTCTTGAGCACAAACAATATGGGTACTAGATATGGGATATTCACCATCACGTACCGATCCGTTTTTGGACTAGTCTCGGGTCTCACAAAGATGATCAGAGTCATTCATTTTGTTTAAAATATTTTGTTTCAGGTCCATGTATCATAAACGCTTTTATCGATATTCGATCAAGCTGGTTTTTTACATGAATCTAAAACAAAATATTTTATAATTTATACCAAATGAGCGGTGGTTTTGGCCAAGTGGTTATGAGAAAGCAATAAGTGTTTCTCTACGAGTCACATGTTCCATTCCCATGGAGGTCAAACAATCCAAACCTTGGAACCATTGGATATTTGCTTGACCATTAACTTCAGGACCCCAGAACTAGTCGAGATGCGTGCAAATTGGCCTGGATATCGAATTGTCAAAAACTAATGAGTGGTTCCGATAATTTCTGTGGGACACGAGACGAGTCCGAGGATCTGTACCCATGGCAGGGTTGTTTTTTGAATTGATTTTTTTTTTTTTTTGGTAGTTTCTCTCCCATTAGAGACACAGTAGCTGAAAAAGAGAGCCCAAGTTATCTCTATGCTTTAATCACACCTACCACTTCCCCACTTGGACACCGTTGTACCAAAAATAATTTTGACCTAACTATTTTGGGTCATATTAATTACTAAGTTTTTTGTTCAATGAATTTACTGGTCTGACAATTTATTTCGGTCATTACATGAAACATCTTCGTCACTTGTCCCTAAGAAGTGTGTATAGATATGTGTGTAACGAACAACTATGAACTATCTATTTATAAATAAACTGTATGTGGTAGGCCAAGGAGGATCAAGCCGGACTCCGGTATTAGAGAAAAAATTCGGGAGTCATCAGTAGCTATCCGATTGCGAATTTAATGGTCCAGATTCGATTTGCTCTGCTTGAATTTGCAATCGGACGGCTACTGATGACTCTTGAATTTTGTCTTCCATCCAGGATACTTGACTGGATCTTCTCTATGTGGTAGGTTAATATTTATAATTGTATATTGGTCTTAAACTTTAGAATCACGTTGAAGGCTTTTTATAAGAATTATTTTACAACTATATAAGTAGTCTACCTGAGGCGTTTTAATAACAAAAACCCATCCCATGGACTACTGGACTTGATCTTTGTTTTTCATATTTTCCATTATTTTGGTTTTGGTAAAACTACAAATATATCGGCGATCCTACCATCAACTCAGATGAAGATAGGACCGTGTAATATTTTCGGTCTTGGCTACTGCTAGTTACTGGAAATTTTACTAGATATGTTAGCTAGCACGCACCTTGACTTATATTGGAAATGAAATGTTTTTACCAAGGTTCTAAATAGTCGTAGCTGTGCAAAGTTAATGGGCGTCAAAATTTTCAAACTGATTTTGGTAAGAGCACTTAAGAGCGATTGTAGCGGTCGAGTATTGACCACAACAACTATGAGTCTATGAAGCAGGCAAGAAATCAAATACGAATGGCAACACATACCTGAAATTGGTGAGAAAAGGTAGAGGCACGAATACTTGTAGCAAATCTGGAAATTGATTGACTCACGGGAAAATCTTTGGTTGACCCATCGGTATATCGGTATATCAGAGTGCAATGGCATCGGAGTTTTGGAAAACCGATATAGCGATCGATAGTGCGATGTTGTTTAAAACCTTCGCATTACATGAAAAGAGGAGAGTGAAACTTA
The DNA here is from genome assembly GCA_016920895.1 of Vaccinium myrtillus. Classification (NCBI taxonomy): domain Eukaryota; kingdom Viridiplantae; phylum Streptophyta; class Magnoliopsida; order Ericales; family Ericaceae; genus Vaccinium; species Vaccinium myrtillus. Next base: position 9,090,551 of record CM029276.1, read on the forward strand.
GCCAAGGTATGATTGCCGCCAGATACATGAACGTAGCAAGTGAGAGCTGATCGTCAACTCATCAGTCTCCATAGCAACGCCAGCAATTCATCCTTGGCTGCATTCCACTGTCCTCCTATCCAGGCAATGCCCTCAAAGTTAATACAATCTGCCATGCATTCTTGTTGAACTCATACAACATAGGAGTATATCCTTATTGCTTCAACTTAATAGTTTCGTTCGTCAAGGTGCGTGTAAACTGACTCAAACATCCGTTTCAAAAACTCTCATCTGTGTTATGAGCTCTAGTTTGTATTTTGTGAAGATATTTGGAACTCTATATAGAGAGAGGAAGAAAGGAAGTTGACACTTAGCCGACAAATATTCTCAGAGAAATGCTATGGGTACACCACTTGTGCACACCAAATGCACACCAAGCCGATACGACAGATGAGGAGAAACCCACATTGGGACCACCCAAAAAAGTGGATTTCTTCTCATAAAAGTGGATTTCTCCTCGTTCGCCACGTCAACTTGGTGTGCATTTAGTGTACACAAATGGTGTACCCGTAGTTTTTTTTTTTCTTCATATTCTCACTAGCTCCTTATCAACTTTTTGATTATCAGAAGGGGGCAAAAGGAATATAAGGTTTGGAATGGTTGACATTGTTGAATCATTGTGCACTTGTTGCAAGAATATGGCATCTAGATATGATATGTCTCCGATAGGATAAGTATTGGGTCTTCCAAAATCAATGAATTCGCAAAATTAGGCTAAGATCTGAGCTAGAGTTAACAAAGCCTTAATTAGCCTATTTATCAATTGGGATCCTCTCATCTGGTCCATTTTTTGTGGACAGGGTGGTTCAGTCTGTTTTTATTTGGGTTTTCCGAAACTTATTTTGATGATACAAATCGCTCAACTTTTGACCTCATCGAGAACGACCGACCGTTTCATAAATCACATTGATCATATCATCGTGTGGCCATCTTTTGGGTTTATCATGTGTGACTACTTTTTGAGTCCTATTATCATGCAGTCTTTTTTGGATCTGTCTTCATGGGGTGTGAGCTTGAATTACTTTTGTAATAAAATGTGGGATGAAATGGGCTAGCTCTAACACTATGTAGAAATTTTATATCCCACTTAAAACCAACAGCAGTACTGGGTACTCAGAATAGTTATCCACAGAATAGTTACTCACCCATTGGTAATTTTCTGGGTGTTATGCACAGAATAGTTACTCACCCATTTGGTAATGTTTTGGGTAACTATTTTGGGTACTTCGCATTTTCCTAAAATCAATTAGCAATGAATGGAAATGCCCCAAATGTTATTAAGTAATCTCTCATTCCATACCCAAAAAATGTAGAACAACTACACATTTATCCAGAGATAAATAGGTCCATTGTTTCCATTATGGAAGTGTAATCGTTTTTTTTTTTTCCAAATAAATTCGTTCCGAAATCATATCGATCGATATACAATCAATGTGATTTCTAACATTTTGAATGCTCTTGACGAGATCTAAAAGGTGTGTTCATTAAAGTAAGCTCAGAAAGAACCCAAAAGAGATGAACTGGACTCAATCCTTTCATGGGCCGGAGAGGATCCCTTCCTTGAGTTTAACCCCAAACGGTGAGACACGAAGAAATTTTTATGAGCTATTTGGATTAAGATCCTCCAAATTGTGGCAAAATTAAGCAATTTTGTCGATAAACATATCCATATTATTCATTATACTCACACCAACCGAAGTTTCATGTCATTTCATGTTGGTTGTTGTTGAATAATGAAATCTGTTTGAATGAAAGGGAGGCCATAAAAAATGATATCGAAGGAAGTCAGGAAAAAACATATGGTTTCTACCCAACTGTGGCCACTTAATTTGGACAGTTAGGGTAACTGCCATAGTTAATGTATCTGGGCCTTCTATTTAAAGCTTACTACACATTGGCGCTGGATAGAAAAACATCGATCGGGATCTTCTCTGGTCCTTAATTTAGACGGGATGGGATAGTCTAAATCTGAATCGTTTGTTTGCTATAGCTGCAGTAAATGAACGGTTTGGGCTGTCCCATCCCATCTAGTCTAAAACTTCAACTGGAGAAAATCCAATCCCCAAAACATCATTGTTCATCGAGAAAGTCATTTAGTTAATAGTTTGCAGAGCTGGTCATTGGACGACCTGGATAAATAAAGTTCAACGTTTCTCGACTGTGAGACATTTTTCGAATAACTCAGGTTTCCGAGCCAACATGCGTGCACCTCGACTAATTTTGGGAATCAATCGCGAAGTCCACTAACTTGTGCCACGCGAATTAATCTAGAGCACATGCCTCGTATAAACCGGCCCAAGAGAAGTTAATAGAACCTGAGAGGTGTCGAACTTAAGATTTATAAGAGAGCAAATCTTAAGTCCCAGACTTTGAACATTAGACCAACTCCTTGTGGCTAAATTTTGATTTTTCGTTTTTTGGTAGGGTTTGATTGTTTGTCAAAAAATTCATCAACGTCGGAGATGGTAATTGGAAAAAGTCGCGGATCAAATAAATTTCAATATTTGTCATCTAATGGGCCATTTGCGGACCATGGACACTATTTGCAACCAAAAAAATAATAATACTACCATAAAATGGTGACCCAATTAGGTGGTCACACTAAAAAAGACATTCCACTTATACTACCAAGTACCAAAAAAATTGGTGACCGGAGATTTTAAATGATGAGCCAAGATGGTTGCCCCCGCCGGGGGGGGCCTTAAAGTTTTATGTTAAAAAAGGCGGCGGCGGTCTTAAAGTTGAGCTAGCAAGAGGTTTAATAAGTGATCAACAGAGTCGGCTTAAGGGCAAAACCCAAGAAGTCTTGGCTTTAGGCCCACAAAAAATGTTAAAAATTAAGGGCCTCCAAATTTGTTGGGATCCCTATATATTTGTATTAGGCCCTAATAGTTTTTTATCTAAGCCTTCCATAATAAATGATGGATTTTAAAGTATTGTAATGATTATTTATTTTTGGATTATTTTGTAACAGTAAATCATTTGTAATGATTTCTATAAAGACTCTCTATTGGTCAACCTTTGTATACAACTATAAAGTGAGCCTCGATTAATGAGTTCGCTTCTAGCCCCCAAAATCTTTGAGCCGGTTCTGGTGATCAAGGTACTTTGGGAGGGAGTAGTGAGTTAGGCATTTTGTTCTAACAATCTGGCCTAGTAGAGACATGAGGAATTGTCCTACGAAGTTCTCATTATGGACTCTGGCCAAAAGCCCGTGCTACATTCGTAGCAAAATCCACTCAACTCGTTGGGCCGAAATACTATTTGTGGTCTTGGGATACCGTAACGTAAGGAGCCAACACCTTCAAACACTCCATTTTTGTAGAGCCCACATGCATCTAAGTGTATCGACACTTCGAAAATAGCTTTTGCTTGTCATTCATTTGCAATTTCTGATTAGTTTCTCTCTTTCGTCAAATGATGGGACAACATGAATATAAGATCCATACAATCTTTGCTACTCCTTCCCCTCCCTCCACCCCGAAATTTTCCCATTCTTGTGTATATATAGGGCTTCAATGAATGAAGTTAGGGTAGTTAGTAGATGGCTGTGCATTATTGATTGGTTGGCAATTTACTCTGGAGATCGATAAGCAGATCATGAGTCACTTGTAGTTCCACTTTTGTCTAGTGACTTGCCAAGCCTTTTCTCCTCTATTATAGAGGCATCTCCTTTTGGTATATATACTGAGGAACATTTCGTGTATGGAAGAGACATAGATATACATCACAAACTTGCATACAATTCACTTAAGGTTCTGATTTGTGGGAGAGAGACAGACAAAGTTTAATTCGCCAAGGCGTTCATCGGCGGTGTTCCGATGTGGGTAGTCTAGCCGTTTTATCCTGAGAGACAGACCCGGTGCAAACTGCAACACCCTTGGCAGGCGGTGAATCTGTTTTAAGCAGACTGTAGTTTTCACAGGACTCAGCTTTTTGTTTTGTTACTCCAATGGGTTTTGATATTTCATTTGTACACCTGATTGAAATTTGTAATTTCAGATTTTGTACTCAAGAATAGATGATTATATAGCAAATTACCATAACAATAATCGAATGAAAATAACACCTATTTATACCAACCGGTTTGTCCAAGAGTATCGAAACAAACGAACGACAATAAAACAGGAGTCTATTTATACCAACCGGTTTGTCCAAGAATATCCAAACAAACGAACGACAATAACGCAGGAGTCTAAACCAAGGTTTCATCATTTTTTTCTTAATACTAACACCAATCTCATGATCGTTTTTATATTTTTCTTGAAAATTTTTAAATCATGAAGTGAAAACATCTTTTGCTCTAACTGATACAGTTTTGTTTAAAATTTTGGCTAGAAATAAAAAACTCAATTGATGTTGATGTTGAACATGGCTCCTCTGCAAAATTTGCCCCAAATGGGAGGAAGGCAGGTAGGAGTAATTATTGCGTAAAGAAAACATAAGAACGAGAGGTCAGTTGTCACCCTCGGTCCGAATTGGAAATAAAGGACCTTAATATGACTATTCAAACACATCATGAAAAAAGCCTTGCCATGTGATTCTCTGAAACAATATTTGATTCTCTGAATTTATAGTCCAATTAGTTCTCTAACCCTACCCAAAAAATCAGTAAACCGCAACCACAAAATGCAGACTATGTGAATTATTATTATTATTATTTTTTATGCTTCGGAAAATATGTAAACTATTACATGCATTGTGCATGTGCATGGTTCGAAAAGTTACAATAAACCCACAGTTTGGACTTGTAGGGCATTCGCATGTCAAACAGTTTCAACCCAATAGTTTTACAATCATGCTAAGACACAATTTTCACATGCACTCACTTACTCACATACTTACATATATAGGTGGAGCCGTGGAGGCCAGGTATACACTCTTATATTATTCAATTATGTATACAATATTTTAGGTTTTGATTGTAAAAATTATGAAGGAAGGCCGACTTAAAATTGTGTTATTAATATATAAGAATGACATTTGATTATTAATTTATGAGTACAATGATATCTAGCGATTGGATTGGAATGAAGGCACCAAGTGTGTGCATGTGTTGGACAACTGAGGTGGTAGCCTAGTTGGCCAAAGTGAGTGGGATAAGGTTCCCCTCTCTCCCCGTGCATGGACATTTCAGGATCGAATCCCTCTCATGCCATTGCTGGGACTTATGTGGATTTGCGCGGAGGGCCTTTGGCCAGCTAGTTGCCTAAGTGGTGCTGTGGTGACGGCATGTCCTCTCGGACAATAGCTATGGCTCAACCGTACATTCCACGGCAGATTGGGAACCCCAATGGTCAAGCCCATGAGAGGTTGCTACGCTGGTCACCTCTTCCCATCTTTTTTGCCGTTCAAAAAATTTTTAAACAAAAAAAGTGTGCATGTGTTGGTGCAAATTTGTGTGTCTTTTTAACCATTTTCCAAAGTCTTACGAGGTCCAATGTGTTGGGAAGAAAAGCATGGGTCCATGGGATTGTGAAGCCCAGTCCTAAATTTGTTCACATGCAATACAGTTCCATTAAAAGCATGGGCCAAATGGGCTATGGATCCTTTACTAGTCTACACGAAAATATAGTGGCTAGCTTATGCGGTAGAATTCTTAGATGTCTCATACTGCATCCCGGGATCGAGACTCATTCCTCCTTCTCCACATGTCATGGATTAGGAATGACGAATGATAAAAAAAGTTATAGTAAAAGTTCTTTGCCACTTGCACTTTTTCTTCTTTCTTTCCCGTGGCAAGGATTAGATGTCAATTCTTCTTTTCAGAAACCAGATATGAGTAAAGGAAATTAATTTTGTATATCTGCACACAACCTTAAATTCAATGTTGGATTACCTAATAAATCTTGGCTTATCTGATTTCGGGAAAATAAAAAAAAATCGCGTCTTATCTCTTTATTTGTGATTTTTATTGGGGTTATTGTTGTTAAAGTTCCGGAAAAGGTCCGAGTAAAACTGTGCTGACTCTAGCTATTAGCGGAAAGATTCGGGTAATGTTGTCATGACTTTGATGCTCAACAAATTAGGGAAAGACTCGGGTAAAGGCGTGTTGACTCTGATGCAGTGTTGCATCCAACTGACTAAGCCTTTAAAAAACATTTGGCATTTGGTAATTTGTAACTAGGGTTCCGACTTCCCACCTTGGTTTTTAGACTCCTGTGTTATTGTTGTTCGTCGTTTCGATATTCTTCGACAGACCGATTGGTATAAATACGTGTTATTTTCATTCGATTATTGTTCTAGTAATTTGCTATATAATCATCTATTCCTTTTGTCGATACTATTTGTTTACCGATGGGATTTGTTAAATTTTCATTGAACTCTGAGCTGGGCTGGTTAAAAACTTAAAGTGTGTAAAAAGCTAAGGAAATAAAGCCGAGCTTTAACAACTCAAGCTACGAATTGCTCATGAATAACTCGGTTCGTTTGCAACCGTAATCGGAAGTATCACATGCAAACATCTTTTGGGAAGATGGTCATTTGAACCATTAGCTAGACTGGTACCACTTGTTGAACTAATTGGCATTCTCTATTTATTGCTACCACCTATACCAGCATCAGCGTGAAAGACGCGTTGAAATTGTAAGTGGGACCCATTAGTCTGTTGCCACCTGCGCGAGCTTATAAAATCCTCAGTAGTGAAGCATCACTAATGAGACGCCCCCATTGGTGAAGCATTTCTCTCTCTCTCTCTCTCTCTGCATCTGCAACATTCTCTCTCTCTACACTCTACAAAAAAACTATGGCGAGTAAAGCAGACCTCCTCCTCCTCTTCCTGACCATCTTAGTCTATCCCATCTCCTGCTCCTCCGCCGCCGCCGCCACCGCAGATGAGCGACGCTTGTTACGGGTATCAGCAGTGATTGGCTGTCACTTCGTCGAGCTGTTTGTTAACGACTTGTTGATTCCGGCAGCCGTTTACTGTGCGAAGAAAGTGCTCAAGAAAGAAGAACACCGGCTTTATGCTCTTTTTGCTGGTCAGCTTTTCCTGGTTGTTGTTTATTCTTTTCTTGTCTTGGTTTGTCTTTGGGGTTTTGTTCCTTTCGATCAAACATGCAATATCGGAATTTTGGTGAAAAGTCACAACTGTCGTCGGTCCGTACATGTAAAAAGCAGTAAAGCACTGATGCGAGAAATATTGCATGTGGAGAAAATTTAAGAGAAATGAAAAGAAGATTTGGCTGGTTTCTTGTTTGTTCTTGTGTGATCTTTTGCCCCTTCTCTCTCTCTCTCTCTCTCTCTCTCTCTGGTATGTATAAGAGAAGCTGGGCCTTGGCTTTTTGAGGCTTTCTCTACCCACATCTATATGTGCCCCGCAGCACTTCCATTTGCATATGTGCAGCAGCACTTCCATTTGCGAGGTCATGGTTCGGGACTGACTTCATAGTTCATACCGAGGTCATGGTCATCGAGGAAGTCATTTAACTCATAGTATGTAGACTGAAGTTCAAATAGTTCGACTGTGAGACATATTTGTTACAACTTAGGTTTAGAGCTGGTTGTTGGATGACACAGACAAATTTTCAAGATCTCAACTAATATTTGAAATCAAAAAAATTGAAAAATAATTCTGGAAATCAATTCCGCTATTACTGACATTTGTGAGATCCATCAAAATTTACTGATGGGAAAGGGTGTAATAGTGTTAGATAAGGGTCTTCATCGGATTGGGTTGACCTCGCCCTCAAATTTACTGATGGGAAAGGGTTAATGATGAAATGTACCCAAAAAAAAAATTGAAAAAATATATTTGAAAAAAATTTACAGCAATTTTTTTTTTTTTGACAATGACATCTTTAAATTGGTGTAATTTTTTTTAAAAAAAATTCATGCTAATATAGTAATTTATCCGATCCAAAGTATGCTAATATATATAGTAATTGGTTTTCATATTTTATCCGATCTAAATGCAAATTCTATCCCAGAATTATGAAACCACTTTTATGATCCGTTTTCTAAAGAATCGGTTTATTTTTCGAATTAAAGATTCCTAGTTAACAAATTTCGATCTTTTCAAATTGTTGTTTCAACTAGGTAAATAATTATGTACAATCTTAATCTTACCATGGTAGAGACTATTGACAAGTGACAATTGAAGATCAAGTGTGTGAATCTTCTTTTGGGAACCGGCCAGTTCCCGTTACGTAACGGGGTGTAACGGATATTTTAGCTGTTACAGACCGGTTCACAGAACGGTTCACGCGACATTACCAAGAACGTGTAGGTTGAACCATTTAATCATCTTTAGGATATTAAACTAGGCCTAGAGGACAACTCCCTTGGAAGTTGAACATGCTGCATTTTTGCTAGATTTTTTGCGCATTTGGTATGCTCATTCTCTATTTTTCCCAGCATTTCAGATGAATTCCGAGGTGTTTTTTGGACTACAGATAATAGAACCGGCAAATAACTACCATTTTCAAACAACCAAAAAATTGAAAGAAATGCATTGTATTAGCCAAGGATCAAACTACCAAATTAATTTGAAAGAAAACGCATCGTATTAAAACAACTCAAACATCCATGCCGACGAAAAAAATTTCACTGCCGAGCGGTGGTGCTCGCTGGCACACATCCAACTGTTCAAAAAAGTAACTAACGGCATGGATTGAAAGTGCCGGATGGATTTGAAAAAAAAGGAAAAGCGTGTTTTCATCCTGGCCGTCCATTGTATTTTTAGATGGCCGGATGTGCGTGAGCAGTTACCACATCAGCCACACCACACCCGCTCGGCACGGAAAATTCCTCCATCCCGAACTAGCAAGAGGAAGAGACCCATTTTGCCACGTACTTTAATTCGTAGGTCTGTGGGAGTGGTACCCATTGCCATATTTTGAGCCATTTCAACACTGGTGCAATTGCTTTGTAGTTGCTCTTACAGAGCAAGAGAGAGAGAGAGAGAGAGAGAGAGAGAGAGAGAGAGAGAGAGAGAGAGAGAGAGAGAGAGAGAGAGAGAGAGAGAGATTACATTTACTAGAGAATCACGTGGCAAAGGCTTTCTTAGTGACCTCTCTTTCTGACATGTTTTCTTCTCGCAATATGCAATTATTTGGCATCCTTCCCATTTGGGGCAATGTTGCAGAGGAGCCATGTTCATGAACATCAATTTTAAAATTTAAACAAAACCATATCAGTTAGAACAAAAGAAGATTTCACTTCATGATTTAAAATTTTCAAGAAAACAACTGTAATGATCAAGAAGATTTCTGATAATGAGATTTTTTTTAAAAATTCATGCTAATATATAGTTATTTTATCCGATCCCAATTATGCTAATATATATATAGCAATTGTTTTTTGTATTTTATCCGATTTGATGCAAATTCTATTCAAGAATTATGAAACCACCTTTACGATATGTCCTCTTAAGAATCGGATTATTTTTCAAAAGATTCCTAGTTAGCAAATTTCCATCTTTTCAAATTGTTGTTTCAACTAGGTAAATACTTATATGTACAGTCTTAATCTTACCGTGGTAGAGACTATTGTCCAGTAACAAGTGATCAAAAGTAGTAATCGAAATAAAGACAACCCCTTTGCCCATTTTGCTTAAATTGGTTCTATGGAGTTGGAGCAATGTTGCTGTCTACAGTCTACTACTGAATGTAACAGAGGGAGGAGTAATGATGTTTTGGCAAAGTAGAGTGCGGCCAACTCTATCTTCTTTTCTTGTGCCCGGCACTGTTCCAGCCATCTATTGCGAAAATACACGGCTCAAATTTAATTTGAGCACCATGTAAATCCGAACTATCTATTGCTTGGGTTAAATCCAAGTTGTGCATTTTTACAATGGGCGGCCAGATCCCCGCACCGTTTATCATAATAGTTAAACAATGATACTAGGGCCGGCCATGAGATTTTCGTCTTTAAATTACTCAAACCGGTAAAACAACGTGCACCGACCGCGTACCGACGGCGTCGGGGACGCCGTTGTGGGTCCCATCCGATCGATCCGAGCAGTTCATCGTTCTCAGAATCGAATTCTTAGTGGGCCCACGCGGGAATCGAGGCAATCGGACGGCTGTATGAGCTCGATTCAAAATCACACCAATTTCATTCAAATTTAGCTCGGATCGATGGGATGAGACCCACAACGGCGTCCCTGACACCGTCGGTACGTGGTCGGTGCATTTTGATCGGTGCAGCTAGAAGGGTTCTACTCAAACTCTTATATCTTCATTGTTAATTTACTTACGAGAGAGTGTCGGAGCCGTAGGGCCGGCTATGAGATTTTCGGTCCCTTAAACGAATATGAGAGTAAGGCTGCATTAATTACAGCGCTGTGTTAAATTTTACTAGCATCATTTAGGATCTTTGGTTCAATTAAGCCAAACCCTGGCTTTAAATATGCAATTTTTGATTTCAAATTTCCTATTTGAGCAGGTCTAAATTTTAATTCTATTTTGAATTAGAGTTGACGAGTACGGTATCTAACTTTGGATATTTATTTCTTAAAGATCCCAAATCATGTGCCAATTGGGATAGATTCATGATTTTGAAAGTCAAAAAAGATTGTGTCAAATGTAATATGATTAGGTTACATGTCTCACTTCCAAAATTGAATCACAATCCAATGAATTACTGCCGCTTACCGCGTCCACGTTTTTTTTCACGGAAAGTCATCATGCAATACTATAACAGATGTTTGGGAATGGATTTACTCAGGATTTGTGGGGGCATGACGACCCACTCAATTGTTGGAAATTTCTATAGTACTTCAATATACAATCTATTACACCTTGTAAAATTATGGTAGTGTCGCTGTTAAAATACACTAATTTTTTGTATATCGACATTTGATCGTATTTTTGTCTAGATAAATACAATCATTTCTATTTATCATGCATCAACCTTTATACGAGTTTTCTGATGCCCTGTGTTGGAAATTGAAATGTTTGCCGTTATTCTATGCTCATTAATTTTTCTTGTAAATTTTGGTTTTCTCAATTACAAAAACTGGAGTTTGTTCTCGGACTGCGACAGACTTGATTTGCATATCCAATTGATCCCAATTTTTACTCAAAAGCAAACAGGAAAAATTATTTTGAAATTATTTAAAAACCAACAGGATTAAATCGTTGGGGGTAAAAATAGCCCAAATTGCCAAATGACTTGAGGGTTGTACATTTTGTGTGCAAAAATTCTGTACCCAATACGAAAATTTCCTTGCGTATCCCCTTTATACGGTTTTCTGCTTTTGGATGATAATTGAGCTCTGCTGTGTTGGCAATTGAAATGGGCTACCCTTTTTGAACCCAGAAAACATATATGGGCTTCCCTTTTGTCTCCCCTTTTGTTTGGTTTTCTGCTTGTTTTTGTTGTTTTGTGGAAGGGTTGAGCTCTGCTGTTGAAATGGGTTTTTGATTTTCCAATGAAAACATGGGCTTCTGATGTTTGGTTTTCTTGTTGTTTTCCTTTTGGAAAGGTTGGAAATAATTGAGCTCTGCAGAATGTTCTTTTGTTTTCTTGACTTTGGAGGGAAAATGAGCTAAATTGAGCAGATTTTTACTTTTACTCTAAACCAAAATGCAAACCTCAGACTTGTTTTCCGAAAAAAAGACAAACCCAAGTTGTGCAAACTTTACTCTAAAAAGCAAACAGCAAAAAGACCAAAGAGGGCATGTAGTGGCAACTAAATCACAACAAAACCAACAGGCAGAATATGAAATTGGAGGGTAAAATTGGCCCAAATTGCCAAATGACCAAACGACCTCAATTTTAAAGCCTCTCTTATATAAGCCCTTCGGTTGGGGACATACTAGGAGTAATTGATAAGACATCTGATCAAGCCAAAGAGAAAACAAAAGCAACAAAAAGTAGAAGAATAGAAGAAAGAGGCATGGGCACAAGCCATTGCACACCGACAGACGAAACGCCAAATGGATCAAATCAAGGTTACGAGCAAGATCTTTTTTATAATCCACCTCTAAGCACGCAAACAGACCAAACATCAAATAGACCAGATCAACATTACATGCAGGATCTTGTTAACTATCCACCTCTGAGCATACCAACAAACCAAACACCAAATGAACCAAATCAAGGTTACTTCCAGGATCATTTTTATTATCCATCCCTTAGCACGCCAACAGGCCAAACATCAAATCAACCAGTTCAAGGTTACTTGCAGAATCCTTCTAACTATCCACCTATGAGCATGCCAACACACCAAACACCAATTGAACCGGTAGATTATTTTAATCAACCTCATCTTCGAACGTCGGGCCGAAATAGAAGATGTTATGGCTGCAATAGACTCGAGGTTGGTTGACTGCCTCTCTAAAATTTTAAATTATAAACTTATTGTCCCAGATATTAGATTATCACTGTTTGTTACTAGGATTATGTTAATCATATTGTATCTCACCTTTTCTAACGGCTACAGGATTATTAGTTTTCAGAAGTAACCATGTTTCGCCTTTTTCTTTGATGGAAATTCTAATGTTTTGAAAAAAAAAAATATAGTTCGAACGTCAGAATTTAAAAGATGTTCCAACTGATGAGAATTTTCCTTTTTTTTTTTAAATTTTGGAGTAGAAATAATTTACCTAGCTATGTAAAGCTTATTATATCAACTTGATTTACTGGTGGTAAGTCAAGCACTCCCTAATTTTACTACGCTTAATATTGTGTTTGATGCTAAAACTAACGTTCTCTGTGTACAATTTATGCAGCCAATAGAGGTAGAATATACCAGTCTTGGTGATGATGATCGATATCTATGTCCAGAGTGTCTTCCTATTTCTCTCATGGAATCCACACAGTTGAAACTCTTTATTCCTCAAGTATGCAGCTTTTTCAACGACCATTTGAAGTTCCATATCAAAAAGAACATTTCTATTTTCTTGGTCCGCTTAAATGACATAATGACAGTTATCGCACATCCGAAAGGCCATACAAATGTAAGCTTCTTATCTAAGTCCCTCATCTTTCTCAACGGGTGGATCCCGACAACAATTCACTCTTCCATGTCACGACACGGATCATCAGGCCCTGGGGTAAGCCCAACAAGACCACGGGTTTCATGGGTTTCGCATAGGCATCGATAGCCTCGGTGGCTGTTGGCTAATGCCTTATAAGCGTGAGATCAATTCCCCACGCTACTATTTTTCTGACTTTGGTGGAATCTTTCATGCTTTTCTTTCCCTTTTTCTCTTTGTTATTTTTTTTCCCACCCAATCCACAATTTTATAAAAATTACACTACTCAATTACACTTTGTTAAAAAATTTACGTTAACAAACACAACAATGTAGAAGTTATTTTCTTACATTGAATTAAAAAAAATTCTAATGGTGAAAAATTAACAAAAAAAGAAAAGAGTAAGCTAATCCGGTTTATTATTATTTTGTTAAAATATAAAGCAAATTTATTTTCTTCATAACTAACTCTTACAATCATATCTTTTACGTTTATCTTTGTATCCTTTTAGTTTGATTTTTTTGTATTTTATAATTTGTTTAAAACGAACCCTTGAAGATGTAGGGGGCCCAATATTGGAGTTTCCTTCATGCAATGAGAAGTTTTCTTTGAATCGGATCTTGCTCATCATTTAGAACTAAACCGGGATTATATGTGATTGTGATTTTTTTTGAAGTAATTCAAGCTGAAAGTTCAATGTAAACTTGATTTTTTTTCTTGACTTGTATGTCATTTTATTGTTTTGACTTTAAGTGGGCAACTATAATCAGGATCGGTTAGGGCAACCCAAACGTTGGAGCCGGCCATGCGGATCATGATTGTGACCCAACAACTCAACGAACCGATTACTAATCTCATATTTGGGTGCATGGGAAAGAGAGTCATAGGTTGCAATGATCTTAATTACCTAGGTGTTAAGCCCTCAATGAACCGATTACTTTTCTCAAGTCCTTGGACGCAATAATTACCTCCCATCCTACCAAAAAACATAGACACGATGCCCTTTTTCACGTATTCATTATCTTGTTTATACATACATTTTATTTTATAAGATCTTAATTCTTGGGTAAAAATTAAAACGATTCTAGTTCAAGCAATAAGATTTCTACTTCATCCGGTTTATCTAAAATTAATTACTAACGTCTTCATGTGATGTTGTCGTGACAGGTTTCTAGTACTAATCCACTTTATGGGTTGACTCTTTCTTCAAAAGAAACACTTAAAAATTGTAAGAACCTTTTCATTGCCTAATGATTACTATATTGCATACTGTCCTACTTTTTGGAAATACTTATTGCACAATATTTTGTAAGTTCAATCTTTTTATTCCCCATACACGCACTTAATTATTCATTGGCCAAACGGTGAATTGCAAAGTCAGTCCGGTGGACTATGATAGCTTGGGCCCACGGGCTTAGAACCGAACCCTTTGAAAAGGTGTACGAATTGACCAAGCCCAACCCAATGGGGTTTAGTACTCCAGTCGACGCGCGCCACGTGGATGCTAGAGTGGAGACCGATCGATGTGGCACTTGGAGTATGTATGTCTTGGAAAAAATTCAGTGACACAGTTTGCGCATGTACAGGCTGTTATGAGGGAACGGGAAGCTTAGAAGTGTAATCATGTACAAGACGAAACCATAAAGAGGTACATATGCCTAATAATCTATCTTATATTGTTGATAATTTTGGAAAAAAGGCCAATTTAGCTAGCCAACTTTCAATCTATAAACACTAACTAGTTGTTCATCTTGCAGCTCGTCTTGTGGAGAAAGAACCGGACTAGAGGACAAGTGTTTATAGGCAGTAGACGAGGAACCAACGACCATACACAAACACACACAACAAACAAAAATATATTCGTGTATTCGTCTAATAATGTTTATATACTTTTGTGCAAATTAGGTCAAAAGTTTTGTAAGGAGAGGAGCTGATATAGAAGCGGTAACAAAGAAGAAGACAGTAAGGGGTGGTAAAGTGCCTGCTATCTTCCTTTTGTTTGGATTACCCAAGTAATTCTCATTTGACCCTACTATTTACATGTCTTCATTTTATATACGCCTTTCTTTTTCCTGGACGAACTAATTTTTATCAAACAAAAAAAATAAAGATAGAAATGATGCAACATATCGGGAAGTCTTTTACACAGTTTGAAACTCCCTTCATGTTTAATAGATCGAGTTGAGTATTTGCCACAACAAGAGATCTCTCTCATCAAGGCATAATTTGAGATGGATAAACTAGATTCAAGAACTGATAAAAAAAAAAAAAAACTAGATTCAAGAAGGTGGGAATAATCGTTTGGAAACATGCTGAGGGACCCTCCTAATTTTTTTTCTAATTTTGCAAGCGCTCTATGTCCATACATAAGGCCTAAATGTATACTTAGTAATAGGGTCAGCTATATTATTAATTGTAAGTGATAGGGAAGATAACTTGATTGTGACTTGTGAGAGCTCAAATACTAATTTTTTGCTAAAAATGAGAGAATAATGATACTTTAGTAGTACCTTGTGAATTAATTGAATTAACATCAAACGTGATTCGGCCCTGAATAACACGGCCTGGCTGAATATCCAATAATGCTAAGGCAAACTATGAACATAGGAATCAAAGGGAGAAGACGACAGAGACCAAAAAGAACGAACGCGTAACGCGATTTCTTGTTCCTTAAGAGTTATTACCATGATACAACAGTTCATGTAGAAAACCACAATATTTTTTTTTTTTGATCAACAAAAGGAAATTTTTTATTAATCGGGAGGAAAGATACATGCAATAAGCCAAAACGTACACCAGCAAGGAATGAGCTAGAGGCCCAATATTTTATTAATCCACAATGTTTGTTTTAGCCATTCCTAACATTAACTTAAACATTCATAGTATCTATTCAATATTAAATGCAGGCCGATACTTGGGTCAACGCTAGCTCATGAGATGACGCATGTAGTGATTAGGCTCCAAGGTATTTTATTTCATACACCTTTTGTCGATTAAATTTTTACTCTCATTTCAAAATAGTAATCTTACGGTTGAAAAATATCCTTTTTCTCTCTCATACCATTATAGTCGAAATTTTATGAGTGCATCACTTCATAGTTGTATTTGATTTAACGAATATTGTTTCAAAAATTTATGTGGGCAAAGTTATATAAAGTCGAGAGCCCACTCGTTTTTATATTTTTTGGGTATTAACTTAAAAGTTGTATGCATGAAATTGCCCCAAAACATAGCAACCTCATTAAAATTGTAACTTTGCAAGTATTGACCCCCATTGCCAAGATCTCTGACTCCATCCCTAATTTACGATTGGACTGATAGTAATTAATCTATTGAGTGCTGATGATCTTTTATATAGGCTGGGGATTTAAATTGGAAACAAAAGTTGAAGAAAGCATATGTGAAGCGGTAGCTTACAGGTGGCTAAAGTGCACAACTGGTGACTATGACCCATCGTACACCCAAAAGGATGTTGAGTTTGCAAAACAATTGACCGCCTTTCATAAGCGTGTGATTAAAAATGGCTTTTGTGGCTCCAAGGTTGAATTTCAGAAGGCCAAGTGCGCAATTAAAAAGTATGGATTGACACTTACATTGAAGCATATTGGTTCCACTAGGAAGATTCCAGAGTGAAATAAACATTCTAGCTAGGAGTTTGAGTTACTTTTGTTAATGGCTCAAAGTTAGATATAAACTTAGACAACATTGACCTCATTTTGATAACGTTTAAATTTACAAAATGTTTTGTTTCATTGTATCACGCTTTTATCTTTATGTCTTCTTTGACGTTTTGGTAACTTGAAATTACTGCTGAAACTTTGGACATGACTTCCATCGGGAAGATCATTATGAAAACAAACTATCTTGCAACAATTATTTTGTACACTCATAGTGGACCAGGGGCGGTATATCTAAATTTAGAATTGAGGGTGGCTAACAATGCTCAAGGGTGGAAATAAACTCGGTTCGGGAAGGTAACCGAAACTGGTTATCTAGATCTCATCTTCGGTTAAGCCGGTTTGTTTTTAAAACCGGTTCGTTCTCCAAAGAGAGGGGGAAATAGATCTGATCAAAAAAAAAAAAAAAAAAAAAAATGTCAACAAAAAAAAAACAAAAAACAAAAAACCATCTAATATAGATCTTTCCTCCAACATCCAAAATCAACAAACAAATTATTGAAAATCAACAAAAGAAACCATCTAATCGAGAGAGTATTATTGTTATAGGTGTCAAACGGGCGAATTGACACGGCAGCGATGACAACATGAGCCCAATATTTTTTAATCCACAATGTTTGTTTTAGATTCATGGCACAAAATGGTGTTAGATGGGCACGGCACGAAAGTGGGTCGGCATGGCACGACACGAGTCAAGGTGCAACAAAATAATTTTTTTTTTTTTCTAACCTTTTGTCGCTAACCTTTTAAGAATTATATGTGACAAAAATGTATTTTCTAATGCACGTACCATAAACAAGGATCCCGAAATCACCCGGATTGTTTTTTGGAGCATTTAGAAAATGTTTTTTTCAAAAATGATGTGGGCAATGTTTCATAAAGTGTTTTCAAGCCCACTTTTTAATTTTCAAAAAAATACAAGGGCTTGATCCACGCACTTTTTTAAAAACGCATATTTAAAAATTTCCCTTCCCGGTATTTTTTTGCTAAGATTTTTAGCTGGGCCTTGGAAAACACCTTTAACACATTGGAAACAAAATTTGATCCGAACTATGAGATCCGAAAGTGCCAAGGGTCCCGGACTGTTGAGTTCCTCTTTTCTAATGATTTACAAATGTAGTAGTTATTTATTTAAATACAAATGCATATACTGGAGGTGACAAGTGGATGGCTTGGGAGGGTTTGAAGCATATTGCGTTGATATGAGTTCCAGGCTGAAATAAACATTCTAGCTAGTAGATGCATTGGGTTGAATATGAATGGATAGTCAAACCCAATCCAACCCGTTTATTTTGGTCTTTTCAATTGAGAACGCATACCGCGTATGGTAAAGCTAATTTCTGATTCGTTCAATTAGGGTTTCTGATTTCTATTCTTGTTCTTGTTTTCTCATCTCCTCATCCTTGAGCCTCATTTCATCTCTGAATTTTTCACATTTGCAGCCAAGAGAAGAGAGACAGAAGAGCACTTTATACTCTTTACAGAAAACTTAAAACGAAATTACAACTGAAATGAAATGCAAATACACTCTTAACCGACATTAACAAACTGACAGCTGGACTACTCACAAGCACTGCCATTAACTTTTTAGCTATAATAAGAAAACTAATGAACCATTGGCTACAATTAGAGAACTAACTAATGAGTTTGCTTCACACACCGGCTGTATGCTCTTTTTGCTGGTCAGCTTTTCCTGGCTGTTTTTCATTCTTTTCTTGCCTTGGTTTATGCTTGTTTTTTGGCCTTTGGGGAAAAGTTACAAGTCCGTACATGTAAAAAACACTGATGTTGGACAGGGGCACATTGTCATATAACGCCTAGATAATTTTTTTGAAGAACAATCATATAAGAAAAGTAAAACTATAAATATAAAATTTTACTAATTATTATATAATAATCAAAACACAAAGTCTCCAAATATACATAACGCATGAGTATCATTTAAATATAACTCGTGTTGTGTTTCATTTGCCAAATGTAACATAAAAGAATTGGTTTTTAGTGAGGACATATGAAGAATAATCAATTTTAGCACAAAAAAATAACATTTGGGGACCCAAAATGATTGTTAATATCTAATCTAACCTAAGCAAAATCCTATTAAACAAAACCATATTGAACCTGAGAAAACTCATAAACTAATCTTTTAGTTTGAGCCTTTTTATTTTTCTTGGGCCTTTTTATTTTGGATCACATTGAGCCTTTTTATATTTCTTTTTGGGCTACATAAGACTCATAGTAAAGCCTATCACTTAAAATTCTTGGGGTGCCCCAAATTTTGAGAGTTTTGTGAGTGCCTTAGGCCTGGCTCCCTCATGGTGGCTGTGAACCGATGTTCGAAATGTTGCATGTGGGGAAAATTTAAGAGAAATGAAAAGAAGATTTGGCTGGTATGAAGCAAACTCAAATTTATTATTTTGAGAAAAGTATGTTTAAATATGTTGAAAATCGATGGCGTGACACCATCTTTGCTTCTCCTTCCCCTCCCTCCACCCCAAAATTTTCCCATTCTTGCAAATGGAGGTATGAAGTGAATTTTGGCGATGGAACAACTTTATTCTGCCAAGTGATTTATGGTGATGGGAGCTGTGATTGAGGCCGTTCGTATCGATTTAGGGGCGGCCGGTATCGATTTAGGGGCTGCCGGAGTTGAATTTTGCCATGGGGCCGGGGTGGGACAGTAATGGACATGGCGGTTTCAATTGTGAATTTGTTACTACATAAGAATGTTTACAATTAGATTATATCGCCGATCGAAAAAGGAAACAATTAGATTAGATTTTGTAAGCAAATAAATTAGGACAAATATTGGAAGTACTCTTTGTAATGTATTTTACTTCTTTATGAATGTACTCTCAAAATTTTCATTGTCATATGCGTTAGAATATTGCGTTATTTGTAATCCACAAACTTTAGAGTTCATTTATCGAAAAAAAACAGTGTGTAAAAATCATTTCACAACATAATTGCACCATATTCCTTTTAACACCAAAAGACAAAAAATAACATAAGCTCGTTCTAATTGGACAATGGGCAGAGTCGTGCTGTGTACTCCCGCAGGTGAAAGTTGTGGAGAAACTTCAGGGTTAAAATTAATGAAAAATTAATACTAGGAACACACCACAACACTGGCATGGGGATAGATCCCATATTTGGTTCGACTCGTGGATCCCACACCTATATGATAGTGTTGTAGTTGGTGTGGTGAGAAATTTGTGTTTGCCACGTGGAACTCATACATGGTGCCTATAGCTTAGAGCAACTCCAGCACTACCTCTCCTCTCTAAATTGAGGAGTGGAAGTGACATATTGAGGGGAGATTTTGTAATTTATGTTCTCTTTTCCTCAAAAAATTGTACTTTTTGGAGGGACCCATCCACCTTTTTGTCACATCCACTCTCTAAATTTAATTTCGGCTCTCTAGTATGTCACTTCCACTCCTCAATTTAGAGAGGAGAGGTAGTGTTGGAGTTGCTCTAAAACCAAGACAACTCGTCTCCAAGTCAGAATAGGTCATATTGCTGTTGCGATTGTAGTAAATATTTTGTGATTTAGAACTCTCGTGTTATTTATTGGTGTTCGTCGTTTTGAATCTTTTGATGTACGTTCTTGAAAAGATTGGTTAGTATAATTACATTATTTTCATTCGATTATTGTCCTAGAAACGCGCGCTAATCATCTATCTATTCCTCTTGTTGATCATAATCCTACTGATACAATTTGTTTAGCGATTGGCTATGTCCTCAAAAGCACCATGCACGACCAAACCATAACAATTAGTATTGAAAAGCAATTTAACACCTCCTTAAATAGTATATACATTTTTTTTTTCATATACCCCCTTTTCCTTTCCTTCACTCACACGTGTATCCTTTTCTTCTAGTCTATCTTGTTTTGCCCTCTAGCATTTTGTCTCATTATAGGGCCCACAATCCATTTGGAGTAATAATCAAATGCATTGACATGCATCATATATACTCACAGAAGCCCTTTATGCTCCACCGCCTACAAAACTAACATGTATCCTTCTTGGAAATCTTGACACATGTATCCTTCTTGGAGATAAATAGACTTGTTTGCGCCATGGGTTTTTTTGCTCTCTGAAAAACATTGTAATAATCAGTGTTTTATTTTATAGAGACCCGCTAAATAATATATCCACGCAAAAATTAGCATTATCGGATATCAATGAGTATGTGAAAAGTTGAATTTTGGTTTAAAAAATAGACTTGTTTGCACCATGGTGATGAACATTTTTAAACCAAAATTTAACTTTTTACATTTTATCGACCCGCAAACTAAATTTTTGCACAAAAAACATTATTTTATCGGATATGAATGATGAAAAGTTCAATTTTAAAATGATCGCACGTGAGCCCATTTTTAAACCGTAAACCATGGAATTTGCGCCACATCCGTAAATATATAAATTTATCTCATCCTCTGTGTGGAATGGTTTACACCACAGCCGTAAATATGTTTAATTATCTCATCCTTTGTGTGCAAGCTTATGATTTATTTTATGCATTAAAAGCATGCATGGGCCAGTGGACTATCCGTAAATGCATATCCATGAATAGTAAAAGTTCTTTGCCACCTGAACTTTTCAGCACTGTTATATACACAGAAAATACACCCAGAATTTACCCAGAATTTGAAAATCAATGGCCGAGATTCACTTGGAGTGAATTTGGACCGTTGATTTACACTTTCGGGGTCAATTGGGGGTAACATTTCCGGGTCTATAGCATTATTGTGAACTTTTTCTTCTTTCTTCCATGTGGAGGATTAGATGTCAAGTTCTGCCTTCTTATTCTCAGAAACTAGATACAAGCAAAGCAAATTAATTTTTTATATCTGCACACAAACTTAAACTCAATCTTGGCCTATATATGTTCAAAAAAATCTTGGCTCATCTGATTTCCAAAAAAAAAAAAAGAGTGTCTTTTCTCTTCATTGTTTTTTTGTCCGAACAAAATAAAAAATCTTTGACTATGGTTTTGCCATGGCTTGGGATTTTTATTGAGCTTATTGTTGTTATAAGGTCGAGAAAAAGGCTCGCGAAAATTGTGCGAACTTTAGCTATTAGCAAAAAGATTTAAGTAACGTTGTCGTGACTCTAATGCTTAATAGATTTAAAAAAAAAAAAAGACTCGGGAAAAAGACGTGTTGACTCTAGTGCGGCGTTGCATCCAACTAGGTCTTAAAAAAACATTTGGCATTTCGTAATTCGTGATTATGGTACCGATCGATTTCCCACCTTAATTTAGACTCTTGTATAACTGTCGATCGTGGTTTCGATATTCTTGGACAGACTGATTGTATGAATATGTGTTATTTTCATTCGATTATTGTTCTGATAATTTGCTAATCATCTATTCCTCCTTTTGATACTATTAGTCAAGCGATTGGCTTTGTTGATGTGCGAAAAAGCCAAATTTGGATAGTGAATTTGATGAACTTCACTTGTTCCATAGTGTTACAAGGGAAATGAATTTGGATATAGGGTTCTCTCCGCTTGTCTTGGTCCTTCTGCCTCGCTCTGGGTCAGCACCTCTGAAATAAAGTACGGTTGAGCAATCGACATGATATATTTGCTTATATTCCAGGTGTCCGACACCCGATTCGAGACGTCCAAACATGTTTTGAACGGTCTAGAGATTTGAGAATTTACTCACCTGATCTGAGCTAGTGCCAAGCACCATGTGTCCCTACCCTCTCTGTATGCAAAATTTTCCCCCTATTAACAATCTACTAGGCTGACAATAAGGTAAGAAGAACACGCAAAAGAACACACACTCCAATGTACTTTTTTTATTATTATTTTATACACTTTTATATACTTTCATACATTTTTTTACACATTTCAATGCACTTTGAAAATTTTATTGACAGTCCAATGACTGATTTTAGAAATTTTCATTTATTTTGCATTGAACAAAGGAAGGGAAATGGAGTTCCATAAGGCCATAAGAGAATTTTTCGGGTGGTGGGTACCATGTGCTAGGTGCCCAACACGTATTTCGGTCGTAAAAAAATGCACATGTTTGACTGTTCAAAAACTTTTCTGACAAATGGACTTTTAACACCGGTTCATGTACCATTTTCCCTCCGTTAATACTATATATGGATTGGCATTAAGGGGAGGCTTGGCTGAAATAGAAATGCTTCCCATGTGGTAGTTGGAGTGCAAAACTTGGGTGCAAATAGGGCACCACGTGGTGCCCTTCGGCACATTTGGGCCTTCCAAATTTTTCTCAATTCAGACGGTTCAGATGTGCCGAAGGAGCACCAGGCCGGATGCTACCCTCTGCACCCAAGTTTTTCTCAATTCGCCGACTTGGAGAACATATATATGATCATTCTGGTTCATTTTCCTCTTGGACCTTGGTAGACTTCCAGCACTCTCTCTCTCTCTCTACAGTACAAAGCAATGGCGAGTTCACCACCACCAGACTCCCTCCTCCTCCATCCCATCTCCACACTCCGCTTCTTACTGGTCTTCCTCTGTCTCATCTCCATCTCCTCCTCCCCTGCGGCCGCCAACGCCGACGCCCCGGCTGCTTCCGTGTCTGGATCACCAGATGATTCAGATTCCCCCGCTCCTGCAGCAAATCACGTCCGCATCATCACAGTGGTAGCAGTGGTGATTCTTGCTGAGTTCACCGCGTTTACTTTTGGGCGTATGTTGCTTCTGGCTTGCGGTCACTATGTGAAGGAAGAACACCAGAAGCGTGGGCGGAATACAGCGATATGGGTGATTGCTGGTGTCCACGTCCTCGTTCTTTTCGGGGTTCTCGCTTGGGTAATCAAGTAATGTACGTATAATGGGGTAGTACTGGTGCATGAAAAGTTACAACTAATTAATGGTTTGCATAACTGATGTTACAATTATGGGGAAAATTTAAGAGAAATGAAAAGAAGATTTCTAGCTTGTTTGATCTTGTCTTGTGTGCCCTTCTTCTTCTTCTTTTTTGTTCATAATATTAGGTCATACTAATAGGCAATTGAGAAAATTTAAATTGGAGTGCAAATTGTGATATTGCATCAGGTCAAATTACAGTATATGGTTTTTCCCTGTAATATTGCATCTTTACAGATGATTAGATGAATTGGGTAGATAGTAATATTGTACAACTTTTAAAAGGATCGATCGTTTCCTCTGTATTTGATCGACCGGGTATATTAACTGGCGGATCAGACTATACGCGTACAAAAGTTTGGTGTACAAAAAACTTACTGATTGGCTCGGGACCCACTTGTGAGTCTCACACGAACTGGAATGAAATTGTTTTGAAACGCAAAGTTTCTCTCTGCACGCACTCCCTCATCAGTTCAAATCTTTAGCTAGTTTCTCTGGTTTTGGTTTTGAATATTAATCACCAATGTCTTCGTTTCAGTTTTATTATTAGTTGTTATGAATTGCTCTATTTTTGGATTCATATATCGAACTTGGTTCGATCGATGGATCCTATTTGCGGTCTTAATTTGTGACACCCAAGTTCAATGTCATGGCGTTCGGCATTGTAACTCTCCAGTTCATTGGTCGAAGTCGATCTGCTCGTCCTGACGAGTAACTAATTAACGGCCTATTTTTACTTACCATTTTTCTTCTTAATTTATCACTACGCTAAGCAAATATAATGCATTTGGGAGAATTAGAGAAGTACTAGTAGTAGAGGGAAAATCGGGGAAAATGGAAGGAGAATTTTTTTTTTTTTGTGGGGCAAAATTTTTTTTTATTGAATTTTAAAATGATGCAAAGACTAAATGGATGAAGGCAAACTAGCATACGCCACCCTTGACTCGAAATATAAACGAGAAAAGCAAGATGCCAACAAATGAGAAAAAACCAACCCAAACACAAAACCTAAAACACGAAGAGAACCTCGAAAACCAAACACAAACCCATGTTCGGTTTGCATTTTTAGTTTAGTTTTGGTTTTGATGACATCATCATTTCCTTCAGTTCTCTCTCCACTTATTACACCTGTTTACATCATCAAAATTAAACTAAACCTCTAAACCGAACAGGGCCACTATGTCTTAGGCCTATTTTGGCCGAAGTAGAAAAGTATGTTTTTTGCTTTTTTGAGTTTTAAAAACTCATGGGATCTGACTTAAATAAACAACTTTACAATAATAATAAAAACAATTAAAAAAACAATTACAATTTGAGAGGTGAAAAGCAAAAAATACAAAAAATGGCCAAACCAATCTACTTTTTGCTTTTGACTTTTTTTTTTTACCCAGGAAAGGAAACTTGGCTAAAATAGGTTTTGTTTATGTTCCAGTTAAATAGAAAGTAAAAATAAAAATGAGATAATCACATCACATTGTTTCAGAGAGAATCACATGACATAGGCTTTCTTATGTTTTCTTTTCGCAATATGCAATTACCTGCCTTCCTCCTATTTGGGGGAGTGGTGCAGAGGAGCCACGTTGAACATCAACGATAGTTGAGTTTTTCTAGCAAAAAAATTAAAGAAAACTATATCAGTTAGAGGACAAGACGTTTTCACGTAATAATTTTAATTTTCTTTTGACAACGGGATGTCCGGGCCAGCTTGCTGGCACTTCGACTAATTCCGAGACACTGGAGATAATGACCGGGCATAACCCCCAGTGGCCCCAAAGTTTTGCTAGCAATGGAAATCGAAACTATAATGGTTGAGAAGATTTCTGATCATGAGATTTTTTTTGGGGTTAGTATTAAGTACTCCGGCCCCTAGCCCAAATTGTATTTTGCATACAAAAAATAATATATTTATGAGGTTATTTTAAAAAAATATTTTATACTATTTTTATTCTCATGAGATTTTTAAATTGGTGTAAATTTCTTTTTAAAGAATTCATGCTAATATACCGTTGTACATTTTTTTTTGGACACATCCAATTGAGTTGAATTTTAGCAAGGACCTTTGGGAAAATATTTTAGAATTATTAATTTTTTTTATTGAATTTTAAAATGATGCAAAGACTAAATGGATGAAGGCAACTAGCATACGCCACCTTGACTCGAAATATAAACGAGAAATGCAAGATGCCAACCAAATGAGAAAAAACCAATCCAAACACAAAACGCAAAACACCAAGAGAACCTCGAAAACCAAAACACAAACCCACAACACCAAGCAAACCTCGAATGAAAGGAGAATTTTACTATGTCTTACGCCTATTTTAGCCGAAGTAGAAAAAAATGTTTTTTGCTTTTTTTAGTTTTAAAAAGTCATGAGATCTGACTTAAATAAGCAACTTTATAATAATAAAAAAACAATTAAAAAAAGAAATTACAATTTAAGAGGTGAAAAGTAAAAATTCAAAAAATGGCCAAACCAATCTACTTTTTGCTTTTGACTTTTTTGTTTTTCCAGAAAAGCAAACTTGGCCAAAATAGGTTTTGTTCATGTTCCAGTTAAATAGTAAAAAATAAAAATAAAAATGAGATAATCACATCACACTATTTTTTCTTCTCAATGAGATTTTTAAATTGGTGTAAATTTCTTTTAAAAAAATCATGCTAATATAGTACCATTGTACATTTTTTTTAGACATATCCCATTGAGATGAATTTTGGCAAGGACCATCAGAAAAATATTTTAGAATTAAACAAAAGGTTCGGATCATTCGTGTATGATGCAAAAGTGGGCCCAACATACCATTGTACGTTTTCCGTACTCCTCCCCGTCGGTACCCCTAGTCGGGTCTATAAAGCCCAGAGGGACTTTTAGGCAGCTAAATACTAAATCCTCACGTTACAGCGCATGTCTATGACTAATTTAAACAAGGCAACTATCTCAAAAATTATAAATTCACTTAAATCTAAATAATCTAACACAGTTACAGTTTCAAACGGGCACAATACTCATACGAGGCATGGGGCCTCGCACCTAGTTACTCCCTCCGTCCCTTTTTAAATGTGTTACTTAGGATTCTGTGCCATTTTCAACGGCTTATAACTTTTAATGTGAACCTCAAAACATATGCATTATGGATCTTGTTTGATAGATCTTAATTATTTCTATTATACAAAATTTTCAAAATCATAAAAGCTATTATAAATTAAAAGTTATAAGCCGTTGAAAATGGCACAGAATCCCAAGTAACACATTTAAAAAGGGACGGAGGGAGTAATATATAAGAATTGACAATTTGTGATTAATTTAAGAGTACATATAATTTGAACCCCGCATTATAAATTTTGCGTCCCCCACTACTCGCGTCGATGAATTCTGTGTTCCCCTAACATTTGCAATGATAGCAGAAGTAACATTAGCAGCAAAGCAAAGCTTCTGAGTAAAAATCTTGGAATTCTTTAACGCGAAAGGTGGTAAAGAGTTGCTGCCAATGCCAGTCTACATATAGTGGAACGAAACCCGGTGCCTTTCAAGTGGAGACTAGCCAACCGATCTCAAAATTCCAGTCACCAGGACATCGCTGAATTTGATTCCTTTGCAAAACATCAGTCCACACAACTCTAGAGAAACTACAATAAAAAAATATGTGAGCATGGCTCTCACCTTGGTTCATTCGATTATGGTTCTGGTAATTTACTAATAACCTATTCCTGTTTTTGCTTGTAATGGAAGCTTTTTCAGCCTTACTCCAAAATAAGATCCAAAGAGGGCCTTTTACTTTCCATACCAAATGTGCTGATTTGAATCTCTCTCACTTAATTTTTGCGGATGATCTTTTTATTCTGTCTGGGGCTGATGTTGGTTCTTTTACAACTATTAAGGAAGCTCTAAATGAGTTTTATCTTTATTCGGGGTTGCAACCAAATTTGGGTAAGAGTGCTGTTTTCTTTTCCTCGGTTGCTGAGAGTGACAAGCTTTTGTTAAAAGAGATCTTGGATGTCCCATGTGCTGTTTTGCCAGTGAGGTATCTTGGGGTACCTCTTATCTCCTCCACGCTGCGGTACCATGACTGTGTTGTACTAAAGGAAAGGATCCTTGCTAGAATTCAATCTTGGGCAAACAAGAAGCTCTCTTATGGCGGTAGAGCTCAATTGATTCAATCTGCTCTTGTTGGAATCCAAGTGTATTGGAGTTCCATATTTATCCTCCCTCAACGTCTCATTAAGGAGATTGAACGGGTGTTAGGGGCTTTTTTACGGAATGGGACAGAGTTAAAAGCTGCGGGGGCAAAGATCAGTTGGGTTAATGTTTGTTGTCCTAAAGCTGAAGGTGGATTGGGGTTCCGGCTATTGAAGGATTGGAATAAGGCCTCTATTCTTAGACATTTATGGGCTCTAAGTTCCAACGCTTACACTCTTTGGGTGAAATGGGTGCACACATATGTTATTAAACATCATTGTTTTTGGTATATGCCGATCCCTTCTGATGCTTCCTGGAATCTTAGAAAGATTTTCAAGCTCAGAACTTTAGCCCAACCTCTTATGAAATGGAGTGTGGGTGATGGGAAATCTATTTTCCTCTGGCTAGATATTTGACATGCTTTGGGCCCTCTTTACCTTAAGTTTGGTTCTAGAATTGTGTTTAATTTGGGAAGATCATTGTCTGCGAAGGTGGACTTTATTATTCGAGGGCATGAGTGGATTTGGCCTAGGCAAAGAAATGCTGTAACCCAAGAGATTATTGCCAATACTCCTGCTAGTCTTGCTCCTAATATTCTAAAGTCTGATAATCTGGTTTGGACGCCTAGCTCTACTGGTATGTATTCGTGCTCCTCAGCGTGGAATGCTATAAGGATAGTCCAACCCGCTGTCCCATCCCTCATAATGTCCCTCGATGGGCCCTTATTCAATGGATGGCCTTCCATGGACGTTTATCTACGAAGGATAGGTTGTTCAATTGGGGAGTAGTGCAGTCTACTGAATGTGTCCTTTGAATGTGTAAATGGTGTGGAGACTCATGCTCATCTCTTTTTTGAGTGTTCATACTCTAATTGGCTTTGGAAACAGTTTTTGGGGAAGTGGGGTTCTTCTAGATACCCTGTTGGGTTGGGAAGTGAAGTGGATTGGGCCATTCCGAAAGGCAAGGTAAGTCCCTCAAATCTATGGTTCTTCGGTTGGCTTTTGCTGCAGCTATCTACCTTCTTTGGGGAGAGAGGAATAACCGTATTTTTACGGGATCTAGAAAGGATGTGCAGGCTTTGAGGAGGGACATGGAAGTTGAAATTCGACTAGCCATGACATCTTGGAGAAATTTTCCTAATTCGGTGGATTATAATCAACAGATTGTTGCAGAGTGGGGTTTGTCTAGTGTTTGCTTACAGCGTATTGATTGTTTGTTGTATCTCTTTGTTTTCTTTCTTCTTAGGCGCAATTGATTGCTTCTTGTTCAAGGGGTGAGCCGTGTTATTTTTCTTGTGTTTTGGTATAATAATATGACATTTACCAAAAAAAAAAAAAAACCTATTCCTTTTTGCTTGACCAAATCCTAGACCTAAATTAATGGGTTGCCCCAAGCGTAGGGCTGAGACCGGTGTAGCACAATACCCGGTAAGACCGGAATCGAATCCACAGAGAAGGTGGAGAGTGCTTACTAAAAACTCGGATTGTAAGGTTTAACACGGCTCTTAGGTAGCCACCCTTTGCAATTTGATGGGAAGAGTTAACTAAACTAGAGTGAATCTGGTTTACTTAAATTATTTAAAAGAAGGTACGGTCGTAGGGCTCATAACACAAGTGACCAGGCTGAGACATTCCCTGCTCCATTCGGTGTTCCAAAGAAAACATTCGATTTTAGAAAGAAAAAGTTACCCCGAAAGATGCGAATCCTCGCGGTTGTCATTACCCATGTACAGTGAAGAACATGTTTTGGTCCCCCAGTCCCCGCGTTACATGGGCTCCGACAAAACCCAGATTCGTCCAACGGAAATTCTTTAATAACCTAAAATTGCCTTTTCCATTATTGATTTTGAAAATAGGAGCAAGAACGTACCCAGCCTTGGCCACGGTGTGTCAATCACCCCGCGACCTTACCTATGCGACTACTCACTCATATTAACTTGAACAACTAATAAAAATCTGAAATAACACAAAATCATATGAATCATATGAATCACGTGTTGCACATGTTGTAAATCAATTAGGCAATTAGACAATTAGGAAGTTTGTAATTAGTCTAATTAGGTAGATAGCAATTTCCTTATTATTTCCTTTCCTAAATTATCTTGTACACAGTCTATATATTGTGCCTCCTAGTGAGAAGAATATACATCAATTATAATCTTTCAACATGGTATCAGAGCCAACCCATTGATGAACCCACTGCCATAACCAATCTCAAACTCCACCGAAAGCATTCTACAAAACCGTATCCTACAAAACTCCACCGATTAATCCGTATTACCCTTACCAATTAATCCGTATTACCCTTATTCTCCACCGAAAAATCTGAATCCTACTCCCACCGGAAAATCTGAATCCTCTG